>LZPO01107911.1:68539-82173 GCA_001675575.1 Neotoma lepida
ATGTAAGTTCCCAGTTACTGCTCCAGCACCATGCCTGCCTGCCTGCTGCCATGCTCCCTGCCATGATAACCATGAACACTAACCTTTTGGAACTGTAAGCCCTATTAAACTCTTTCTTCTATATGCTATCTTGGTCATGGTATCTCTTCACAGCAATAGAAAAGTAACTAAGATTCTTTCTTGATTAGGTGCCTTTTGTATGCACTACTTTAACTAGCAAACATGTGCATTCCACAAAGTGACATACTTGCACACTTGTAAAATGATCGAGACTGGTAAAAAGATTGGTGGCTGGCCCTACCACTGTTCCATGTGCTACACAATTATAGACAGACCCCCATAATTTTGCCTCAGCAACTCCTTGTACAACTTTATGATATTAAACAGTTCTGGCTGTAGGAATGTTTAGTTTCTAATCAACTTCAAGATGAAAAGGACCTGACTTGGATTTGAAAAGCTAGGAGATCAGAGATCACTTATTTTCTAAAGAACAAAACAGTGATTCCTTTTGCCATGGCCAGCAACCCACAGGCTAGCTGTTCCCAATCATGAATCCTAGAGAGACTAATAATATAGTCAAATATGCTATTAAATTGTATCCCCCCCCAAAAAAAACCCCACATAACTTCAGTACATGTCNAGGAGAGGGCACATATAAGAACAACCACAAAAAGTCCTATCTGTAATTGTTTTTTCAATGGAAACAATCCAGANATCCAGCCACATCAGAATGAATAAACACATTGTGGTGTGTTCACATGCCTGAGACCACATCATGATGAACAGGAATTTGTAACAGTGACACACAATAACCGGATGAATCTCAAGGTCAAATATTTGAGTGGAAAATACAAGTTACAGAAAGCACAGACCTTATGATTCTAGTTTGAACAGTCCAAAGATGCACAAATTATTTCAAATTATATGCCACAGATTATTTCAGGAATATAGCAAAAAAAAATGGTGTTTGGAAAAGTAGTGAACAGTACACTCAAAATTCAGGAGACTGGCAGCATCTGAGGAAGAAGATGGGGTCATGAAGGACACAGGGACAGGAGGTAACGCCCAAGGCAGGTCTCCTCTGTTTGAAATTCACACGTATTGCATCTCATGATTGTTCTTTATTAATATCTAATCAAAGCAATTAAATGGGCTGGTGACGAAGGAAAACACATATGGTGACTGGCATGCCTCAGCTGCCCGTTCTTCTTCTAATTCTTGTTTCACTATAAATATTTTAAAATAACTTTGAGCAAAANCAAGTCATGGTTTTCTTGCAAATCAAATAATAGGCTGGAGAATGTCACAGGATAGGATTCAAGGTCTATTCAAAGTCAAGGACAGGCAAGGCCCCCACTCCTGGTTCCCATCAGNTTCATTAGACCAACATAGCTAAAAAGAGACTCCTTTCTCTAACAGATCACTCCTGCGGTTCTGTCTCTCAGTAGAAAGTTTAGTGAAAACCGTGAGACAAATAGAAGCCTATGCAGAAAGGACCAGCNATGGGGGCGGGGTGACAGGCTTTGCAATGTAGCATAGTCTGCCTGGTTCAGAGGTGTGTATGTAACGCTTCAGAGGCTGTGTGATGTAATAGGCAGGAAAGGAGTGAGATGGGGTCTTCTCAGGGTCTGCTCTGAGAGGATGCTCTGGGCCCTATAATACACAACCCCAAACCAATCTGAAAGCATCTGTCACAAAAAGAGCCTCAAACCAAAAAGTGTCATGGTAACGCTAACTAACACCATGGCCATGAAGGTGTGGCTTTGGTCTTTCTGCAGTGTCTCTCTCTCTTTCCATAACCTTGAAGCTTCTTGGAAGACAGAAGATAAACAAAACATCCAGANTTGCATTATTTCACATGAGAAGACATCAGAGAAGTGGCATCCAGTCAAATTTCTAAGTTAATTAAAATTACTTTTTTTTTAAAGCAGAAGGTTAGGCAAAAACTAAGTCGTTGCTGGCATTCTGTGAAGCTAGTGAATGACAGGAGAAAGAAGAGAAAGGAAAGGTGCTGGCTTGGCCTCAGTGACAGTGGCAAGGGAGGATGAGACACAGCCCAGTCAATAAGCACCTACTGTGTGTCCAGCATGGGAAAATGCATCTTATAAGGAAAAGCAAAATGCACGTTGGTGCTGCTTGATGTGAGGGAGAAGCAGGAGCTGCCACGAGGGCTCAGGAAAACCTTCCCAGGGAAGCACTGTCTACCCCAGACTCTGAAGTGTTGGCAGCAGGGGAGAAAGTCTAGTCTTAACAATGGCAGATTCAGAGGATCAGTGCTCACAGTCCTAGGAAGACAGCTAGAACAGAAGGCCTGACACACAGAACGCAAAGATAGTGGGTTCTGGGTTCATAAGCTGCCTGACGTCAGGCCCAGTGGACAAACCCAATAAACGGACCTCTTCCTTCCTTTGAAACAAAATTTGAGATGTACCCACCTCACTCATTTCCCATAGAGCATTGCACCCTTCCAGTGACGTTCAGGTTGTGAGGTCTGGCACCAACAGGGAAGTGGCTCTGGACACACAATCAGACAGTGAAAATTTAAACCCCCATTACAAGATTCTTTACAAGAAGAAATACACCAGGGAAAGACGCACTTCACATCTCAGATTTCCACCCCTAGAAACCCACTATTACATATTAAGAAGTACCCCCAAGCATTGCAAACGCTATTTTGGGGAATCATGACCTGTTTTATTGCCTGCCCATTATGGAGAAAACCTCTGATGAGATGAATGAGCTGGACTTTTTAGATTTCCAAATCTGCTCACACAGGGTCTCAGGGTCATTTATAACATGAGACTAAAGGGATGGGGGCAGGGCTGGTGGGGGATGACGGCTGCTCTTGTGATGGCTGCTCTGGTTCTCTTAAACAGACTCTGTCAGGAGCCAATTGAGCTGTCTCTATCTAGGTATCGTTATACATTTATTTCAACTATAATTATTCCTTCATACAATCAGAACCCAGTCTGGTGTCAAGTAAAGTGGGACAATCCCACCTAGGCACATGAGCTAAGCAGCTAGTGGGGGTAGAGGTGGGGGTAGAGTGAGGTAACCCTACCATCTGGTGCTTGAGGCTCACAATATACCCTCCAACCTGACTTTACCAAGGCAAACCAAATGGTAACACCTACACAACTCTATTCAGTGCCTCTGGTCACATGGGTCCATTGTGTGACTTCTTATTCTCTTCAAATTGGCCTTTAAGTTCTCCTTCTAGCCTGATCTCACCAGGATAAAAATGCTGGGTTGGCAAAGGGAAGTGAAGAGTGAGAAGCCAAGAATGTGTACAGTGTGATTTGCCTCAAGGTCTGTGCAAGCCCTGGTGATGGCCTCACCCTCGCCTGTCCAGCCGGGGGCAGTACTGTGGAAACAATAATGGACTCTTCCTCAAAAGACTATTATCAAAACCGAAGCTAACTCATTCTCTATTTTTGTCATCTTTAGAAAAAGAAAAGGAGATCTAGAGAAATGCCGGTGGATAAGGCTCTTCCCATCCAAGTGTGAGGACTTGAGCAAAGCTAGACATCATAGTGCAAATCTGTAATCCCAGCACTCCTGCAGAGAGATGGGAGGCAGGCAGAGATGGGAGAATCCCTGGAAGGGCATGAGTCAGCCAGCCAGGCATACTCAGTGGCAAGCATAAGAGGCCTTGTCACAAATAAGATGGAAAATGAGGACTCATATTCATGGTTGTCCTCTGACCTCTGTAAGCTTGCTATGGTAGGTGCACACCTACACTCTCACATACAACTGTGCACACGTGCATGCACACACACACACACACACACACACACACACACACAGAGAGAGAGAGAGAGAGAGAGAGAGAGAGAGAGAGAGAGAGGAGACTTTTTTAAAGATACTAGATGGCATGGGGTATATATCTGTAATCCAAGCACTTGGGAAGCTGAGGCAGGAGGATGGTGAATCTGAGGCCAATCTAGACAATATGAGACTGTATCTCAAACACAAAAACAATAAAAGATATTGCTATGATTTGGGATCTGAAATGTCCCTCAAAGACCCATGTACTACGGTTTGCTCCCCAGAGTGACAAGGGGTGGAGTCTTTAAGAGGGAGGGCCTGGTGAGAGTCCTTCAGGTCGCTAAGGGCATGCCCTTGAAGAGGCTCATGGGAGGGACCCTAGCCCCTTATCTTCCTCTTTTTTTTGTACCCTGGCTATGGGGTGAGCAGCTTTGCTCTAAAAAGCATTCTTTGCCACAATGTGCTGTATCACCACAGGCCCAAGAGCAAACAACCATGGATTGAGCCCTCTAAAGCTGTAAGCCAAAATTAACCTTTCCTCTCATAAACTAGATATTTGTTACAGTCACAGAAAGATGACTAGCAAAAACCTATCCCTAAATGGTCAAGAGTGTTTCTTCTACCACACTCTGCCAATTGTACCTGGGACACACAGGGCCTTTGGAAGCCTTGATTGATGGTGAAGCAAAGGTGACTGTCATCAGAGTTTGCTTATTTAGGAAAGAGAGTTCTGAGAAGTCAAACCCCTAGATGCATAGACCTGGACTGTCCAGTATAAGGCACAGTTCAACACATAAGTGACTGGGGGTCCCAGTCTATCTAATCAAGTGTAAATATGACTACTTTTTTCACGTTGGGGCCCCCCTGGGAGCCCCCTGCTGGAAGGCATGCAATCATGCCGTAGGCTTTGTTAAAGATTCCGTCCTATCTGTGGGAAGACACTGGAGACGCCCCTCACAGCAGGGATGTGAAGGGAGCAGATGGCTGGTGAAATGGAGGCCATTCTCAACCCAGGGCAACAGGAAGGCTGGAAGGCAGAGCCCAAATTTAGTTTGAAACCTGGTGCCCGACGGTGCAAATTTAGAAATTCTCTTGAACCATCTGGTTTTTTAAAATAAACACCTGTCTGTCCAATCCTAGAATGGGAGGGACTTGAAGTCTTACTCCCCCTCCCCACCAAGTGCAGCATCTGGGCCATCCTTGGTGCCTTGCAGCCGAGGGGGGGCTCAGCAATGGTAAGAACCCACATCGATGATTCCCAAAGCTCTTGATTCTGACTCCTCTTCTGCTGCTCCCCTTTTCCTCACCCCGTCTCAGGTCTGAGGATACCACACATGTGTGAGCATGTGCACACGCCAAGCACCTGCTCTAAAATGTTCTACATCCTCCTCTTTTCAGCATCCCCCCCTTCTCTTTCTCTGACACTGATACAAGTCATCTGTCATCCATAAATATCAGCTCTTCACCCTATATAAAGTCACCTCTCTAGGTATTATGAAATATAGTGTCCCTACCAAATCAATGTACACCTCAGATTCATAGAAATAATGTCCCCAGTGGCTCTGCCAAATGAGCTCTCCCTCATTGGCACAGCCCTTAAGTATAGTCTTGGAGTCACCTCCTGCCCCCCTATGTTCAATACAGGTGGCTGCTCCTCTCCTTTTAGGACGTCCTTCAGTCATTCTCTTCATGGGTTCCCTTTGCAACATAGTCAGGTCAACCCTTTGTCTCTCTTTTATCATTATAACCTGCCCACTNTGTCACTCTGGGTGCCAGATGGGATCAGACATAGCTGCTCCTTGGGGGCTATGTCATGAAGATATGTGGAGGACAAGATAGGGAGAGTCCTCACACCTCACCTGTGTGGTCCTGTGAAAGGAAAGAAGGAATGCTGGGTAGAATGAGCCTGGGGCCACTCTCCATTCTGGGACAGTCGGTGGGCTGATGGGAAGTACCCAAGCCTGGCTTCACTCTTAGAGAGTCCCACAGCCTGCAGAAATGGGTGGCTTTAATGCTCTTGCCACACTCACTCAGGGACAGGGACAGCCTGGGGGAAGCATAGCCTCCAGAGTAATGGAGAAACAGACTTTGCAACATAAATATGGGTCAAAGAGACAGAGGACGAAATCAAAACTTGGCTCCTGCCCATGACATTCCCCCAAACCAGTTCCAGCTAGACCATAGCCTAAAATATGAAAGCCAAAAACTATAAAGTCTTCCAAAAACACAGGAGAGTATATGATGGGAAAAGACACCCTACATTCCATAAAGGAAGAGAGGAATACATTGGAATACATTAACATGAAGAATTTTTACTCAACAACATTAAAGAACCTCTGTTTGGAGGCTGAAGAGATGACTCAGTGGTTGAGAGTACTTGCTGCTCTTCCAGAGGACCTGAGTTCAGTTCCTTGCACCCACTGCCCAAAACTCCAGGTTTGGGAGATCTGATGCTCTCTCCTGGACTTGTTGGGAACTAACATATGCAAGGCATAGACACACACACATACACATAAAGAAAAAGAAAAATAAATATTTTCTTTTAGAAAAATCTGTTTCAATCAGTATAAGAGAGAAAAAAGATAATTAAAAGTGCAAGAGCCAGTTTTAACACATGTCACTCAGAAGTGCTCACTACAAGCCCACGTTTAAAACCCCACTAAGCCAGGCAGTGGTGGTGCACGCCTTTAATCCCAGCACTCGGGAGGCAGAGGCAGGCGGATCTCTGTGAATTCGAGGCCAGCCTGGGCTACCGAGTGAGTTCCAGGAAAGGCGCCGCCAAAGCTACACAGAGAAACCCTGTCTCGAAAGACAAAAAAAAAAAAACCCACTAAATGCAAATTAAAACTTCAAAATATCAGAGAACCCAGTATCAAAAAAGGCCAGAGATTTGAAGAGGGGTTCTGCAGGAGAACGTACACAAATGACCACTAAAGATAGCTAGGTGCTGAGCATCATCTGTGGCTGGGGAGACACACACTCAAACCACAGTGAGATTGATTGCACTGCACACTCCCTGCATGGCTGACATCAAATATCCATGCCACAAAACGCCTTAAGAGTGCAACAGTAGTTTCCATGTGCAAATGAAGAGTGTGCAAAGAGTCGGGAAACTGCTCACAGTATCAGCTACTAAGCTGAGTACCTCCTCCCCACTTGTGAGTCAGAAATCCTCCTCCTAAGTGTGGAAGTACTGAGAGGTAGGACATAACCTATAAAGTGCCCAGGAAAGATGCATGCAAGAATACTACAGCTGCATTATTCATTGTTGCTGGTAAGAAGTGTCCATCAAGAGGACAACAGAGAAACACACTGTGGTACGTTCCTTCCGTGGCACACAATAGTGACAATGAGTGAACCAAGGCTGACCTGACAGTGTGGTTGAATTTCACAATACCAAAAAGTACTGTAACCAAAGTTCAAAAGCAGATGAAACAAAAATGTGATGTTTAGGGAGGTGCACTTAAGTGGTGGAACTATTGGGAAAAGAACATAAGGATGTGATGATCATTTAAGACAGGATACTTGAGACTTTTAGGGAGGTGGTNTGTTCAGGGGCTCCTGGGATGCTGGCAGAGTCTGGGTGTCTGAAGCCAGGGCCTCAGGCGCTCTAAATGTTTATCTTATAATAATGTCAAAAATCTTTGTACATTTTTTTCAACTGTGATACATTTTACAACTTTAAGGGGAAAAAGGAAGAAAGGAGGGAGAGAGAGGGATGGAGGGAGGGAGGAAAGGAAGGGGGTAAGGAGGGGAGCAAGACAGACAGACTTGACTCCTGGCCCTAAGAGTTCACATGCCAACATAGGAAATAGATGGTCAGTCATAAACAGGTTAATTTCATAACATGATAAGCCTTGTTTGTCTTTTTAAAAATGAACTAGGCAACAAAATAGATTGTTAGTAGATAGGTTTTGAGGCAGAACTGTCTACCGAGAACGCCAACTTACATAGTGGCGACATTGCAGCTCCTAGGAGACGTGAAGGCTGCCCCACCCCTACCCTTGCCTCCTCATCTGCCGGGCACTGGGGATTGCAAAGAAAGACTTCACTGTGACTCATCCAGGCAGAGGTGACTGATGGCTGATTGTNCCAGGGTTCTTAGAGTCTGCCTTCTAAAGGGTGCTTTTAGTACGTTGATAATTACCGGGTAAGCCAGCAGGCACTTTTTCATTCAAAGACATTTATTTCTTAATTAAAACATGCAAATGTTAACACTTATTAATTATTTTACTAGTTCACAGCAATATAATTAACTGACTTTTAACAGCTGAAAATGACACCACCATCCTTGAGAAACTGCAACAGTCAGTGAGTTATTACGGAAGTCAGAAGAGCTGCTGTCATTTCAGTCTCTCCCCACGTGCCACTTCCTTTCCCACGGGGCCTTTCCAAGGGGGAGAGCGTACTCCAGCAGGGACGAGCATTTCAGAGCATGGTTTAGGGTCCCCAGCCCACGTGATAAGAAATAAAGCAGAACTTTTTGGTGGACTTTGCCCCAGTGCTTTCAGAACCTGAGACCACTACACTGAGAAGCTCGCCCAACCTCCTAGAAGATAGGAGAACACAGAGAGAGGGCTCTGGTGACAGTCAGCAGCTACTATCAGACATGGGTCACCTTCAGATGGCTGCATGTGAGTGGCTCTCATTCTAGCCCCGCCTCTTTGCAGTGAAACCATCAACAAGTCCTGAGTCCCTTTCCTAAGATACAGAGTGGCAGTCGTGGCAGTACATTTCCATGCTGGCTATGGTAAGGACTGAGTAGGATTATGGCCACCATGGACTGGGGTACAGCTGCTCAGATGGAAAGATACCATTCATGGTGGATGCATCCCACTAGAGGACTCCAGGAGACAGCTGAGAATTGCCTGAGGACCCCTACCCAAAGGGTGAGAAGAGGTTCTGTGAGAAGGTTTTCTCAGGGGAAAGCACTGCCTGAACCTCACTGGGGCCAGCTGGGGGAGGGGATGCTCCCTCTCTCCTCACACCTGCTGGGGCCAGATCTTCCGGGCACCAGTGTGTATGCTCCAGGTTGTCCCCACACCTCACTAGTGCCTGAGAAAGTTAGAGTCGCAGCAGGCAGGGCTGTGCTGGGACATAAAGTCCGTCTTCTCTAAATGAAGCAGAAAGGGTGTGAAGATGACGACCACTGGCCTGGAACTGTTTCAGCTTCTGTCCAGGAAGATCACCTGGAAGGTGACATCACTCCCAGGTAGAGACGATACTGGAGAACTGAGGATGGGGGCCTGTGGCAGCCGGAGGTCTAGAGAGCCGCTCCACACGCAGAATGCTGCTTCTCAAGGAGTATTCGAGGGAATCCATAAGAAATAGGTTTAAATAGCTGTCGGCTCCCAGAGCACAAAGCCAGCTAGCCCAGAATAGTACCTGTGAGGTGGGTGCTGCTATAATCATTTACAAACCAGAAATGGACACTTGGGGAGCTTAACTGGTTTGCCTAAAGTCAAAACGCAGTAAGTGCCAGAGCTGGGATAAGAATCCCAGCATGGATGACTCCCAGATGGATTCTTCACCTCCAGGCTCTTCCGGATTGCTAGCCTGCATGGTGAAAGACACAGAACAGCTGCATAAGACGGAGACCCAATGACACAGAGGCCAAAATGCCAAAGTATAAACCAGGCAATGTGGCTCACACCTGTTACCCCCAGCACCCAAGAGGTGGAGGCAGGGGGATTGCGGGTTTAAGGCCAGTCTTGGGTATATAGCAAGGTATTGTCTAAGGGATAAAAAGAAAGAAAAAATTAAAAACAAACAACAGTGACTAGACACGTCAGGGTCTCCCTCATCCCCGGAAGGAAAGTGACAGCCCATGAGGACAGGCAATAAATTGAAACTTCAGAATGGGGCAGGCCCTCACCACAGCACCAACACACCTTGCCTACTCTAACTGATTCCAGTTAAAACCCATAGAAGCCAATGAATAAAACCATCTGGGGCAACAGGAGTCTCACAACCTCCTACCTAGTGAGAGAGTCAATATTCTGTCTATAAAGAGTCAATCATAGCTCCATACAGCTATGATAATGGCTGGGAACATGTATGTAAGTCCCATACAAAGCACAGCCATGGACCACAAGTCATTCAAGAGAAAGGGAAGGGCTTGAGACTAGGAGAAAGAGAGTGTGTGTGTGCATCTGTGTGTCTCTGTGTGTATGTCTAGTTCAAAACTATAAAAAGAATATGGCAAATTCATAATCAATAAATGTTTAATTAAATGTCTAAAAGTGACATGACAACCTCATTTGTTAAATTATTATTCACAGGAATTTCAATACATTTGGAAACAATCTGTATTTTAGGTTTTTGTAATTACTTCACAAGAATTCCAAGTGTGAATGAGAAATCACAGTAAATTGTGAATTAAATAAGTTGTTCATAGCTAGATCACTGCAAAGGCAAAATTATTTTTAAAAAGTCTTCCAAAATATTTACAGTAAAGAAAGTTATATTTAATGTGGATTTTTTTTTAACCAGATAGGGAGGGGGCCTTCAAAAAGAATAGTTCCTAGAATCTTGAAACAGGCCTGCTAATGTTGAATAAGCAAAGGGGNAGGGGGTGAAAAGCACTGATATATCCAAGGTCATGAACAACGCTTTGTTGAACATGCTGGAGATGTGGCTTAGGGTAGAGCACTTGATGAGCATGCTCAAGGCCCTGAATTTGATCCCTAGTACACACACACACACACACACATACACACGTGTGTGTATGTGTGTGTGTGTGTGTGTGTGTGTGTGTGTGTGTGTGTTGGAATTTTGGTCATTATTAACTCTTAACTGCCTTGAGAAGGAAGTGTTTTGTGCCTACGAGCAGAGAACACGGGGTAGGACTGCCCCCCTTCAAGGCCTATCCTATGCTTAACTATGTGTTTCTAAAGCAAGTGTCTCAAGTTTTCTGAATCTTGTTTTCAGCATCTATAACATGAAGACACTAACCGAAGCCATGTAAGAAGCTTGAGAGAATTAACCAAGCTGTTACATCTGAGGAACTCCGTGCCTGGCACGGAGTAAGGATTACATCAGCATGTCCGTGGAAACAGATCTGCTAAGTGAACGTCATCCCACAGCCTCACTACTGGGCCATCATTACTAATTTCATCTTTCTAAAGTNAGTGTGTACAAAAGCAGCTCTCTCTGGATCATGGCCAAGGTGCCTCTGACAGGTGGAAAACTCATGGGAAGGGTGTAAAGTGAGAGACAGGCAATTGTAGGTAGAGAGCTAGACATCCTGGGCATGGGCAAAATGCACAGTCAGAGTAGAGTTTCTTATCTGTGTACGTCCTGAAACAGCACTCCAGCACAGCTTTCTGTAGACCAGTGTGTAGCCGTAAGTTTTCTCAGGGCCCACCTGGCTCGGTGGTCCATGTTTCTCCAGTCCCGCCTGGCCCCTCAGTCCCTCAACTGCTTATAAAATAATCATTCAGAGGCTTGATATTAATTATCAACTGTATGGCCTATGGCAGGCCTCTTGCTAGCTAGCTCTTATATCTTAAATTAACCCATTTCTATTAATCTATGTTTTGCCACATGTTCNGTGGCTTTACCAGTCTGCTGGCATGTTGCTCCTTGGGCAGCAGGCTGGTGTCTCCCCAGACTCTGCCTTTCTCTTTCCTGTCTCTCTCTCCTTGGATTTCCCACCTGCCTCTAAGCTGCCTTGCCATAGGCTAAAGCAGCTTATTTATTAACCAATGAGAACAACATATATTCACAGCATACAGAAAGACATCCCCCAGCACCAGTGGCTCTCAAGCTGTGGGTCGTGACCCCCATTGGGGGTCAAAGGACCCTTTCATAGGGGTCATATATATCAGATATCCTGAATATCATATATTTACATTATGATTCATAACTAGCAAAATTACAGTTATGAAGTAACAATGAAATAATNTTATGGCTAGGGGTCACCACAACATGAGGAACTGTGTTAAAGGGCCGTAGCATTAGGAAGGTTAAGATAGATGACGGATGCCTATAGACACAGACATAGAGAACATTTGTAAAACTGAATGATTAATTCCTCAACAAACTGAATTGTTGCTCTGTGACAAGTGTACACTTCCTATGAATGAATGAAGTATTNGAATGGAAATGTAGTGTTTCAAGGCTCACTGAGGACCAAGGTCTCTTTATAAAGATCTATTGGCTGGAGTGTGAGGAGTAAAGAAAGGAAGGAAGCGAGTGATGAAAGGAAGAAATCTAGAAACAAAGAATCTGTAGTAAAAACTCATTTGAATACAAAAAAAGTAAGACAATCCCACCTCTGCTATTGCATGTTTACNTGTGTAAATACATAAGAAAGAAAGTCTAGAAGGTGTGCATCAAGAGATTGGCACCTGCCTCTGACGGGACAGCGGGTTTTTGACAGAGAGCCAAAGGTAGGGCAGTAGGAGGCAGAGGCTGCTAACAGCCTGGAGCAATGCCACAACCAGGGACCACTCTGCTGGAAGACTCCAAAACATACTGGGTCACGAGAGTGAGCAGCAAGGANTTCTCACTGGGAAGAAGATGATGGGTCTGCATCTTACATGCTCAATAGCATCGCCAGGCAAAGAGGTCCAGAAACAAGCCAGCTGCTAGAAGCCAAGTCAGCTCATGAGAGTTCCTGGGAGGCAAACACATCTTCATATTTCTCTCCACCTGAGTGGCTGAGGTGACAGAAACATCAGCCAAGTCTGCTCGCCAGCCACCTATGACCTACTGTGTCACATCTGAGGGCTAGAGAGTCAGCTATGTGCTGACAGGCAATCAGAGTCACACACCACTCTCTGGCCTGGTCATCTGCATATATACGCCCTGAGCATTCAATACCACTATGTTTTGTTTGAAGATGCATGGTATCTGCCCTGGAGGGGCTCACAGACAGAGATGGAAAGTCACTGTAGGTTCCAGTCTCCAGCGGAAGGAAGCAGAGCAATACAACACATGGAGCAAGAGGAATCAAGAGGCAGTCACTCTGAGCAGAGCTGTGAAGCTGAAAAGGATTGAGGAGGGGAACAGCTGAGCTAAGATGGATGAGCCCAGATAAATGTCCACACACCTAAGGGCCCTGCAGCTGGAGAGGACCAATCTCTCCGCCATATATGATGATGGATGTTATCTCACAATGCCTTGGCACAGAATTCTGTGAGCAAGTAGGGACTCCAGTGGAAAAGATTAGTCTCTGATGGTGATCTGCCACCCAACTCCCTCAAAGAGCTATCNATAGCCAAACTAACAGGGTTTTGCTGTCTGTGAGTCTTCATTTTTTATGAAAAATAGTGCTCAGACAGACTCTAAAACAGCCATCATATTTAATCCACTCATTAACCTCGTCCTGATATGGATTTCTCTGCTTTCCCATCNCTCCTTTCCCACTGCCCCCCCTTGTGTGGCTTGAACCATTTATACTTCCTAATGCTGAGTGGACTCAAANGGGTTTCCAGATCCTTCTTTTTAACAATACACAGGCAGGAGCTTAGGTCCTGGAATNGAGGTGACAAAGGAGAACAGAGCTTTGTGTCAGCAAGTACCTACTGCACACCTTCTCTGGATAAAGTGCTGTCATGAATACTAAGTAGAACGCAACTGTACCTAGGAAATCTCAAGATACTGACAGTCAGAGACAATGAGACCCACCGCTCCTACAAAAAGAAGCAAGCAAAGCAAGGCTGAGACAGAAGGGATCCATGTCAGAGAGGCAGCTGCAAAGTCCCTCCTACACTCAAGGGATAAAACCAGCTCTGAACTGATGTGTGACATGCACAAAAGATCAGAGACAGCTGGTCTGGTAGCACAGGATAAACTCAGGGCCACCCTGGGTAACTTAGTGAGACTAGATCTCAAAGGAAAAGGGGTGTGTGTATGTGTGT
>LZPO01107911.1:128822-143418 GCA_001675575.1 Neotoma lepida
AGGCAGGAGGAAGAGGCAGGGAGTGAGGTCCAGGCGACCAGACCCAAGTGCAAAATTAGCATATGAGAAACAGTTGAGCCNCACTCCCACCCTACTGGAGTCTGCCCAGGACTGAGGCATCCAGAGTGCTNACAGGGACCTGTGGTTCGGTATATTTCTAAAATGCACACATCTGGGTAGAGACTATATGCAGAACTACGTGTAACAGGTACAGAGTGCACTGAAAAGCCTGTGCTACGAAAATGACCCCGAAAGCTCATGAAATATGGTGTAAAAACCACCCCTCCTTCATACACATTGCTTGGTGCCTCTGAACTTTTTCTCNTCTCCGCCCCACTTCTACCTGTGGTAATATACTCCTTCTTAAATTCTCCTATTTGTAACTTAGTGCCCACATGTCTCTGTCCAATTTCTTGTACCAGGACATAAAAACCTGGAGTTTTTTAAAAAATGAAAAAAGCTCCTGGAGTTCTTCCCAAACAGCCCACTGCGCCCTGCTAGCCACTGACATCACCAGCATGGCTTTGATGGAGGAGCAGGTCACTGGCCCCCTTTATCTGTGCTTCTGAATGTGGCCTCANGAAATGGACACCTAGAATGCTGTCAGTCAGCCACAGGAAGGAAGAGATTGCACAGTGAGTCAAACCTAGATGTAGTAAGTGTTTTTCTTCTTTTACTCTTTCTCTTTGGGGCCCACAACCCAGCTCCCAAATAATCACACAGAGACTCATTATTACTTATAAATGTCAGGCCTCAGCTTGGCTTGTTTTTAGCCAGCTTTTCTTAAATTATCCCATCTCCTTTTGCCTCTGAGCTTTTACCTTTCTCTANTTCTGTATATCTTTTCTTTCCTTCTTATTTCGTGTCTGGCTGNATGGCTGGGTGGCTGACCATCTCTCTTACTTTTCTCTAGCCTACATTTCTCCTATTATTTATTCTCTCTACCTGGAAGCCCTGCTTATCCTTTCTCCTGCCTAGCTATTGGCAGGCCGTTCAGCTCTTTATTAGACTAATCAGGTATTTTAGGCAGGCAAAGTAACACAGCTTCACAGAGTTAAACAAATGCAACATGAAAGAATTCAACACATCTTCACATCATTAAACAAATATTCCACAGCATACAGGAAGGTTACACATCTTTAATTAGTATTCCACAACACCTGGATGCTTCCTCAGTTTCCCACTCTTTCCTGATACCCCAGTGTTCAACTGGGTGTGGTGGTTTGAAAAAAAAATGGCCCCCAAAGGGAGTGGCACTATTAGGAAATGTGTGGCCTTGTTGGAGGAAGTGTGTCACTGTGGGGGTGGGCTTTGAGGTCTCTTTTCTCATGCTTCACTCAGTGTGACAGTCAGTCAACTTCCTGATGCCTCCTGGTAAGATGTAGCCAACACCACATCTGCTTGCATGTCACCATGCTCTCCATAATGATCATAATGGACTCAACCTCTGAAACTGTAAGCAAGTTCCCCTGTAGGAGCGAATCTTAAANGGTCTTATTAATTGAAAACACCAGGCCAGGTATTGAGGTAAATTCTGAATGATCAGAGAGACAGAACAAGCCACAGCCAACCTCCTCACCTTGCCAACTCCTCAGCTGATCTTGTTTCCTCAGACTGCAGGCTTCTGAGTCTTCACCCAAATGAATCTCAGCTGAACTGCTGCTCCAAGCCTGAAAGCTTAAGAGGCCCTCTAGCTTCTGGTTTCCACACCTTATATACCTTTCTGCTTCCTGTCACTACTTTCTGGGATTAAAGGCATGTGTCTTTCACAAGCAAAGACATGAGATCTCAGGTGCTGGAATTAAAGGTGTGTGCCACTGGAATTAAAGGTGTGTGCCACCATGCCTGGCTGTTTCCAGTGTGGCCTTGAACTCACAGAGATCTGGATGGATCTCTGCCTCGGGAATGCTAGGATTAAAGGCGTGTGCTACCACTGCCTAACCTCTATGTTTAATCTAGTGGCTGTTCTGTTCTCTGACCCCAAATAAGTTTTATTAGGGTACACAATATTTTGGGGGACATAATATAATCACCACATTCCCCCCCCCAATTAAATGTTTCTTTATAAGAGTTGCCATGTTCATGGTGTCTCCTCACAGCATAAAAAACCCTAAGACAGAAGTTGGTACCAGGGACTGGGGTATTACTGTGATAGGGCTGACCATGCTTTTGTTTGGAGTAATATGGACTTTGGTACTTTGGGTTAGGAAAGCANTGGAATGCTTTTAGCACTGCTTAATAGGGCATACTAGTAGGAGCATGGAAGACAATGGTGCTGATAATGATTTGAAATGTCAGGAGCTGGCTCAANAGGTTTCAGAGAAGAATTTTAGTATGTTGCCTAGAAATCATTCTTGTGATATTTTGGTGAAGGAAGTAGCTCCCTTTTGTTCTTCCAAAGAGTATACCTGAGGCCAAAGTATAGAGTTTTGGATTAATTCTGATGGCAGAAAAAAATCTCAAAACAGCCTACTATATACTCTGTCCTGTGGTTCTTAGTGGTAACTCTAATGAAGATTTACAATGAAGAGGAGCAAGCTGAGCAGGGTAAATTACATAGTGTAAATTTTGAGGAGAAAAAGAGCACCAGGAAGTGGAATGAAGCTAAATTCTGTGTTCAAGGAGAGAAATGGATTAAAGGAAAGTGAGTGGTGACCTCAGGGCAAGATCTCACTCAGCTAAGTAGCCAACTTGTAAAAAGGAACTAAAGGAAAGCTTAGAGCCAGGTGTGGTGGGGCACACCTTTAATCGCAGCACTGGGAAGGCAGAGGCTGGTGGATCTGTGAGTTTGAGGCCAGCCTGGTCTACAGAGCAAGTTCAAGGACAGCCAACCTTAGGCAGTGAAGGAAAACGGAAAGCTATTGAAGATATAATTAAACAAGGGGGCCATGTTCCAGCCCCAGTGAGCAGCAGAAGCAGCAGAACTTGGCAGCTTCGGCCATGTGGTTCTGGCTTTAGAGTTAAGGACAAAAGAAATGAGTTATGGAATTTACCTTTGTGCCTAAAGGAAGCCAAGCATGTGTCAGAAGTGTCCCTGAATGGAGACCCAGTAGAGAGGCTGTCGTGAAGCTGTGAAGTTGAAACCTGAATTGTCTTGGAGAACCCAAGCTGTTACAGATGCCAGAGTTGTGGGATACCTGCTGAGGAGAGCTGCTAACAGGAAGTGGAACNAGCTCAGAGAAATGNGTGTGTTGCAGTAAATAAATCTGAATGGAATTGGAGACCTGAAGAGTTTGGAGTTTGCCCAGCTGGTTTGTAGTCTTGCTGTGGTCCAGTATTTCCTCACTATGCTCCCTTCCCTGTGTTTTGGAATGATAATGCATATCCTATGATATTATATGTTGGAAGTATATGATCTACTTTTTTATTTTATTTTTTACAGGTGATTACAGTTAAGAGATTGTCATGCATCCTCAGAAGAGACTTTGGACTTTGGACTTGAAATAAGTTTGAGACTGTTATAGACTAGGGGGACTTTTGGAGTTGGATTGAATGCATTTTTTATAATATGATATGGCTATAAGCCTTTGGGGGCCAGCAAGAGGAATGTGGTGGTTTGAAAGAAAATGGCCCCCAAAGGGAGTGGCACTATTAGGAGGTTTGGCCTTGTTGGAGGAAGTGTGCCACTGTGNGGGTGGGTTTTTTTTTAAGATTTATTTATTATGTATACAGAAGAGGGCGCCAGATCTCATTACAGATGGTTGTGAGCCACCATGTGGTTTCTGGGAATTGAACTCAGGACCTCTGGAAGAACAGTCAGTGCTCTTAACCTCTGAGCCACCTCTCCAGCCGGGGGATGGGTTTTGAGGTCTCTTTTCTCAAACTTCACTCAGTGTGATAGTCAACTTGCTGCTGCCTTCTGGTCAAGATGTAGGACTCTCAGCTCCAGCACCATGTCTGCCTGCACACCACCATGCTCCCAGCCATGACGATAATGGACTGAACCTCTGAAATTGTAAGCGAGCCACCCCAATTAAATGGTTTTTTTNAATAAGAGTTGTGGTGGTCATGGTGTCTCTTCACAGCAATAGAAACACTCACTAAGACACTGAGTATCCCCTCCATCTGGAGAAACTCAAGGAAAAAGAAGCCTTGTGGAGGCAGCTAGTTGGTGTACCTCATTCCCCTGGCCCCAGGGATCAGTGTACCTGGGGTAGATCTGACACATCTATGTAATCAGACTGAATGCTGGGCACAGTCATTCCTTCTTCGGAGACAAAGTAGCTAAATTCCAAGAGCTGCTGGCAACATTTGGGGACCAGAATCAGATACAGAGGGACTTAGTTTTCAGGGAACTGTTAAGCTGATGCATTGAGCCTTGCCTGAAGCCTTATTTGATGCTCGGCTTTTTTTTTTCCAACCCAAAAATTTCTTGATGTTGAAGAAATGACCCAGAATCAGTGTTAACAGTGTAACAAGAAATGTGAAGTGTTGCAAGCAATGGTGAAACTAGAGACCAGAGGGGTTAAATCATCAAAGGTTTTCCTTGCTCCAAGCCAAAATATTGAAGGTCATGTAGGCGACAGGAAGCCCTGCTCAAAATGGCTGAAGAGAGAAAGTGGCATGACTAAATTTGTGTTAGGAAGTTAGCTCTAATGGCCAGAGCATGACAGATAGAAGGGGGACTTGAAGCAAAGAACTAGTTGTTTTGGTTTGTTGTTGATGATCTGTTTTGTTTTGTTTNAGACAAGGTTTGATTGTGTAGCCNTAACTGGCCTGGAACTTGCTATGTAAAGCAGACTGACTTCCAACTCACAAACATCCACCTGCCTCTGCCTCTTTGAGTGCTTCAAGTAAAGGCATGCACCACCATTCCTGGCCAAAAACGTGTTTTGATTAGTNATAAGCCTAGGCATTTTATCACACAACCCCAGATGTGGATGGCCAGGAGTCAGCCAGCAGGCAGCTCCTTTAGCAATACCTTATCAGTGCCGAGGGCCTTTCCCTCTTCTCCCTTGAGAGCTTGCAGTGCACAGCAGAGAGGCCAAAACCCCACGCTGCTGCTCCTCAGAGAACGGGTACTTAGAAGCTGCTGCTGCTAAAGGCATGGACTGCTCACTTGTGCTCACAAGGCAACTGAAAGCAAGATGGGAGACTGGCATCCCTGCCTTCATTTGCACCTGTCCCCCTCCCTTGAGTCAGTCACCTGCTCAGCTCTGCTGCTTGGTGTGCTAATNAACCCAGAATTGTCTATCTAACCTATTGTGCCCCTCAAAGCTGAAGGCACAGAGATAAATAACTGTCTGAAACCCACAGTCACCTTGGATGCCAGGAACAGCAAAACCTCAAAAGAGACCATCCCCCAATGAGGACAACTATCCCTCTGTCCGTGCTGTGAGGCTGCACCCTGAGGCAGAAGTGCTCACATCTCCAAGGAACTGGACAGATCCCCACAAGGGAGGACTTCTTCAGACCACCTTGCAGAACGGGACTGAGACACTAACCAACCAGCCCAAACCCGGACCAGGACTGCTCCATTATGCAGACCACTTGCCCCTGGGGCAATTCTTCCTCTATTTACCCCAAAGTACTGGACCCCTTTATCTATTCTGCTCCACTGAACAAACCTTCTGTCCCTCCTTTCCATCATTACTGGTCTCTTTCGTTGGTGTACCGGGGACAGGGGCAGGTGGAGCCTAGTCTGCAGGGCTGTCAAAGCTCAGACTTTTGCCCTAAAAACTCCAGTAACATTCAAGATGGGATCCAGTTGTTTAGACATTTCAAGAAACAGGAAACTCATCGTTTTAAATTTAAAACAATTCCTTACAGCTTCTTTTTTTTTTTTTTAAACTGGGCATGGTGATTTGTCCTGCCGTCCTTTATAGGACAGATAAAATGACTTCAGATTACTTTGCTTTAAACTCTTGATTCCAGGGCCTGCCTTCCTGCTGCTCCACTCCTCACTCCTGCAGTCCTCCCTTGGGCTGACCCTGCCAGGGCTGTGCAGCATCACCACCCTCTGTCTTCCCTGTGCTGCTGTAGCCCCACGGCCCCACTCTTCCCAGCCCAACTCATTCCCTTATTCCAGGACAGCCTCCCACTTGTGTGCCAAACTGTCCATTTGCATAATTCCAGTTGCTTCCCTTACTGGGCTCCAGCTGTAAACAACTATAGGATATTTTTCAGTTTCATAAGAGACAAGAGCCCTGGCTTCCACCACTCTCTACCAGTGCAGTCTCTCCACACGGCCGAATATGGGGAAATCAGTCCTTCTGAGGCTTATTTCCCTTTTGGCTTCTAGAAATAGAAGCTTAAAACACACCCAGGGGTTTCCAACCCGGAGAGGTTCATAGAAGCTTCTAGTTTCACTGGTTACTGGCTTCCTGTCTGAGTCACAGAGCACCAGGCCCAGCAGTGACTCATTAGTGTCATGACACCCCTGCCATTGCGACCACCATGGATGCTGCTGGGCTGACCTAGTCTCCAGGTTAGCTGGAACCACCCAGATGGGCAGCAGGGAGCACAGGCCACAATAGGTTGACCTTAAGGGCAAGAGACCAAACCAGAAGTCAAGAGTTCCAGGGGAACCTCCTCTGTCTGACCAGAACACCTTCCCCTAGCAGACTCTAGTCTTTACATAAGACAGTAATACAGTCAGAAGGGCCACACGTGCCCTAGAGTGGGGATACGATGAGCCTATTTGGGAAAATGCTCATCATTTGAGAGGAAGGAGAGGATGAGATGCTAAGGAACAGCTCCAAAGACCACTAGACCAGAGAAGCAGCCACCCCTTTGCCCAGGGCCAGGTATGGCTGCAGAGTCAGTGGCAAGTCCTTGCCATGAGGTTATCTTAGAGATGTCTTCTATTTCCAAGATCTCTGTGGTGGCCCCNGGGAACAGCAATGCCAGAGCTGCTCTGTAGATGCTTCCAGGGGGGTGACAGAGGGGTCCCCAGCCACATCACAATCAGGACAAAGAACACTGCCATGCTTTCCTGCAGCTGTCTCTCACACAAACTATAGGGGCTGGAGGAAGCTCTGAGTGAGCAAGTCCTAAGTGACATGTATTTTGTGTGGCCATGATTTAAGGTGTATTGTTCCTCCTCAGAAGATCTGGATTAAATGTGTATTTTGACATGGGTATGACCTGTTAAGGACTCCAAGACCAAGTGGCAAAGTCCTTACCTATATGGACCAAGCTCAGAAGAAATGGCAAAGCTTTTCTTGGCAGTTTGCATTAGTTAAGGTTCTCTAGAGAAACAGAACTGATAGAAGATAGATAGATAGATAGATAGATAGATAGATAGATAGATAGATAGATAGATAGATAGATAGATAGATAGATAGATAGATAGATAGATAGATAGATTTATTAGAGTGGCTTACAGGTTGTAGTCCAGCTGATCTTTAGTATATGCTGGAATCCCAAAGAAGTAGGCTCTAATGCCAGGGAAGGGATGGACTTGCTGGTGAGAGTAAGAGCAAGTAGGCAAAGAGTAAGTGCTTCTTTCNTCCTTTATATAGGCTGCCACCAGAAAGTGTGGTCCTGATTTAAGGTAGATCTTCCCACCTCAAAAGATCCAGATTAAAGGTGAGTCTTGGGCTGGAGAGATGGCTCAGTNGTTAAGAGGACTGGCTGCTCTTCCGGAGGTCCTGAGTTCAATTCCCAGCAACCACATGGTGGCTCACAACCATCTGTAATGAGATCTGGTGCTCTCTTCTGGCATTCAGGCATACATGTAGACAGAACTCTGTATGCATAATAAATAAATAAATAAATAAATAAATAAATAAAGGTGGGTCTTCCCACTTCAAATGACTTAATTAACAAAAATCCCTCACACGTGTGCCCAGCCACTTGGGATTTAGTTAATTCCAGAAAGTCAAGTTGACAGCCAAGAGTAGCCATCACCGAGTCCAAGTATTGATGAACAATTGATCAGTATGTGTAGATTAGCAACTGCGGCTTCCTACTCTGGGATGTTTACCACCGACACTGCTTGCCTACGGAAGTCTCCTATGGAGACTAGCTATCCCCAGCTGTACCTAATAAATACGCCAAGGTTCCAGGTTGTGGAGGTAGCTGGAGTGTTAGAGAATCCCACCTGACTCTAGCATCACTGTCCACGTGTGTGTCTTTTCTTCATGCCCTCACCACCCCTAGCCAGCTACCACCCCCAACCCACTCCAAGACCCAAGCCCTGCAGGACAATGACAACACATTGTCTTTCTCGAGCAAGCTATAGCAAGCACAGCTCCTGATTCTGCAGACAGGACCTACAAGGAATTCTNACCCAAGTTTTCTGAGTTAAGATACTGTATTCTATCACAGCATAAGTTATTGCTAGACTTTAAAAATTAAAATATTATTCTCATAACTTGAAAGTCACTATTGTGAAGAAGTTTTCAGTGTATCCATTATTCATTCCTCAAAGGGAAACACTGTACCTGTGAGCAGTCTTTCAGTTCCCCCTCCCCTGACAACCACAAATCTACTTTATGTTTCTGTGGATCTTTTTAAGATCCATCCATGCCGCAGCATGTAATAGTGCTTTATTCCTCTTTATGGCTGGATAGAATTCCAGCCTGTGGCTACACCACATTTTATCTGTCATCCGTCAATGCCCACTTGAGTTGCTTCCACCTTTAGCTTTTGTGAACCCTGCTATGAACAGGTTCATGTTTTTGTGCAGTTGTCTATTTTCAGTTTTCTTGGAATCTCTATGGTTTTTTATATACCTGAAATATAGGCAAATCTATAGAACACAATGCCATTGCTATGACTCTGTACTCATTACAGTATGTTTAGGGTTGGCCTGTTCTCAGGAAGACTTGGTGGTCAGTCCCTCACTACTGAATCCTGTCCCACCTGTATTGCAGCCCAGCATACTAGGTTGTCTACATCCACAGATGCCCTGAGTGCTCTTTGAGGGTAGGACTGCCACTGAAATGGACTGTCCCCCAAATTCCTATGCTGGCAGCTAGATCCCCAATGTGGAGGTGTTAAGATGTGGTAGAAACTTTAAGGGTTATGGGTCTTGTNCAAGGTTGTTATATGACTCTTCCGGATGAATCTATTTCTAGTCACCCCAGAGACGACAATGACAGACCAAAGAAATTATCACCAAGTCTAGCCTGATGAACCAATGAATTTATTGGGATTANTCACATGAACGACTCACAAGCAGGTACACCACCAANGAAGAGCCTCCCTCCCTGTAGCATCCTGTATCCTCAACAAGGAGAGACATCCTACGCACCCTGTGAACTTCATTCCCCTCTGATTCCTTCCTGCCTTCCATATGGGAATGTTAGGTCCTGTCTCATAGGGGCCTNATGTGAGCAGTCAGAGTTGTGCTAATTCAAGATGGCAATGACCACATNCAACCTGGGAGAAACTGCCACACAAGAGGTGGTTGGGTTATTGAGGGTGTCGCCCTCTGAAGAGGTTAGCATAGTTTTCTGGGGCCTTAACCAGTTTTCTTAAAAGAAAGCCATTATTTAAGGGAGCGAACCCAAAAATGACAATAAGAAACAAAACAAAACCAGCAAACNGAGTTCAGGCCTCCCTCACGCTGTGCTCACATTTCTTCCACTGCGCCATCCACCAGTGTGAGGGAGCCGAAAGGTCTCCCTAGAGCCAAGCAGAGGAAGTTGCATGCTCTTGGATTCCAACCTCTAAATCTGAGATTTGAGCAAACTTCTTACCTTTACAAAAATATTCATTTTCAAGTATTCTGTCATAGTAACACACAATGAGTTAANGGGCCCATTTATGTTCCTTACATATGTTACCACATACTTGTGTGTGCCTCTCTTCTGTGCTCTCACTGTGTGACTGTATGACTGCAACACCTGGATTGACATCTATAGGGCAATAATAGTCAATGAGCAAATGAATTCTCTTTTTCTCTGTCCAGAAAAGAAGCAAGTCAGTCTTTAATTAGGCATAGAGGCTCCTCCCATTGATCTTGTAGTCAAAACAGTTCCAGTCAGATTAAAAAGTCCAAGGTGAATCCTGGTACCCTTTCCTCTTCCACAGGAAGGATGCTGCTTGGATGGGGTGGAAATTGGACTCAGGATTAGGCCTCTAGGGATTATGTGAGATGGTCCCAAGTCCTCATCTGAAGTGAAATTGGTGAGTCTGATACAAGCCTGACAACAGAAGAGACACGGGAGCCATTTGCACCCCCCCAGCATGTCTAACAGGTCTCTAAGACAAGAATATACGTGTGTACACAAGTGTGAGTGTGCCTGGGTGTGTATCTGAACTCTGGGGGCAGGGAAGGAGCACTTGTGGTGCCAAGACTGGGGAAATAGAGCTAGGGAGCGGCTGCAGAAGAAAGCCAGCCACTTCCTAGACATTAATTTTGCTCAGACCTTTGATATTCCCCAAAGACCCATGTATTGAATGCTTGGTTCCTAGTGAATAACCCCATTGAGTGGTAGTAAAACTTCTAGGAGATGGGGCCTTATAGGAAGAAGCTAGGTTACTGGGGAACATGCTCTTCAAAATGGGTACTGGTCCTCCCCCTCTTTGCCACNCTCTCTCTCCCTTTCTTCTTGGCCTCCATGATTTAGGCAGCTTTATTCCAATATATGCTCCTTGCCATGATAGTCAGCCCTCCACAGGCCCAAAAAGACAAGGCCCATCAACTATGGGCAGAATATTCTGAAACCATGAGCTAAGATAAACCTTTCTTCTGTGTAAGTCCTTTGTCTTNGGTAATTTGTCACAGCAACAGAAAGCTAATAGGATCNCTCTAAAACCCCTGAAAGAATCAGTGTGATAAAGATNCAGAAGGTGCATTAGCATGGGTTCCACACAGAACAAGCTGTGGGCCCTTTGGTCAAATGTGCTCTCTTTACCAGCCCCAGACCTGGGTGGCTTGTCATTACAGCACANGCAGAACAGAGCTCAGCATTGATTAGGACAGAATGACCTAAGAGTCCTCTACTGTAAAGTAACTATGATAAAATAAAATAATCCAAGAGCCAGGAACAGTGGTGTGGGTCCTGAGTTCCAGCCATTTGAGNGCCTGAGGCAGGAGCATCCCTTGAGCTCAGAAGTTCAAGACTAGCTAGGGCAACAAGTGAGATCTTGTCTCTTAAAAAACAAGACAAGAGGCTGGAAAGATGTCTCATCCAGGAAGGGGCTATAGCTATTATCACTTCTATTAAATTCTACTCTAAAATTGTATCATATGTACATTATGCTATTTAAAAATTTAATCATGATGCACACACACANAAAAATGAAGGCGGATTGAAGAGTTAAGTCAGTGGTTAAGAGCACTTGTTGCTCTTTCAGAGGACCTGGGTCCTTTGGGTTTGATTCCCAATACCCACATGTCGGCTCACAACCTTACATATCTCTAATTCCAGGGGATCCAAAACTCTCTTCTGACCCCCTCGGGAGCCAGGCATACACATGATATACACATATATTCAGGCAAAAGACACATACATATATATATAAAAGTACATTAATTCATTTTAAAAATAAAATAAGAATTAAGGACTAGAGATGTACCTCAGTAACAGAGTACTTACTTTTTGTGGATGAGGCCTGGGTTAAATCTCCAGTCATGCCAAAAATAAAAAATTTAAAAGTGGGAAGATTTTATTTCTAGGCTTAAAATATCCTTGTCAGCTGTTAACAAGTAAACAAGATTTATGAGATGATTAAAGCCTGGGGTCAGTACCCTCACTCTCCAGGGAAGTCATTAAACTAAAACCCTGTATTATGGGAAAGCCTGGGACCACCCAGAGGCTGAGAAGTGGCCTCACAGGGACCATACCTGTTTTGTGGTTTCACCGCAAAGTCAGACAGACATAAATGGAGACCCCGGACTCACATGCAGTCCCAAGTTAAAAATAGAACAGCTATAAACATGTTCTACTCACACAGATGGACGCAAGAGTCTGCCTCTTGCAAACCTGCTTTACCACAGTAGTGAGCAGAGAGCTGCCCCACAACTGAGCTCAGGCATGAGCACACACGCCTGTGTCCAAGCTTTCTCTTCTGACTGGAGGTTTCCACTTTACCTGCTTTGTCCGCTCTGGGTCTCCTATGAACCACTACAGGTGTCCTACTAAAATAAAACCCTGGCTGTGCTCCTCTGGACTCAAGGACCTGGCTCTGTAGCAATTAGATGGCACTGTTGATTATTATATTAAAGTAGCGGAAGCAATTCAGTTTCACNGTCAATAGATGTCTGCTTTTCCGGCTTGACTGAAGACTGTAAATTCAGAAAAGAATAGCAGCCTTTTAAAGAAAATCCCAAAAGAGAAGCAGGAGAGGCTGTGGCAAGTGTACTGCCGGCCTCAGGATGCAGGCCTGCTGCAAGGACTGCTGCCATATCACACACCGGTCAGTCCTGAGCTGCACCTGGGTGAGGACCCCCAACTCCTAGCAGAACAGGTGATTTCAGGAACACAAATTGCTCAGCCCAAGATTACTGAAACAAAAGTGAACTTCCGGGAGTGAAGGGAATGGATTCACATGTGACTAACATTCTATTTCTCATTGTTTTCTGGGGAAAAGTCCTTTTANCTCTGATTATAAACTTACAGGATATACTTGTGCAAACAGGAATGAAACATGCTTTGATGGTAACCACCCCAACAGCCCTCCTCAGAAATGGAGCAAGGGAAGACTTCTTAGGAAAATTCTTAGTATATATTTTAAATTAGGAAATTGAAAAATACTTTCAAGATATTAATTTCCTGTATTAATAGACTAGCTACAAACNACCCAAAAGCAACTATTAAATGTTATTCAAAGGGATTTCTTTTAGGGAGTAAGAGACCATCTCATTGTATAGCCCAGCCTGGGACTTTTCATANAGCCTGGGTTGGCCTTGAACTTACCACCTTCCTGCCTCTGCTTCCTAAGTGCTGGAATTACAGGCATGAACCATTGTGCCCAGCAATTCTTCAAGTGCTTTTATGTACTAAATTATTTTGTTTTTTCACAATCATATACTTACTTAGGCTTAGTAGAAATACATTCTGCTAATAATTCAACTGGATTAATCAAACTTGTAACAATAACCAAGACACAAACCTTGTTTAATTGAGTATAACAAACCACTACTAAGGAACAATGATTGTGCTTTGCGGACCGTGGGGAAAATGTCTCTCATGGTAATGATTGGCACATGTTTAAGCGGCTCTACCAAGGAAGAAAAGATCCCAGTTTCTGTGGTGTAAATACTCCTTTGTGGCCAATCCAACAGGAACAGCTGGCTGTGGAAGTGGGAAGAGATAAGCAGTGTCACACCACTGTGAAGTCTTTCCACCAGAAAGACACGAGCCTTTCAAAAACCCCAGGAGCAGAAGGAAAAATACATTCTGTCCAATACTCGTTAAGTGGTATGTGTTGAGGACATACTGCCGTTGTTTTCAATATAATCCATCTAATTGTAAGTTATCAGGTTCAATATTTAATAATAATCATGTTTAATAAGCAGTTTATAAAATCAGTTCTTGCAAGCCAGCACTCGCCATAAGGCTGCCCTGAAGCCTATTAGTTTAACTTTGCGTGTGTGTGGGGGGGTGTTTGTGTGTGTGTGTGAGAGAGAGAGAAATAGAGACAGAGAAAGTATGAGTCACACACACACACACACCACACACACATGCACACACACACTGGTGTGGAGGTCAGAGGTCACTTGAAAGAGACAGCTCTCTCCTATCATGTGGGTTTAGGGGAATCAAACTAAAGTCATGAAANTCTATGACAAGTATCTTTACCTGTAAGCNATCATGCTGACCACTTTGGGGACCTACTCTATGGCTTAATGGATGTCAGCTTTCTAGGTAGTAAACAGGATCCTTGACCTGGGCCTNGTAGCACTCACCTAGGATNCCAGCACTTGGGAGGTGGAGGCCAGAGGAAGTTCAAGGCTACCTACTGAGTTCAAGGCCAGTCTGAGCTACATAAGACGCTGTCAAAAACAAACAAAAAATAATCCCTTAGTGTGTCAGGAAAGTGATAAACTTGAGGGTGTCAGACAAATTGTGTCCTTATGGGAAATGCAGACAGAACCTCACAGGAATGAGCTGGGTGTTTCTTACCTTTCACTCAGTAGATGGCCCGATACATAAAAGTGCATCATGACTGTGGAAGACTTCGAGGTAAGTCTCAAGCCAGAGGCTCTGGTTTTATTAATCTATAACAAGGACGTCTTTGTGTGNTCGTCTCTCTTAGACACTATGTAAATAAAAACAGCCGAGTAAGTAAAATAAAAGTACAAACAGGTTATATTGAGTTAGAAAATCCCAGCATTTATGAAATCAAGTCTGCAAGACAGAGAGAACATGACTGTAACTGTAAGGGAAAACCACCATGAAAACATAACTCACTAAGTTGCAGTTCATCAATAGTGGGGGATAGGGAGACCATTTCACACTCAAAGGAAAAATAAAACACAAAGTTAAATTTTTTTTCTATAAAAAAGCAGGTTTGCAAAGGACAATCACTCTGCAACCCACAGATCCAGGGAGGCTACCTAGCAGGAAGGACCCTAGGATAACTGTAGCATAAAATAAGTTTGGGTTTTGCCCAGTCACTGGGCAAGCTTTAGTGAAACATTTCACTATTAGGATAAGAATTTGTACTTCTATTTATGTTCAAGCTATCTGTATATTAT
>LZPO01107911.1:157184-191633 GCA_001675575.1 Neotoma lepida
TTTTTTTTGGTTTTTCAAGACAGGGTTTCACTGTGTAGCCTTAGCTGTCCTAGAACTCACTCTGTAGACCAGGCTGGCCTCAAACTCGGAGATCCACCTGGCTCTGCCTCCCAAGTGCTGGGATTAAAGGTGTGTGCCACCCCTGCCCGGCTAGGTGGGCAAATTTTTATGTGCTGTCCCAGTGAGCATTTGTCTAGGGGTTCCTTGGACCACATCCCTCTTCTGGACCTTAGATGATGGAAAGGATCACACAGAACTCAGACCTACTACATACTGCGGTAGAACAAAGCCATAGCCTGTGGAAGGGACAGGGGTTGGTGGAACGTGAGAGGAGGAAGAAAGAAGAGTCCTGCCCTGCATAGGCAATGAGATGTAACCTCCATGTTTCCTGACAGGTGAGGAAAGGTGACCTTTTTATGTGAGTTGAATGTATCTGCCTAATTGGTATATCCTATATAGGCCACATGAAGCAACTGTAATTATTTTAGTCACTACACACTTTAAAAGCTATATACATAATTTAAAATGACACATCTGTGATGCCATACACATAGTAAAAATGCTGGTTATTATTAAAACATAGGTCCTATTCACACTCAAGTAAGATTACACAGGATGTTTGATGTCCCATACATAATGTATAAGCCAGTGCTTCATGTAATGATATAAAGGGGATAAAACAATGTTTACATTGGGGTGGACGTTAACTTGCTCTGCAGGATAATAGCTGTTGCTTTGATGTGGCCTACAAAGGAATGGCAACCAGGACACCCCCCCCATTATCCTATCACATGTGATGCATGAGGTGTGGGAGAAAGAACCTCTTGTAATATCACCCACACTCCAGCCCTGATGATGGTGCCAAGAATGTGCTCCATGAGGAGAGGGAGGCTGAGCCAATCCAGCTGTCCCCCTTGCTGGCCACTCTTTCAACTGCTTAGTGACCACTGGATAAAGCTGAGCCTGCCAGATACCTGGAAAGCCAAAGAACATCCAGACATCTGAAGAGCCTTGCTTTCAGTCCCAAGTGCCTCATTGAGCTATTCAAATGACAAGGGTTCCACAGGTCAGCAGACTTTACAGGTCCACATGGACCTGAAATCTTTGGAAAAGAAGCAATGGGTGCTGAGAGAAGGGATTCAGTCCTACCCTACTGAATCAAATACCTGCTTGCTCACCCTCCAAGTTAATCGTGCTTTAAGCCTGTGTGAGTCACCCAAGAGGTGGGCGGTTGTGTTGAGTTTGCCACGTGTGGCATCCTAATGACAACAGGTCCATCCTCTGCTAATCCTTCTTCCTTAAGTGGCTCCACCTCCAAGCCCCATGGTCAGCCAGGCAAAGGCCAGCATCACAATATCCGAAGTTTCAGTCAGGACCATGGGGCGTGCCCCTTCTAGAGAGTGAGTCAGGAAATTGCTGAGGTGAACGTACAAAAACAGCACTTCCTGCATCAGGCGCCAGCCTGGCACACAAGGTCAGGCTAAATGCTCAGGCAGGCTCTGGTCACGAGCATCCCTCCCACATGGGCAGGTGGCCTTCCTCATCTACAGTCACAGAGCTTCTGAGGTGGTGACGAATAGCTGTTGCTGTTGACATGCAAAACAATGCAGAAGGAAGCCTTCCTAGGCAGGTCTCAGCTCAAGCTTTCCTGTTCTGCCTGTGAGAAGAGCAAGCTGGCTACACCAATGGCGATGGAGAGAATGGGTTCCCTTGCTCCCTGGCTGGCTCGTGACATTTCAATTACCTTCAATACAATACAGCTGAATTATTTTTAACCTTACAGAGCCTCCTGGCTTTTCGAAAGAAATGTTAAGTTGGAGGAGTTGAAGGATAGATAGAAGCNGGGAGGTGGGGTGTGCACTTACCAATAAAACAGGCCCATAAACAGCACTATTCTGATTCAGGTGGGCAGAGCAAGGCATCTTCTACTCAAGGAACCATGTTANTGGGACACTCCAGGTGCCCTTTGCTTCTCAGAGCAGCACAGTGCATTTCCTTCTGACACTTTCTCTGTGATTCTGGCTGTATCACAATAGATACAGCTCCAGACAATCCTATCTAAATTAAGAAATTCTCACTGCACCATCTTTTGGACAGTTTTACCCAGAGTCTAAATAAACTGATCTCAGGTCTTAACAGCCTGGGGTGAGAGGAAAGAGAAGTGTCCCATTTCTTCGTTCCATTCCTCTTCTTCCTCTCATGCTATGAAAACCCACTTTCAAAACTTGTCAAAGGCCTCGCAGTAAAAATAAATAGACTCAGATTCTTTCTTCAGATCACGGTGCTATAGGTTAACGACAGTGGCAACCTTCAGCACCTCCAGGTGCCTGATAGATGTACTCATACCACTATCCTAAGAACCCTATGTTCTTCTGGCCCTCAAACACTGTGCTTCCTAAAATACCCATTTCTTCTTGAAATATAGCTCACGTTTAATAGACACAAGAAGAAATCAATCACGTTCTTCCTACTCTGGTCATCAGAAATACAAATGTGCAAGTTGAACCCCAAATATGAGTTGATCATCANTCTGAGGTCTGGAAGGCAGCAGGGAGTAGTGAAGACAGGTGAGCAGGAGCATGGACTTGTTAGGGGCAGAAGCCACTATTTACATCAATCATTTATCTTGCAGAAATTTGTACCCAAGTCTTTAAAGAGAAAAACCAGAAATTCAAATTCTCTTTTTTGAGAGAGAGAGACTGACTCAAGTAGCCCAAGTTAGCCTCAAACTCACTACATAGCAAGAATAACCTAGATCTCTTTATGTCCCGGGTGTTGGACTGCAAGTGTGAACCACCACACCTGTCAGAAACCCAGATTCCCATGTGCACTCACTCTAAATGTTTACATGTGGACTCCTGGCTTCACTGTTTTCNTTAGGTTTACCCATGTGTCTTCACTGGCTGGCAGCAGTATGAGTGGAGACAGAACCACCACCCTGGAAACCAAGAACCCAAGACTGGTAGGTCCAGCCCTGATACCAGCCCACACTTCCCCTCAGCAAGACACCTCATTGTTTTGTGCCTCAGCTGCCATGTCTCAAAAGTTTAGAAGTTCATAATTCCTTCCGATCCTTAACTGCTATAGTGTTTGATGTAACAACTTTTTTAGGTCAGTTCCCACAAGTAAATCTCAGAACATGGTAGANGGGAAAACAAAACAGAAACTGGCTCCTGCACCACAGCAGCCTCTACATGCAGCAGAGACATGGCCTGGGTGTGGCAAACACTTGGTTAATAGGACCACAGGAATAAACATGCTTTCATCAGAGCAGAACTCTTGGAGGATACNCACCACCCATCAGGGACCATTATCACTGAGTGGAAAGTTCCTTCTATGTGACAGCCCCTCTTGGTATGCTGAGGCCAACTCTAAGGTTTCAAAGGAATGGTCTGAGTCAGAGCAAATCCGACCAACAGCTTTCCCCCAGCTGGGCCTCCTGTTTGGCAACTCATGCCAGCCCACCTGTGATGAGTGTTGTCCTTTGTCATTGTCACTCTGTGACTTCTGGCAGGGGCCAATTACACTAGGAGAGGCTCATGTGATCAGAGATGCAGACAAAGCCCATCTATGTGTATGTAAGTGCATGGTGTGGCCTGTACACAACTGGATGGAGAGATGACATCTTGTGTTACAAAGAGTATAGGAAGGAAATAAAGACATTAAACTGGAAGCTTCTCACTGTAGCAGTTACAATAAGCAGAACAGATGACAGCATTCACTTTCTCATGGTTATAGTAANCATGTATCTTAGGCAAATAAAGGCTGAAGGAATGATGGAAACTTGTGTGAACTATAACCAGGTACCTTCTTCACACGGGCCTTTTTGACATGACGACTTGGCTCCAAGTGACAAGAAGAGGGTATGTGGAACCTACATTCCTAGGAGTTTTTGTGCATCAGTTAGGAACAACAGGGCCTTTTTCTTTTGCTATTAGCAGCTGCCAGCAAGAATCCAGGGCTTTCAAAAATGATTACCTTTGGTCCCCACACCAGCTGCAGTCCACGTGTTCAGGTCTCAATGCCCTGGAGGCGTTTTCTTCACTATGCTTTGTTCCTACCTGCCTTTTGGTAGCTGGGGTGCTTGCTCTAAAAGCCAGGTTGTACTTACTCAAAGCCTCTATAGAGTCTTCCCCTTCTGTCTGGAATGCTCTTTACCGTGATTGTCTTGAGAGCTGTTGATGTAGATCCCAGCCTTCAGGGTACTCCTCACAAAGCCCCTCTCGACCACCCAACATAGAGCATCTGTCATGGGACCCCAACCTTTAACTCTCAGCTTAGCACCTCAAACCATACACCTGATGGATTTCCTGTTTCTTTATTCTTCATCTTGAATCCTCCTTAGAAGACAGAATATACAACAAGAATTTGAATTGATATGAGCTTATAAAAATATAAGCTATATAGGAACTCAGATTCTGTGTCTTGTTCCCTGCCTCTTTCCAGGGTCTAGAATAGTGCCTCAGATATACAGCAAGTGCTTTAAATCCTGGTTGACAGAATCAACAGAGGGCTGGGTGGACAGAAGACTCCATTGGGCAGATGCCTGCAAGGGGCCTGCAGTGGACTGGGACTGGCTTCACAGCCCACCAGGGAGGACAGACCTTGGTAAGTTTGGAGAACTACTTCCAGAGTGTACCAACCTTCTTCCCAAGGTGCCCGCAGTGGACTGGGACTGGCCCTATAGCCCACCAGGGAGGACAGACCTTGGTGAGGTAAGAGAATTGCTTCCAGAGTGTACCAAACTTTCTTCCCAAGAAGACTCTGAGACCAGTTTCCATGGGAAGTTAGGACCAGTATGTGAGGAAAATCACAACAGAGGTACTAACTTGGAAAGAACAGAGCCCCAGGACATCTGATATGGCTGGTGTGAGGGACAGAGGGACCACAAAAGAAAGGTGTGAGCCAACTTACAAGTCTCTCTGGGCATTGAATTGTGACCTTATGAACGAAGAACCATCCAAAGAGTTCCAAGTGACATGATGGTTTTATAACTTATTATGGTGATTTTGGTAGCAGTGAAGGCAACTAATTAGAAAAAAAAAAATAACAAACCACAAAGCATTTAGGAGGCTGTTGTCTTATCCAGATGAGCAAAATATGTAAAGAATGCAAAATATGAATGGCAATGATGACAGAAAAGAAGAGTTGGATTTGAAAGCTGAGGAGGTGAAGCAGCGGAGCTCAGTGATACCTGAGATGTGGGAGTTAAAGAGAAGATGGGGTTAAAGAAACTTCCAGTGTCAGTGGGAGAAAATTGTGATGTTTTCTTCAAAACAAAAGGCTCTGAAGCCCTGAGTCTATCCTGTTTGTGATGCGGTGAGATCTGTGCTCTGNCTTCCCAGATCAGGTGGAGACTGGCCTAAGTGGCCAACTGTGTGCATAGCACAATGCTTGTTTATCTGTTTATGGAGTAAGTTTGTACAGCAGTCCCTCTGGCGTGGAGATGGCAGACCTACAGTGCTGATGACTTCTTTGCTAAGGACACACATGCGGTTTCAGCTCACAGCCATTTCTGGAGGAACACACTGGTCCATCACCACAGAAGCGTGACTATTGGTCTAAATATAGACGTGCTTGTAGACTCAGAGAAACAAAAGACCAGAAGTCAGGCTTCCAGTTACTTCAAGGAAATTTTAAGGTTATAAATTTGGTGAATCAATCAACGTTATACTTCTCCCACCTGCCAATTTGATCTAAAGATTAAGCTAGGATTACTTCAACTATGCTTCATTTCTCTTGACCTCAGTGGCTAAAGTCACTCTTAGTCCTTCCTACAGCCTCAGCCCATTGCAAGATATTCCTGACAATCCTCATGGGATACATCACAGGTGCTAAGTTCAGAGCAAGTACAGGAGGCTGTCTGGGCAGACACACTGCAGGGATCCTCGAATTCTCCTAACTCCTCTTCTGGCTTTCATCTGTAGCTACCACCTGTAAGGTCATCTAATTTGAACACCATGGGCACTGGACCTGCCACCTTGGGTTTGAATACTGGTGTTGTCATTTATGAGTTATGTGATTTGGGGGCAGGCCATTAGCCTTTNTAAGACATGGTTTCTGCCCTCATCTAAAAAAAAAGAGGAGGAGGAGGAGGAGTGGTGGTGGACAGACTCAGAGGTTAAGAGTTCTTGTTGCTTTTGCAGAAGATCTGAGCTCAGTTCCCAGGACCCATGCAGGCAGCTCACAGAGACCTATAACTTTAGCCCCAGGAAATCCAACAGCCTCTGCTGGGCACCCCAACATATGTGGCATATACTCACANAGACAAATACACATATTTTTTTAAAAGAACAGTGTTAACTGGCCTACCTTATGGGGGTAACTGTGATGACTGAAAGTATTAATATTTATAAAGTAGCTAAAAAAGCACCTGGCACATAGCAAGCACTCCATAAACATAAGCTATTATGCTCCTACCATGGTACCCGATGACCCTGGGATAACCCTGGCGGGTCCTGTCATAGGTACCAAAGCTCTAGGAGTTCAACTTGAAGTTAAGAGCCAATGCCATTTTTCCTTCTGTAATATGATGCCAAGGGGTAACAAAGCACCACAGCTTATTCCCTGTGTGTTCTGAATTTACCAACGAAACAGCTGACCTTTCACCTGCTGCACCCCCTAATCCTTCTCATGACAGAAGACCTGAGAAAGACAGAAGTCCACTCACACCTAGACTAGAAGACAAGCAAGAGTGACAGGCACCATGTAGCCCTCCCTTTTCTAGAGCTCTGCTACAGGGTCCGGTGGGTCCAGCCTGACTCTAGCTCCATCCCTTAGGATGCACTTGGCCCATCAGGACTTCCTTCATCCTCAGCAGACTCAATCCGTCAAAGGGTGAACTGGATGCCGAGGCTTTGAAAAGAATCAGGTACCAGCCGCACTGAAGGTTGGCAGTGGAGAACAATTATAAACTGCTGAAACACACTAAATCCCAGACTGAAGAACAGTACTGACGCAGGCTTCCAACTTATCCTTTATGATGAAGGACCAGTCCATACCTAGCACTAAGACAGGGAAAAGAAACTGAAAATTCAGCCAGGCGGTGGTGGCGCACGCCTTTAATCCCAGCACTCGGGAGGCAGAGACAGGCGGATCTCGTGAGTTTGAGGCCAGCCTGGTCTACCAAGTGAGTTCCAGGAAAGGCACCAAAGCTACACAGAGAAACCCTGTCTTGAAAAACCAAAAAAAAAAAAAAAAAAAAAAAAAGAAAGAAAGAAACTGAAAATTCAAACATGAAAGCACTTGACCAGTACCTAGGAATAACTCTAATAAAAGATGTGAGATTCCTATATCGAAAACCGTAAAACATTATTAAGGAAAAGAGTAGAGATAAGACTGGTGAGAGGGCTCAGTAGGTGAACATGCTTGCCTCAGAACCCACAGAAAGGTGGGAGGGGGAATCAATTCATACACGGACGGTGTCCTATGACCTCCATATGCACACCTTGGCATGCACATGCCTCTCCCCTACACAAACAATAATAAATAAAAGAAAAAGTAAAGATTATGTTAAAGAAAATAGATATCCATGGGGCACACACCTGAAATCCCACCTGGGAGTACAGCTATATAGTAATACTCAGTCAAGAAATAAGAAAAAAGAAAAATGAGGAAGAAAAACAAGAAGGGAAGGAGAACTATAAAAGCAGAGACCTACTCCGTGTTCTTCTGGGGGGAGGGCATTGAGACAGGGTTTCTTTGTGTAGTCCTGGCTGTCCTGGAACTTGCTTTGTAGCCCAGGCTGGCCTCGAACTCAGAGATCTGCCTGCCTCTGCCTCTCTAGTACTGGGATTAAGGGTGTGCACCACCACCAGGCCAGCCTCCCATGTTCTTAAATAAAGATTCAACATTATTAAATAAAGATTCAACATTATAAAGAAACCGGTTTATCCCAAATTGATCTACAGGTTTATTGCAACTGAAACAAAATCTATTTGTGATAGTTAACAAAATGATTTTATATTTTATATGAAACATAAAAGGCTAAGAATAGCTAAGACAATCTTAAAGAAAAACCGGGGAGAGACACCCCCCCACACTACCAGGTGCAAGACAATTATAAGCACTGAGTCAGGATGGCAGAGCACAGACTTCTGTCAGCAGCTGCAGAGCACACCCGGGAAATAAAGAAGCCTGTAGAAACCTGCTCAAGCACGTGCTGTCCTCTTGTTTATCAGAGCAACTGCATTGAAAGGCATAGGGGAAAGAGATTTTTTTTTTCCTTTAAAAAAATATGGTATGTTCAGCGGGGCATCCATGTGAAAAAGTAATAGAATGGGGTTCCGATCTTACACCTGTCAGAAAGTTAGCCCACAAAGGCTGCAGAAACAAAAGGACAAAACACTGAACCTAGAGGATAATGTAGTAGACTATCTTCACGTCCCTGAGGACATAGGATGTTTTCTAAAGTAGAACATAAAAATCACAAACCAGCCGGGCAGTGGTGGCACACACCTTTAATCCCAGTACTCAGGAGGCAGTAGCAGTCAGATCTCTGTGAGTTCAAGGCCAGCCTGGTCTACAGAGTGAGTTCCAGGACAATTAGGGCTACACAGAGAAACCTTGTCTCAAAAAACCCAAGGGGAAAGGGAAAGAATTCATCAAAAGACCATTAAAAGTGAGAGCAAATCACGCTGTAGGGTAAGAAATCTACAAAAGGACTCAAACCCAGAATATACACACAATTCTACAAGTCAGGGCTGGGAATGTAGTTCAGTCTCATCTAGCATGCACTAAGTCCTGGATTCGATGTGAGCACAAGAAGTGGTGCTCACATCTATAATTCCAGCACTATACTCCTAGTATTCAAGACGTGAATGAGGCATGAGGATCAGGAATTCAAAGTCATCCTCAGCTACACTGGAAGTTCAACACCAGCATGGGCTACATAAGACCTTGCTTTAAAAAAAAGTAATCACACAAATCAGAGGCTAGAGAGATGGCTCATCTGTTAAGAGCATACGCTGCTCTTCTAGATGACCTGGGTTCGATTCTAAGTACTGACATGGCAGTTGTCTATAACTTCAGTTCTAGGGGACCCAACACCTCTTCTGTCCTTTGTGGAAACCAAGCACATATGTGGTGCACTTACATTCATGAAGACAAGCATTCAGACACATAAAATAAAAATAATATTTTAAAAAATTCCATAAATTAATAAAATCAGTATGGTAACAGTTTTGAAAGGGAAAGAATAAGGACTGGGCATGGTGGCACACCTTTAATCCCAGCACTTGGGAGGCAGGGGCAGAAGGGTCTCTGAGTTCATGGCCTAGACTACATATTGAGCTCCAAGCTAGCCAGGGCTATGTAGTAAAATCCTGTTTCAAAAAAATAAATACAAAATAAAAGCAGGGTAAAAAAAAAGGTGGGGGCGGACAGCAAAAAAAGATTTCACGAGAGAAAATGAAAATGTGCTAACAGCGAAACAGCATAAGCATACGTGTGTATGTGTACGCAGTCAATGCCACCCTAAGAGAAATGCCGCTAAAACTACAACTATTTACTACTAGCATCTGGGTAATGTTCTATTTCACAGCCTGGGTGACGGCTGCATACATATTCACTTGAAGAAAAAAAAGCCAAGTTGTACACTTAAGGATTTATATTCTCCTCTCTATATATGGTACTTTAATTAAAATCATTACTAAAAAAGACAGAGCCTTACTACTTCAAAGAAATGTGATGTGTGGGCCTTGTTTGGATCTTGATTCATACAAGCCAACTGTTTAAAAGAATTATGGCCACTGGGGGAATTCTGATCACTAACTGCATAGTTGATCATCATTAAGGGGCTATTAATTATTTAGGTGTCATAATGGTACTATGGAAATGGTTTCATTTTTTTTTTATGGCAGTACTGGGAATTGAACCCACAGCTTCCAGCATTCTACAAAATCAGGCTACTCATGAGGCTGAAGCANAAGGATCTCAGGTTCAAGGCTTGACTAGGCTACAGAGTGAATTCAAGGCCAGCCTGTGCACACCAGAGAGACTCTGTCTCAAAATAAAAAGTAAAGCATGCTGAGGAATAGATTTTAGTAGTAGAATATTTCCCTGGCATGTGCAAGACTCTTTGGCCCCAGCAGAAGAGAAAGGAAGCAGAAGCAGGTGTAGCTCTGTGACTCTGTGAGTTTGAGGGTAGCCTGGTCTACACAGCAAGTTGCAGACCAGCCAGGGCTACATAGTGTTATCCTGTCTCAAAAGGGAAAACAAAAACAAAACAACAATGAAAAACAACCCATGTGGTGGTGGCACACACCTTTATTCTCTGCACTCCAGAGGCAGAGGCAGGCAGATCTATGTGAGTTCGAGGCCAGCCTGGTTTACAAAGTGAGTTCCAGGACAGCCAAGGCTACACAGAGAAACCCCGTCTTAAAAAACAGAAAAAAGAAAGAAAAGAGAAGAAAGAGTATTTGGGGGACTGGGGAGACTGCTCAATAGTTAAGAGCACTAGCTGCTCTTATAGAGGACCAGGATTTGGTTCCCAGCACCCACAAGGAAGCTCACAACTGTCTATAACTTCAGTTCTTTGGGATCTGACACTGTCTTCTGGCCTATGTGGGTATTACACACACACACACACACACACACATTCAGGCAAACTCACACACATAAACTAAAAATAAATATATATATATAATATACATATATATTATTTTTTGAGACAGGGTTTCTCTGTGTAATAGTCCTAGCTGTCCTGGAACTGGCTTTATAGACGAGGCTGGCCTCAAACTCAGAGATCCGCCTGCTTCTGCCTCCCAAGTGCTGGGATTAAAGGCCTGCGCCACCACCACCCGGCATAAAATATTTTTTTTTAAAGGCATCTTTACCACCACCCATTTTCAAAATGTCTGAAATAGAAGAAAACATAAACCAAGCTGCACACTGACCTGTGCAATAGGTGGCACAGTGCCTATTCTTAGAGAGTGCATCCAGACATGACAGAAAAACCACTTACCCTGTGCTGCTTATGATTTGTTTGTTTTTGTTAACTTGACACAGCTAGATAGTCACCTGAGAACAACCTCAACTGAGAAAATGCCCTCATCAGACTGGACTGTAGGCAAGCTTACTAGGTGTGTTTTCTTGTGTGATGATTGATGTGGAAGGGCCCAGCCTTCTGTGGGCAGTGCCACCTGTGGGCAAGTGGTCCTGAGATATATAAGAAAGCAAACTGAGCAAACCAGGAGGGAGCAAGTCAGTAAGCAGTGTTCCTCTATGGCCTTTGCTTCAGTTCCTGCCTCCAGGTTCCTGCCCTGAGTTCCCAATCAGCCTTCCCTTAATGAACTGTGAGCTGTAAGATGAAATAAATCCTTTCTTCCCCAAGTTGTTTTTGGTCATGGTCTTTATCATAGCAGTAGAAACCAAACTAAGACAGCTACCTTCTTTGGGGTATGCATCATTCTATGAGCTCTGAGCAGGCTGGCTGCCCTTCCTCAACAGCAGCTCCCACAGCTTCTGGAGCTGACCTAGCCTACACATCCCCACTACATATCAAGCTTATGCTAATTAGCTTCATCTCAGTCAAATGTCTGTGGCCTCCTCTGCAAGCTGACCTGGCTAAAGGTGCTAACATAACAAATATGAACCCTGGGGTGGGGGTGGGGGTGTGGTGCACACTTTAATCCCAGCACTATGGAGGCAGAGGCAGATGGATCTCTGAGTTCAAGGCCAGCCTAGTCTACAGAGTGAGTTCTAGGACTGCTCAGGTCTCTTATACACATCTAGATGTGTATAAGAGACAGGACCTACAAACGGTCTACAAATGCAAACACAAAATAGACTTGGTAGGGGCCTCTTGATTTAGTGTTTCTCAGGAAGACTTCAGCTGTGAGAGCTTTCCTACTTACAGAGAAAGATAATTCCTTCCTGCTCTCGTTTGCCACTTTCTGGTGTAGTGTCTGGAGTTGGTTGAGTCTACAGGTTACACCTGGCCTCGTGTATCATCTCTAGCAGGCAGAACATCTGCATTCCAACCAGGAATCCTTGGAGAAGGGAGCTGCACCTTCAAAAAGGCACTTCAGGCATCCTGTGGCAGCTTTTGAAGGAAGGAAATCCTTGTCGTATCCCTCAGTGGTCCCCTTATTGACTACTAATCAATCTGGTGAAACGGTATGGGCGTCAAAGGGGAAAGGCCAAGGCTTCATAGATAAAAAAAAACGGCCAGGCACAAAAATTAATTTATAGGACTTGCTTCATTTTTTCTTTTAACCTTGAATTAAACAATGACTTCCATTCATATTCTACCAACAGCTATCTCTGAAAAGTAGCATATTGTAAGGTTGAGTACCCAGCTCTGCCATACACAAACTATGTGACCTCAAATTTTCTGGGCTTCAGTTTATCACCTGTAAAATGGGACCAATTGTATTTCATAGGCTGATGGGAAAAGCAAAACAGGACAATATATGTAAGCTGCATAAAACAATACCTGGCCAAAAGTGTTGGCTTTTAGTCTTATTTAATAAATATGGAAGCTCTGCTGTGATCTTTCATCACAGGAAAGAAATGCTAACATGGAAGCAGGGGCCGGCAGGATGGCTCAGGGAATAAAGGCACTTGCTCCAAGCCTGAGGACCTGAGTTCCATCCCCAGTACCTACATGGTAGGAGAGATCTGACTCCCTGAGGTTGTCTCTGACCTCAACACAAGTACAACCACCCCACTATACACAAAATAAACGAAGTACAATACTAAAAAAAGAGCAGAACCAGTAGACACCAGGAAACAAGTACAGTATTATTCTAACTCTGGCTAAACTTTATCAACACATTTATTTCTATGCCATAGCATCTGACAATAACCTAGCACTAGAAGCAGACATGAGATAAGGAATCAAAGGGGGTATCAGGAAACTGGCATTCTCGCCTTTCAGAAATGCATATAGAAAGTCTGTGTTCAGAAGAAGCAACTCCCATCACTGTTACACAGAATCTGCAATCCTAGTCTGACCTAGCCATGGGTTTCTTACACTAGCCCCAAGAAGTGCCCGGCTAGAGTTTGTTATGCTGCCNATCACTGGCATTATGGCCTCTCTCACCTAGGAAGATTAAGGTAGGACATACATGTGAACCACTCAGAACTGCCCCAGGTAGTGGTCCATACTCACTGTGCAGCTGAGAACGACGCAGAGCCTCTGATCTGCCTCCAGCCCCCAAACGCTAGAATTATAGACATGTGTCACTGTCACTACAACGGCTTGATGGCCTCTCATTCAACAAACTATTTTTTAAATTTAGGCTGTTCTATTTCCCATATGCCTGTATGTTTAACATTATTAAAGAGCACACTTAATATTAAAGAGCACAGTTTTGATATTTTATTTGGTGCTGGGGACTGAACTCAAGGCCTTATACATGCTCTACCACTCATCTACAGCTCCAGCAATCATTTTTACACTTTCAAAAAATTTATCTATTTCATGTGTACGAATGCTTGGCTGCATGTATGTATGCCAGGTACCCTCAGAGGTCACAAAAGGGGTCAGATCCCNAGGAAGNGTAGTTACAGATAGTTGTGAGCCATCACATGGGCACTGGAAATAGAACCAGGTTCCTTTGTAAGAACAAGTGCTCTAAACTGCTGAGCCATCTCCCCAGGCCCTATAAGAATTTTAAAATAACAATAATGAACTAGAAAGTCTAGATTCCTTTTCAATAATTTTTTGAGACAGATCTCACTAGGTAGCCTTTGGTAGTCTAGAATGATGTAGACCAAGCTCATCTCTGACTCACAGAGATCCTCCTGCCTCTGCCTCCTAAGTGCTGGGATTAAAGCAATTTGCCACACTGTCTCTTATACACATCTAGATGTGTATAAGAGACAGGTGCAGCTTTGGCTCCTTTCCTGGAACTCACTCGGTAGCCCAGGCTGGCCTCGAACTCACATAGATCCGCCTGCCTCTGCCTCCCAAGTGCTGGGATTAAAGGCGTGCGCCACCACTGCCTGGCTCTCCCATCAAATTTTTTTAAAAAATTATAAACAACTATCTACGTTAAATATTTTCAATTTAAAATATCTACTAGTCTAGTATCTCTATACAGACTGTGTACACATATTTTTAATAACCAGAATTTATTTAAGTCATAATTGTCCCATAATTATTTATGTTATGATAATGCCAGAGATGAAGAATACATTTGAACTGTGAATAAGGAAGACTGCCCAAAGGGTCTGTTGTCTAAGAACCTAGGCAGGGACTCCCAGGGCTGTTAATTATTTATCTACTTTTCAAAGTTAATAAATAGGAATGCCTTTCTGCTCTTTATCCCCAAGATGAATTCAGCCATGTGTGATGGTGTGTGTGTGTGTGCGTGATGGTGTGTGTGTGTGTGTGAGATAGTGTGTGTGTGTGTGTGTGTGAGTTGGTGTGTGATGAGGTGTTTGTGTATGATGGAGTACATCTGTGTGACTGACAAGTGTCTGTGGATGGAGTGTGTGTCTATGACAGTGTGTATGTGGGAGACAGCAGCCTGAGAATACAGGTTATGGAGAGGAGATTATTAAAAACAAATATAGAATATACACAGCACTGCTTTATCTGTCATGCCTTTACCAGGATTAACTTCTCATATTTTGATTGTTTTTGAGTATTCTTTTAAAAACACTAGTTGTTGGTTTGGGGTTGTTTGTTCGTTTTTGTTTTTTCAAAACAAGGCTTCTCTGTGTAGCCTTGGCTGTTCTGGAACTCGCTGTGTAGAACTGTAGGCTGGTCTCAAACTCACAAGACTCACCTGCCTCTCCCTCCCAAATGCTGGGAACACTAGTGTTTTAAAAGCATAATATTAATACAAAAAAGGGAATTTATCTATCATCTTCATAACCCAAATAAACTCTGTTGACACTTCAAAATATATTGACAGTTAGCAAATTTGAACAGTAAGGAAAGTTTCACTCAGTCCCTCCACAAAAAGCCACTGTCTACACAATTCTGTTCTATCAGAATGTAGGCATATATACTTACTCATTTCCCAAGAAGAATCCTATTATTCAGTGTCTGTAACATTCCTTCTTTATGTAACATGGTATCTGGCTTCTGTGTTCTCACCAGCCCTGGTGATTTCCACTTCCACAGATACTATCTTCAGTGAGTGTCCCTGCACCCACAGGTTAGTGCCACACTTTTCAGTTGTGAGCCTAGCCTTTAACAGCTGAGCCATCTCTCCAGCCCTAGTGTCACACTTTTAAAATGCGGCGCTACCTCAAGGTTGGTGTAGCAATTATAAAACTACTTCAAGCAATCCCTCATAGCTGTGTGGTAGGAAAAAAGTAAGTTGTTAGTGTAGTTCATTTCTTTCAGAAAATTTTCCCAGACATTATTATTTATACCNAATGGGTCCCTCAATAGCTGGAGACAACTACTGAGGAAAAGGCTACTTTTCTCCGGGACAAAGGTGGATGCATGTTCACTTGTGAGTTCAAAGGCCTCTGTCTTCCCAATGACATACACCTGGTGTCCTCAACCCGTTCACTGTTCACTGCATGGAAGGATGTCTGTAGAGAAGAGGGAAATAAGTGTTGGAGAGATATGCATGGGACAGTGGATAAAACTGCTTTGTGACTGGGCCCTCCCTCCTCTCACAAAGGCTGACATGAACTATGATAGACAGATTGTCTGCACGTGGCTGCATACGACCATGGCTGAATGGCAGAGTTGGGGTAGGAAAGTGGCTCAAGTCCTTAGCTCAATATTAAAGCTACTTGATATTTTTGTACTAAGTGCCTTCAAATCCTTAAATGATGGAAAGTTTAAATTTATCTTGAAACATTTTAACATGTTTTATGTTTATTTGCTTTTTCCAATCTCATTCACTCATCTACCAACTCCATCAAACAAACTGACAGGAATTATTATCTACTTTAAAAAATGACATTGTGGGCTGAGGAGTTGGCTCAGTGGTTAAGAGAGCTGGCTGCTCTTCCAGTGGACCAGGGTTCAATTCCCAGCACCCACATGGCAGCTCACAACTGTCTGTAACTCTAGTTCCAGGGGATCTGACACCCTTATACAGAAAAAAGGCAGGCAAAAACACCAACACACATGAAATAAAAGTAAATTTTAAAAAGTGACATTGTGTCTGAGGNACAGTGAAGTCAAATGGCTTGTTCAGAGTCAGGAAACTGACCAAGTCTTCTGACTCCAGGACATTCCCATATTCACTCCTGATTCTGCCCAGCCTACCTTAGTCCAAGTTCAGCTTGCCACTGTACAACCTCAAGCAAAGAAAAGGTATTAGGAGTTGTGTGTGCTGGTGCATGCTTGGAATGCTTGCACTGAGGAAGGTAAGGCAAAAAGGACAGGAGTTCCAGGCTAGACTGAGCTTCACTCCTAAATTTAAATCTTGACAGAAACATAATTATTACCAGTTTAACCAACACCTGTGAAAATTTACTTTTGTGTTTTATTATAAACACCTACATATTCAAAACATCTCAACTTTCAAAAATTTGGTATCTTTTTTAGTTGTAAGAATGAGAAATGTTGCCTTGGAGTATACCAGTCACTTGTCATTTCTATTTCCTGAGCTGCTTTCTAGCCAATCAGGACTGATACAGATGGGTTTGTTGTTGTCATTGCTTTCTTTCATAGTTTTGGTTTTTTGGAACAGGGTTCTGGCTGTCCTGTCTGTAGACCAAGCTGATCTCAAACTCACACAGATCCTCTGCCTCCCAAGTGCTAGGATTAAAGGCGTGCACCATCACCCACCCACCAGCTGTTTTTCAAACTCTTTAAAAAGAATTTTTTTTAGGTTTACTTATTTTTCCTTTAAATGTGTTTGAATGTTTTGCCTGCATGCATGTATGTTCATCACGCGCATGTCTGTTAGGTCCCCTGGAACCAGGGTTACAGATGGTTCAGGTGCTGAAAATCAAACTTGGATCTTCTGCAAGAAAACAAGTGTTTTGCTGAGCCATCTCTCCAGCCCTCAAACCTTTCTGAGAAGAGAAGAAATGCATTTACTTTATAAAGCCCAGATATGTATTTGCCATTGAAACAAAAGGATCACAAAATAACTACCCTACCTTCGGGTGATTTACTTGAATATTTTTGCTTATATAATTTTCTACTTTACTTTAAAAAAACAAACACTAATTATGGCTCAGCACATTGATTTCACAAATGGGTTATGACCCATAGTTTGAAAAGCACTGCATTAAGATGAGTACACACACATTCTGCCCTCAAGNCATTCGTATATTTGCTGGCAGTCTCAAATATACATAGTCCCTAGACAACCTGAAAACTTGGAAAGGCCTTAGTGTCAACTACTTCAATAACCTACTGTGTAGCAGATTCTGCAGCATCCCTGACAGAGTGACACACCCCAAAGCCTTTGCTTTCTGAGGGCAGGAGGCAAAGCTCAGTGACAGAATACAGCTTAGCACAAATGAAGTCCTTGCTTCCCTACCACTGCCAAACAAACAGGACTAGAAGTTACCTTNCATTTGGTACCTACCATATTTAGAGTCCCACACAATAGTGCAGAAATTAATCAAGCACCTAAATATACACACAATTTTTTCCTGAAAGACAATTTGTACTTAATCCTAGGACCCAGCTTAGTCTTTTGTAGGAGAAGAGAAGAAGAGAGAAAGCCAAGAGACAAAGGTCTCAAAAAGGTCCCCTTAGTGACCTCAAGGAGTATCAGTGAATGAGATTATATGCAGTCTTCACTATTGAGGAGACGCAGTCAATTATACTCACAGTAAAGGCTGGAAGGCTGGAAGCCAGGAAATGCTCCCCTACGGAGGTGCAAANGGAGCTGTGTCTTGACAGAGAAACTCCACACAATCTGACTGGCAGAGAAGACAGGGGTCTTCAGAAGAAACAAAGCCAGCACATGTGGCCATAACAAAGGTTCACAGAGATGGCAAGTGATAAAACTTTTCCATAAATATGCACAGTGTACAATATGTAGCACATAATTTATGAGTTAACTAAAAATAAAATAAAAACAAGAAGCTTTTAAGAAGAGAGCTAGCCAAAAAGAAAGACTGAGATAAGACCAGATCCATCTATGGAAAGCAAGACAATTATAGATTTTTATACCCTGTGGGTAACATGACATTACTAAAGGTTTCTGAATGTGGAGAATAGTATTTCAAAATTATTCATGGGCAAGTGGCACTGAAACCTGTCTCTAAAAAGACCTAGAGTTCAGACAACAGGTTCCCATCCTCTGGTTTACTATAAATAAAAATGTGTACATGTATATGGACTTCAGAAATTCAAAATTATTAGGAGCAGTCTTGGTTACCCAAAAGAAAGGCTGAGATATACTATTGAGCTTGGGTGGCAATGAAATCCTATTTATTATTCCTTTCATCCTTCTCCTTTTGTTATTGAGTGTGAGCCTAGCCAGTAGTTAAATGGTTCTTTTCTTTATAAAAGCTATAGACTTTATTCAAACTAAGCTGGAGATTTGATCCATTCTCAAGGCTGCTGGGGACCTACTAGATGACTATAAACTATTTTGCAAAGAGTAAATTTTGCCTAAACAATAACAATCTTTATGATAATGAGATTTCTAAAGTTACTACACAGGGATCCGTGAAGGCATTAACTATCTAGTAATTCTGGCTCTGCTGGATATACTGTCTGTGCTCTGTGAACCTCAGCTAGAACCACGGTCTGTCTCAGGTGAATACAAACACGGTAGTGAGTCACCTTGCAATTACAGCTGACACCTGAAAGCATATTTAAAGCATGAGAAACACTGTAAGACTCTGCCCTGGTCTTCCTGTCTCAGGATGAATAGAGCTCAAGATTCTTGACAAATCATAGGATAATTTTTATTGCACTTCTAAATTGAAAAGGGCTGCCTCCAAAGGCCTCAAAATTACTGAGCTGTGAGTATTGTAAATTTTAGGGACATAAGATGTATTGCTTGAGGCTGGTTTTTATGTTTTCCTCCCAAAAGGAAGTCATCAAGGATTTCCTAAACTACATACCAGATCTACATGCTACCAACCACATACATGTAACTGATGAGGGGGTCCTGTGGACCATTCACCACTGAGTAACACTCAGCCCAGTTCTCTGCTTCTGTATTTCTCCATTCAAGAAAGCCGCGTACCGCACCGGGACAGTGAAATACTGGTGTCTTGAAAATGTCAAGCCAGGCTCTGCATCGATGCTTGATTCCTCCCTGTCTGAGAGGTAGCAGGAACCAGGGCCAAGGCATCTGAGCGAACACTTAAAAGAAAAACAAAACAACACTAGTAAAACTCCACAGCAAAGTGCCTCCTCCGTTCCTCTAACACACCAGACTTCTTGCCCCACCAGACAGGCAGCGACAGACGACTTCGCCTTCTCAGGGTCGCACGGTCTCCTCTGCTGTCATCTCCCCTGTCCTTGGGTGACACCACTGTGTGTAGTGAGTGCTTGGCTGTGAAAGTTCAAGTGTTTCCACCCTAAAATGAGGCCGTGGTTGGTTAATCCCGGGGGCAGAGCCTAAAACCAGTGGACAGGGGCCTAGCACACCCTTGTGCTTGAAGTTGCAGCTGCAAAACCAGGCCGCCGGCCGGCCACACCCTGGCCCATGCCAGTGCGTCCGCGGGCCCCTCCACGCCAGCTGGTCGCTCCTTTCTGGGTCACTCCGGGTGCACGGCGGGGACACGAACTCTACCTCCCACCCCGCGGGGCCTCGGAGGTTGGCTGCGAACTTACTGCGGGCCGAGCTTAGCACGCCGGGCGCGGGCACCAGGGCGGCCGTCGCACAGCCGGGCCAGATCGTGCTGGGTCACGCCCCACCCGGGGCCGGACCCCCGGCCGGCCGTCGCCCTCACCCCACGGCCTTACCCCGGCTGCCGGACACACACGTGCTGGGTGACAGCCCCCTATAGGTTCCATACCTGCTGCCGGAAGTGAGCGAGGAGGGCAGTATAGGCATTTCCTGTGACGCCAGCGCCCGGACTCCATTAGGCAGCAGCTGGGGGAAGAATCAACACACCAGGGAGCGGAGCGGTGCGGACCGAGCACCGAGGCGGCTGCTGCCTCCGCCGCCGCCTCCGCCGCCACCGCCGGGGCTCCAGCTTCGGGCCCGCGCCCCCGCTTAGTGCCCGCGAGCCCCCGGGCCGCGCCGCGAGCGCCTCCGGAGGGGGGGGGAAGGGCCCGGTCCTCCTTCTCCCCCACATCTAGATGTGTATAAGAGACAGGGGGGGGAAGGGCCCGGTCCTCCTTCTCCCCCTCCTCCCGCCCCACCGACCCCCGCCGCGCCCCGCCGGCCTCCCACCACGGCCTCTCTCGGCGAGGAAACTCTGGCCTCCGCTTCCTCCTCCTCCGACTCGGACGCCGGCGGAGCCTCCCCGCCCCCGCGGAAGAAGCCCCGAGCCTCGGCGGCGGAGGGAGCAGGAGAGCCCGGGGCCTCGGCCGGCCGAGCAGGCCTCCCCCCCCCGCCCTCGCCCTCGCCCTCGCCGGCCGCCGCCTCCTCCTCCGTGGTGGTGGTGGTGGGACTGCCTCCGGCCGCCCCCGCCGCCCCCCAGCGGAGCAGCGGCCACAGCCTGGTCAGCGGCGGCAGCATGCAGGCCAACGGGGCGGGAGGAGGCGGCGGCGGGGGCGGCGGGGGCCAGGGCCAGACCCCGGAGCTCGCCTGCCTGTCGGCGCAGAACGGGGAGTCGTCCCCCTCGGCGGCGTCCGCGGGGGACCTGGCCCACGCCAACGGGCTCCTGCCTGCCGCCCCCTCCGCCGCTGGCAACAATAGCAACAGCCTGAGTGTCAATAACGGGGTTCCCGGCGGGGCCGCCGCGGCCTCCGCCACCGCCGCCGCCGCCCTGGCCACCCCCGAGCTGGGCAGCAGCCTCAAGAAGAAGAAGCGGCTCTCGCAGTCCGATGAGGATGTCATTAGGCTCATAGGACAGCACCTCAATGGCCTAGGGCTCAAGTAAGTGTCCGTCCTACAAATGGTGAGGGCCAGGCCGGGGCCGAGGCGCCGGGAGGGTTGTGGGGGACCCCGGGGCCCGGTGCGCAGGAGGCCGCGGACAGACAGCCCCGGGAGGAGAGGAAGGGAGGTCGAGGGAAACGAATCAGCCTGATGTCGTGAGACCAGCCGGACCNTCTGGGCTGGGGAGGGGTAGTGGAAGCCCAGAGGGACCCCTCCCCACGCACCTCCGGAGCTGGATTGTCAGTCCAGAGTAGGCGGACACCGAGGGTGTTGATGCTGGGGGAGGGGTGGATCAGAGCGGTGGAAATAATGAACCTTGGAGGATTTGTTTTTCAAGTGTGTCTCAGAGGCATCTTTGTGGGACACCTCCCCACCCCCACCTCTGACCGACAACAGCCCAGGCAAACTACCAATCAGGAAGGACAGTCGCCTACAAGTGTTTATGGGAACTAAGGGGCTGGGGTAATTTGGAAAGCGGCTGTCGAGTTAAGCTGATGGGAGTAATGAAGAAAAAGATGCTGAGTTGAAGTCATGCAGAGGCTGTGTGTGTACTAAAGGCCTAGCACTAGTGAAATCCCTCTTCAAAACCAAGAAGGTTACCTCTGAAAAAGTGATACCTGGTCTGGTGAATCATTTGTTTTCAAATACAGTTTCAGTGGCCTTTAACTTAGGGTGAAGGTAGACAGAGGGTTTAACCAAAACTCACTGTTTTGTACACACGAAAAAGAAAAACGAAGGGAGTTGAAGTAGGATTGGTGGGAGTGTCCTGGAGCTGAATGAAGGTGCCAGAGCCAGAAGGAGCTAATGGGAGTAAACATGCCACAGTTTCCTAGCTTCAAAGCGAAATTTAAAATAAAAACAGGTTTTTGNTGGTGGTGGTGGTGGTGGTGGTGGTGGTGTGTGNGCGCGCGTGCATTCACGTGTACTTGTTGGTACTTACTCAGAGTGACAGAAGTATTTTGATTCTCAAGCTGAGCATTGCACTGTTGAGCTGAAAAATGAGCACTAAAGAAACGCATACGTAAAGCCACTAGCACAGATACATGACTGCTGAATGCAGGTTCTTAGATACCAAAGTATCTGGTATATGGAACCACATTTGATGAGTTAAGCTCCCAAAGAAAAACATCCAGAAAGATTTCACTTTATTCCCTGAAGGAAAAAGGGTAAGCGTGAAAATAAATTTTGTGAATACTAACAGAACATATTACTGAGGGAAGCAGCAAGCTGACAGCAGCAGGCGGAAATAACTCGTGACTGTTTGGAATCTACACCATAGTAAATTGGCTATTTTTAGTATGGAGAGAAAGGAAATGGTTTTTGATGCTGGATTTGTTTTAATTTTAAAGATTGACCTAGCAGAATTTCCATACAAGCACCATATCTGGAAGGAAAGCTCTACCTACCACAGGCCATCTGTCATCTTGTGTTTTATCCTTCGAAATGCTGTGCCATAGATAGTTTCTAGAGCCTGGTTTTTATTTGACCAGTTGGTTAGAGCACATTTTTAGAAATTGTATACTCCTTTAAACTACTGAAACATTAAATGGCAGAAGTAGGAAGAACTTAATTATGGTTTCAAGAAAGGTTTTTAACTTTAAATGTAGGTGGCATTTTAAATCGTTTGTTTAACCAAGTGTTTTAAAGCTTTTTTTCCTTCTTCATGAAGTTGTAGATAACTAGTTTATTAGGAAGTGTTCATCCCTAAAGTTGGTCAGGTCTTTTTTACTCTGTGTCTCTCCTGCAGCCAGACTGTTGACCTCCTCATGCAAGAGTCAGGATGTCGTTTAGAACATCCTTCTGCTACCAAATTCCGAAATCATGTCATGGAAGGAGACTGGGATAAGGTAAAGTAGGGCATACAAAGCTGTATGACAGCTACTAAAATTAAGTATATGATGGACATTTTGTGACATTTTTGTTTTTCTTTTATACCAATTTTTGCAGGCAGAAAATGACCTGAATGAACTAAAGCCTTTAGTGCATTCTCCTCATGCTATTGTGGTAAGAGGCGCACTTGAAATCTCTCAAACGTTGTTGGGAATAATTGTGGTAAATACACTTTTGTTCTTAGTTTCACATTTATGCTTATTTTAGGTTATTGATAACTATAGGCATCTGATCTTAAGAGGCTTGAAAGTAAATTTTATATAATTTATAAATAAGGATGAATTGTTTATGGTTGTAAGCTATGAACTTTAAATGTTTTATGTTATGCTTAGTAAATGTGTCATTTGAAACTGTAATTTAAGCTCTATGAAAACTTAAACATCTTCCTATTTTTAGTGCTGTTTTAATAGGAGCCTTATATTGTTAGGGTCAAGGATAAATTATACTTTTATATTATTCAAAATACTGAATGTATTTGTTGAAGAGAAAATATATTTGGGTATGTATAGATTGTATAGCTTGAAGAAGCTGGTACATTATTTTTTTGATCATTTGAATTACATAGTCAAGCCAAATTATGATTGTTGGTGTACCTACCATTTTTTTTCATTCAAGTTATATGAATTGACAAGTGTCAAAGTTTGTATAATATGTGTCACTTTGAGGGGGTTAGGTGCAGATTTGACTATTGGACCCTGCTTACCATCCTTATTTTCTTGTCAGAATCTGTTTAGTAGTTTATCCTGTTAACCTCCTTCATAAACCTTTATGGGCTTTGTTTTGTTTTGTTTTGTTTTATGCTGATGGGTTTTAATTCTTTAGAAAGTGATACATTGTTTTTTTAAGCACTAGTGATTGGAAAGCATGAAGAATNGGCTGCTGGCTTATAAACTTCTAGCTGATTCATTTATTGTCAAAAGCAGTTTCCTGTCTGTTGGGGGAGGGAAAGAGGGAGAATAGGAAGTGGAGTAGGAAAGCCAGCTGTTTGTTAAATACTAGTAAGTGACCATTAGCATTTTGCTTGTTTTTTTTTTTTTAATTGGGTCAAACATTAACCTTTTTTACCTTTGTCTATAAACTTAATAGAGCTGTGGTTTTTTTTTTTTTCTTTAAAAAAACCTTATTACAAAATAGTTTGAAAATTCTTTTGTACAATAATATAATCTTAGAAAATAGGCTTCAGGAAAACTAAAGGTCTAAAGAAGCATGTCAGACGTGCAGTGAAATTCATGGTTCTGTTCGCTCAATAAATACCAAAGTATTACAAAATTTAAATGAGTAAAAGTCAAATGATTTAACTTAAGAAACAAACAATTCCATAGAATAATTTAAAAATAAAAATGAGCTAAAGTAAGCATCCATATTTGAAAGGATTAAATTTTTTTCAGAGTGTAGAAAGTGTCCTCAGTTGGTATGTCTGGGGTTTAAAACCTGAGTATATTTTAATTGAGCAGTTTTTCACAAATACTTGGCTCCCTCTGAATGAGCTAAAACAAAGAAAATAAAATGGCCAAAATAAGAATTGGGGTTTATTGGTGGCTATAAAGAAATTTATTTGTGGAGTGCACAAATTATTGTTTTGATGTGATTTCTTGGAGTATGTTTTCATTTTTTTTTAAGTTTATCCAAATTATATCTGTACTCTAATAGCCAAAAATTTAATGGATTCACTTCTTTTAAAAATTTATTTGTAGTAATTTGAGACTTCTGCTTGGATTTAGATTATGACTCATTAGAAACTTCAATAGAAACAACATGTAAATTGGAGAAAGGTAGTTATAGATAATAAGGAGGAATCCTTTCTTTTTACAGCCTGTTGAGTCTGTAGAACATTCTAGGATCTAATAAAAGATGAAGATTAAATCTCTGGCTGAGCCTCACACCATCAATCTGTTTAGGTATTTATACAAAGAAAGGGGTCCCACTTTTGTCTCCCATAAGCATTGATGAATCAATTGCTTTAAAAGATTGAGTTGAGCAGTTTTTGAAGCCACTCTTCACCTTTCTGAGACCATTTATTCCTTCCCAACTTGATTGCTCGAGGATCATCGTAGAAGTGGAAATTTGTGCTAATATCTCAGAAGACAACTATATGGGTTTTAACATAATTACTTCATTTCCACCCGGACACTTGATGACAGTACAGTCTTAACTGCACGTCATTGTTATTTCCATGGCGGGAATGGAAGCCAGAGCCTTCTCTGGCTTAGCTAGTGCTCTGCCACTGAGCTGTACCGCTAGCCTTAAGACTGGACTTTATTTTTAAAATCTGAATGTTTTTATTGATCTAGTTTACTTCCCTCACTTTCTCCCTGTCCCCCACGCTTTAAAATGGTTTCCAGTCAGATGATACTCAGAATAGCAGATGTTGTGGGTTTNTTGGATGCTAAAGTCATGAATCAACATTTTTCAGTTTGAGTTGATAATGCCATGTCTGAGAATCTGGATGGGCATTTGAGACCAAAAACAGAAAATTGCTGTATGTTTACAAAGTCTCATTGTTTTTTAATAATTTTAACAAAAAGGGCAAATATGGACTTGACAACCAAAAATTAACTCATAAAGTTAAATAAGAGTATTTGACCTTAAATATAATTTATTTCTCCTTTCCTTGGAATCAGGATTTAATTGGCAAAATTTGCTTATAACATTATTTTAGAGTTAAAGCCATCACAAAATTAGGAGATTGCCCTCAATAACTAGGCTCCATGATACTATTATTTCTGAGTTTTTCTTCAGTGTTAAAATTCAGTCTGATAATATGGGNAAAAAAATAGTGATTCAGATATTGGTTAAGGTGTGGCGGCAGGGGGGCCGGTCCAAGAAGAAATTTCAATTTCAGGTTTTTATTAGATTTTAAAAGAAAGGAAAATACTGCTGGGCCTAAGCCATTGAGAGTCTTCAGTGAGCTGAAATAGTCTGATAGAGGTCTAATTGGAAAAACTCAAGGAGAGTGTTATTTCCTCCTCTTCTTGCCCTCTGGCTCTTTGAGAAGTTTCTGATCTTTCAAAGAAAGAAAAGAAGATCATCCCTGTCTAAGCAGGCCTCAGTGTTGCCTGATTTTTAACTTTCTCAGGAATGAACAACATCATTTGTGCATTAAAAGGTCTTTATTTTCTTGAGATTATACTAATTTTGAGCTTTAAATTTAGGAAAGTAAATTTCCTTGTTAATGTGTATCAGATAATTAGCTAAGTTTCAGGTGGCTAAACATTTTTTCTCAAGCTCTCCAGCTGTGTTTGTCTAGCAGCGTCTTAGTTGCAGTGCACTAGGCCAAGCTTTGATACCCCTTTGAGGGTATTTATTGTCTTAATTTGGATAAAATGGCTCAAAAATGTTCTTGTACTGCTTTTAGAGCATTCCCTGTGTGTACAGGAATATGTGTTTGTGTTGGCTTTGCTCAAAGCTTTAGTCCGCCTTCCTTTTTGATCCTGCCCATCTTTACCCATAGAGTGCAGTAACGTGTTGTGCCAAGGTCTTGGTGAGAAAGTAAGGGAGAAATAGCATTGGGCACTGTCCCTCTGCACACTGGATCAAGGGAGGGAGAGGGTGTAGGGCCCTATGATTAATAGTAAATGAGCAAAGACTTGCCTGGAATTAAAAGGAAAAAAATATTTCCCAAATTCCCAATTGCTGAGAAAATTTCGTGAGGAAATGAAATCCATACTGACTAGTTGCATGTGGCTTTGCTTAAGTTTGACTTAAAAATACACTAAATTATGAAACCAACAGTGTTGATAACATAGAAGCTTCATTTTGTAAAATTAAACATTTTTTCAGAAAATGGTGACAGTAGCCTAATAACTTCACATATAAGAACCACACACCCCCGCCCCCTTTTAAGACTTTTAAATTTAATTTCAGAATTTTGTCACCTGGTGAACTTTAAAGTATTTTTTACTTGATATATAAAAATAAACAAGTATACATATACAACATGCTTTTCAAAGCATCTTGCTAATTCGTCTGTTTCTGAAACCGATTAGTCTAACCTATGTGTAAAATTGGTAAGTGCAATTTTCCTAGTTACAGGAGTGTGTCTCAGTTTTGAAAGTTTTTTTTTTTTTTTTTTTTTTTTTTTGTCTTACCTAAAGTTTTAAGATTAGATTACCAAACAGAAGTAACAGATCTCACAAACAGAAATGTTTAAATAGTTGCCTGGTTTATATAAGAGGGTTTAAATAAACTGTTATAGTTGAGACACAATAGAATAAGCCAGTAGTTTATATCTTATAGATACTACTTAATACAAAATCTTACAAAGCAGTTCATTACACTCTTAATTCTGTTGTTACATGGTAATTTCTGTACATCATTTTGTAACAACTTACTTTTTTTTAAAGTGGACTTAGCTCTTCCATATTCCATGGAGCTTCTAAATGTAATGAACATTTTCTGTCATTATACTTGCTGAAGCACAAGGAGCAAGTTTGAGAGGGTCCTCCAAACAGTGGTCCTCAGTTAAGGTTCAAGTTGAGACGACATTCTAGATAGAATAGTTAATAGATACTGCTCTTGTCTAGTGGAAAAACTGCTAGGGTTGTGATCATCATTTTTAAGTTTAGAGTAAGATGATAATGTCACATTAAAAATGTTAAAACCAAACATTTCCTATAGGAATAAATGAGAAAGTGTCTCATAACTGAAAAATGCTNTATCCTTGTGGGCAAATAATAAATAATATTTATCTGTGCTTCATTGCTGAACACATTAAGTGAGCAGATTATTACAAATACACAGACATAGTAGATACTGAATCTTCCTAAAGGTCATTAAGTCCAGTCTTCTCATGTAAGCATCTCTTTATAACTGCAGAGAGAACTAGTGAGCTTGTGCTCCCCAAGGTTAGTCACGGGATCCAAGCTTTTGCACACCAACCTGGAGTGTGCATCTGTTAGAAAGCCAGTTTTACTTCCCTACTTCAACCTAGTGACTTTAGCTCTGCCTTCCAGTCACCTTAGTTTTCTCTCACATTTTGGCTTTTTTGTTTTGTTTGGCGTTTTTGTTGTTTTTGCGGTACTAGAATCAAATCCAGATCTCTACATACACAAGCCGNATACATCTGAGCTATCCCCTGCCACATCCTGACTTTCAAATAACTCTTCCACTAACTGGAATTCTTTTTCATCAGTGTTTCAAAGCTTGCTGCATAAGGCCTCTTTTTGCCCTATTATGATAGTCAGAAATTTTAAAAAGCAAATCTGGAATTCTTTGAATAGTTTTAAATGTTGATACATAAAAATCTAAGGAAATGTAAGAGGAGAATTTGTTTGTGTTTTTTTTTTTTATGTTGATAATGCCTTAGTCACTAATGATCCTGGCAAGAATTTTCAGAGTTTTATTAATATGTAGACTTGAGCAGTCATTTAACCTACTATGACTCGTAAAACAAAATATTTTGAGTCATCTTGAAGCTTTATAAAATTATTTTCAAAAGGCATAGTAGAATGGTTTCTACTGTTCTGTTTAGGCACAAACATTTTCTGAAACTTCCATCAACTTTTTTCCCCTGACTGCTGCTTTCTGTCATGTCAGAGGATGAAGTTTTTGCTGCTGCAGCAGAAGTACCTGGAATACCTGGAGGATGGCAAGGTCCTGGAGGCACTTCAGGTTCTACGCTGCGAACTGACGCCGCTGAAATACAATACAGAGCGCATTCATGTTCTTAGTGGGTAAGGAAGTGGAGTTTTTAGACTCCAGATTCATGAAAGGGCTGTTATTTATAGAAGTTTACTGTTGATCAAAGTTATATATAGTACCTGGATATTGCTAAACTCTTAGTTCTGGATAAATTCACTTATGTGTGCACAAGCTATTTAGCTATCTACATTAATATTTGAGAGCCAGACGGTGGTGGCGCGAACTCCTTTAATCCCAGTATTCTGAGTCAGAGGCAGGTGGATCTCTTGAGTTTGAGGTCAACTTGGTCTACAGAGTGAGTGAGCTTCAGAAGAGCCAGGAAACCCCTGTCTAGAAAAAACAAACAAGCAAAAAAACAACAAAAAAGATTGAGATACTTAATAGGGGGAAGAAATCCAATTAGCCAAAAGAAAAGAAAACTTTATGGCTTTGGATTACAGCAAGCAATGAAGGGCATACAAATGTTCTGCATACAGAATCATGAGTTGCTTAACTGTTAGCATGCTCTTTATTCTAATGTTGCATTCATTTATCTATCTGTCTATCATCTGTCTGTCTTATTTATTTATTTAGAAGCAAGGTCTCATCACATAGCCTTGACTAGCTTGGAACTTGCTATGTAGACCAGCATGGCCTAAAATTCGTAAGAAATATATAATTGGGCAGTGGTGGCACATGCCTTTAATCCCAGCATTCAGGAGGTGGAGAGGCAGACTTGTATTAAAAGAGCCTTGACCCACAGAGCTGGTTTCCCCAAAATTATTTTAGAGACAAAAGTTTCATAATATCCAGTTTCTTTGGAGGCTTGTTAAGTATAACAACACTTTCTAAAAAATTTTTTCATTAACCAAATGCTACATCCATACTTAAATAGCAAGTAGGCAAGGTACTCTGCTGTTTACTTAGACTCTGTGGTAATTTTTTCATTTGAGGAAAGCAAGGGCATTGACCTGGTGTCTGAGAGGTGTCACTGCCTTACCTGTGTGAGTACTTCGTTTTGCCTTATTGTCCTTTATATAAGTGACAAGAAAGGTATATTTGGCAGAGCTCCTAGGAGAGTTACCTGTCAGATCTCATCTCCNAGTTGAATGAGGCCTGTACTTCTTTTGTTCAACCCTTTTGGNTGAGAAAAGCCAGGTTGGAGGTACGCTCACTGCAGGAGGTCGTTATATATTATNTATATTCCCCAGAGTTCAGTGACTTCAGCAACTATACCACTATCTATACATAGTGAGGAATAATGCTGGGGTTCCAGTCACACGTAGCCCTGCCTGGCTTTTTACATGGTTGCTGGGTGCTTGAACTCAGGTCCTCATGCCAAGCAGGCATTATCCACTAAAACATTTTCTCAGCCCCTAAGTTGTTTTGACTTTTGATTTTAGTACTTACATCAGTAGGGAAGCTGTGACATCAGCTCAGTTGTGAAGAACAAGATGTGCAGCTAGAGTGCCTGGGTTTCTGGGTTTCTGTATTGCCTACCTTCTCTTAGAACTACTTCCTAAGCTTTCTGTGTCTCAGTTTCTTCATTTATGTAATAGAATAATAGTGTTTACTTCATGCGGGGTAGTTACAGGCATTCAGTGAAGCACGTGCTGAGGATTTGGAATATAACCTGGCACAAAGTAAGCTACATATGTTCTATATAACAGTAGAAGGGAGTAATCTTATAACTGCAATGATAACATTGTGTATTTAGGTAATATTCTATTGCCTTTTAATAATTTTATGAAGGCACCAGGTTAGATTTACTGTAAAAAATGTTTTTGTGTAAACAAGAACTTGATTGTGAAAATGCAATCAACTGTTTTTCAATTATATCCCCAAGAAAAGGGTTTGAGATTTGTTGCTTGCTCTATTATAGGTATCTAATGTGTAGCCATGCGGAAGACCTACGGGCAAAAGCTGAATGGGAAGGCAAGGGAACAGCTTCCCGCTCCAAACTACTGGACAAGCTTCAGAGTATGAGTCATTTTTGATTTTATTTCCTCTTAGATTGGAAGTAGGTAATATAGATCAAATAGGAAGCTCGTACCTAGACACACTTTCCCTGAGTTTTTGTGGAAGGAGTCCATTAAAGAGCCCTTTACACTAAAGATTCTTATACTCACGAGATGTGACCTGGAGTCAGTGTGGAGGTGCTGGACTCAGCATTCTCCGTATGCTTGTATTCTTTAGTGATGCTCTTAAGGTTTTCTTTGGATGAAAAGGTCCATGGCTAGAGAAAAAATGTGACCCACAGCTTCAAGTCATACACATTTTACAGTTTTTGTTCTTTGTTTAGTAGGGACTGGATTTCTTTAGGTGAATTGTTTTATGCTTCTCGAAGCTGTGTTAGATCATTTTCAGGTTGTGTTGGATGGGGGCATGATTTCATTTTACCATATCTTTATGTCAAAATACCTCCTTTCTACTCAAATCATGTTATATCATGTTGCAGNGGGAGTGGAAATGAGAAAACACATGCCTACATATGTAGGCAAATGAGAAAATGAGGCAAATACAAGTGAGAAAATACATAGATCCATATGCCTGGGGAAATGTAAAGCACAAGAGGGTTGGAAGAAGTTTGTGCTGATGTCTAGTCTCACTCAGTGTTGCCTCAGTACCCGTGGCATTAGTAGCCTCAGGGTTTTTGTTAAGTGAGAATTTATCTTATACTGATCATCTACTGACACATAATCATCATTGGATTTTCTGTCCATCTTCTTTTCANTGTATACTTTTGTAGTGTGTAGTTTCTGTATGTGGTGTTATTCTCCCCCAGAAACTCCACCCACAGGATACAGCCAGTATATTCCTTTCTAGGGGTGCTGTCCCTGTGACTTTTGAGAATACTCCTAAGACTTCCCTTGTGTCTTCTCCTTAGAGCTTGTCTATGTAAAGGAAACAATAATACTGAGGTAAAAGGAACAGCAGAAGAAGAGTGAAATGTCTTCAATGAAANTTTACAGTTTATTATTATTTTTATTTCTCTTTTTTAAAATATCTTTTATTAAAGCCTATTTACCACCATCAGTGATGCTTCCCCCACGGCGTTTACAGACTCTCCTGCGGCAGGCGGTGGAACTACAGAGGGACCGGTGCCTATATCACAATACCAAACTTGACAATAATCTAGATTCTGTGTCTCTACTTATAGATCATGTTTGTAGTAGGTAAGAGGAAAATTTCTTAAATTTTAAATATGTTAGCATTTTACAGATAGAATTATGAACTTTATTTGAACATTTTCTACGGTTTCTTTGTGTAGCTATATAACAGTTCATATATGATTTACTATTTATTCACAGTAAAACCCAGGACTACTAAAATTGAAATTTAGTAGAAAAAACAGAAACTTCGTTTCTACTCTATAAGCCTATGTTTATGTAGTAAGCCATAGTTGGGAGCTGAAGCCCAAAACCAATTTTTCGTTTTCTTATCTGTGGATTTAGTTAGTTATTTTCTATGTCCAACAGTTTAACTATGTACCAAGTTATTCTCTGCATANAAGAATCATTGAAATATTTTTTCCTTAGTGCAAGTTCTGCTTTTTGTAAAAGAATAGCTTCAAAATGGTTAGCATAATAGGCATTAACTATGTTTTGTTTTGTTTTTTTACTAAACTGTGCACATAGTTGAAGCTGGAAGAATTCAAGCTTGTCTTTTGGTGTTGAGTAATTTTTAGTAAAATTTCCCATCTATTTTAATGATGCTTTCCAAAATTAAATCATAACTTTAAATTAAAATACCAGGATAGAAATTGTCAACCCTTTCAAACTCCAGGAAAGAAATGATTTGGTTCTGACCAGCCAAACACTAAAAGCAGGAGTAGTGCACATACTCCGTTCCTTCTACCGACATTCATTGAAGAATTAATGAAAGTAATGAGTTTCAGAAATGAAAGACAGAAGTGTATATGTTAGTCAATAAGGAACTTTTGAGTAACCATAAATACTATGCACACATCNAGGTACTGGTTTAAAATAATATTAAGGAGTATATTTATTTATTTAAATTTTATTTATATTTTGTATGAGAGTGCTCTGTATGTACCTATACCTGCATGCCAGGGCACCAGATCTCATTACAGATGGTTGTGAGCCACCATGTGGTTGTTGGGAATTGAACTTAGGACCTCTGAAAGAGCAGCCAGTGCTCTTATCTGCCAAGCCATCTCTCCAGCCCCTTGAGGTGTGTTTAAACCAGGTGTTTTACTTTGTTTTTGTATTTCATCAGTGCTAGAAATAGAACATAGGTGCTTCCCAATGCTCGTCAGAAGTTGTACCACTGANCTACGTCCCCAGCCCTTCCCCAGCCCTAGAGTCTGCCTGTGTATGTAGTTGTGTCATCTCTCACCACAGTTGTAAGAAGAAAGGTTTGTTTGAGCTGTTGGCCTTAAAAGTGATGCTCTTCTTGAAGTATGGGATGCTGATTTGTTGTGAGTGACTGTTCCGCTAGGATGTGACTAGTGATCCTNTTTCCTTCGCACCACTCACTCCTTGGCACAATTCTTTGACTTGTTTGGGAGAATTGTTAAAGCTTTTTGTTTCAGTTGGGTGGGTAGGGGTTAATAGATTAAAAGGCTATATTGTCAGTTCCTTGTTTCATAGCTCCTTGAGGAGGTTGTTAAAATTAAGGCACTTGTAGACCAAGGTCTCCGTGGCTCATAAATTCATTTCTGCTGGGGACACTGAAAGGTGACAAGTAGACCTGATGGTGCCAGAAGTGTCAGAAAGTAAGAGCCTTCCTTTCCTTCCTGTGTGGAAACAAACCCATGAGAAGAGGATTTTTTTCCTCCCTGTATACTCCTTAATTCCTGATGTCACTATCTGTGGAACTAATACATAACAAAGACTTAGTCTACCCTTTCCATCCTTCACCTCAGGGGTGAGGTGCTCACTAGCCATGTAGAAAGCACTTTGACATGTTGCTAGGACTGAAGGACTCTTGCTCTTCAAAAGTAATTGTTCCTTCTTAATGATTAAAAANAATGCACACATGGTACATAGACATACTTGCAGGCAAAACACCCATATATATAAAAATAAATTAAAAAACAGCACTGTGCCTCCTGNTTACTACCTCCCACTTTCAAAGGTAACTTCTCAAATCATTCCCTGATGTGTGATTCTTTCGTCTGTGTCCTTATTTTTCTTCACTTATACTGTCATTCATACATATACTGTCAGTGCTGATGTTGGTGAGGAACAGTCTTTTTATCTGTTTAATTCAGCAGCTGCTTTCCAGTTTATCTTGAGCTTTCTATAGTATTATAGTATGATAGCTTTTTATAAGTATTTCAGACACTAGATTGATGTTCTGACTCCTCCCAGGGCTCCTCTTCTCCATCTGTCCCTTTAATAGTTTGTTCCCGGTTACTTCTTTCCTCATCTCGCTTCCATAGGTTAGACTGCTACGATCTAGTGCCTCCTGGAAATAGGCCGGAGACACAGTCTTTTCTCTCCTGAGCCTTAGATCTGAGTACAGTGTGGCTGTTGCTCTAGTTAAACACAGCAGATCCAAAGAGATTTTCTCTGCCTCTTACTCAGGCCTGCTAAGTCTGTTTGTTTTTGTTTTTATACACTTGAGTTCTGTTTAATTATTTTTTCTTTTTCACGTGTATGATATATGTGCTTGAGTGTGTGTGTTTTCACATGTGTGTGGGTACACGTGTACTTGTGGATGCATCTGTGTGGAGGTCCAAGGTTGATACTGGAAATCTTCCTCCGTTGTTCTTCCACTTTATTCTTTTAAGACAGAGTCTCCCACTGAACCTGGAGCTCACCAATCCCAGCAAGTCTCTAGCCAGTTTGCTCCAGGGATCCCCTGTCTCCACCTTTAGAGGCTGGAATTACAGGCGGGTTACCATGTCCACCTGGCATTTACATGGGTTCGGGGCACCTCATCTTCCCATCCTCTTGCTTGCTTGCAAGAACTTCAGCTGCCAAGCCATCTTCCCATCCCGGCATTTTCTATCTCAGGGAGGATCTACCTACCCAGTTCACCAAGCCAGAAACCAGGAGCCGTCCCCAGCTGTCCACATTCTAGC
>LZPO01107911.1:210580-235528 GCA_001675575.1 Neotoma lepida
CTATGGTGCTTGAGTGACGGGAAGACTGTACTGGCTTCTGACACACACCAGAGAATCCGGGGCTACAACTTTGAGGACCTTACAGATAGGAACATAGTACAAGAAGATCATACTATTATGTCATTTACTAGTTCAAAAAATGGCCGATTAGCTTTGTTAAATGTAGCAACTCAGGGAGTTCATTTATGGGACTTGCAAGACAGAGTTTTAGTAAGGAAATATCAAGGTGTTACACAAGGGTTTTATACAATTCATTCATGTTTTGGAGGCCATAATGAAGACTTCATCGCTAGTGGCAGTGAAGGTAAAGTGTTTCTGTCACTGTTAGTGTACTTAGATAGGTTAATTTAAAGGTCTGTAATTCTCTTCCAGTTTATCAGGGTAGCTTGTTTTTCAGCAAGCATAAGATATGAGATTAAATTTTTTAGTAGTTTATCCAGTATATTCTTAATGTTACCTTTTGGGGAATGGCTCTAATCCTTGATGTTTTGTTTTGGTTTTGATTGCTTGTTCATTTTCCTTTGTGTTGTTGGGGATGGAACCCAGGGCCTCAAGCTGCTAGCATTCTGTGGCTGAGCCCTTCTTACTGGATCAGTGGAACCTGTCCTAATCATGTTTTAGAAGTATGTTTGATGTTGAAATCAAATCAAAATTTACTTAAGTCATTATACTTTAATATGACTTGTTTTTTCACAAGACTGATAGTTTTTAAAGGTTGATAAAAATCAGGCTTGCTGGTCGTAGTGGCACGTGCCCTTTAATCACTCGGGAGGTGGAGGTAAAGACAAGTGGATTTCTGTGAGTTCGAGGCCAGCCTGGTCTACATAGTCCAGGACAGCCAAGACTATGTAGAAAGAACCTGTCTCCAAAAACCAAAAGCTGGGGTTAATTACTATGATTAACCTGTATTTTAACAGAATCATTATTTCTACTTAGGCTATGGAAAAAAGTTGAGTTTGATAATTTTCTTAAAGATAGTATATATGTCTAAGTACCACTTTTACATCTGGTAATTNTTATGGTTTCAGAAACCTCAAATTAACACAACTGTCCCTTCTACTAAACTTGGTTTGTAGACTAAAAACTTCTGTATTTAGATAAACATGTGCCTGAACACTGAAGTAGATTAGTTTTTCATTATTCCAAGTTATATAGAAAGGTTCTAAAAATGTTTTGAACTCTAGCTGTATATAGAAATTTCCAAGATGACCACAGTAATCCTTTTACTATTAATTTTTAAGTACTATATTTCAGAAGCCCACTAATGTAAGAACCTTCTCCTTAGAAAGTTTTTAATCAGTATTCAAGCTTTTCATTGTACTGAGAATATATAGGGAAACTAGGGACTGGGGATGTGGCTCANTTGGTATTGTGCTTCCCAGTACACACCCAATCCTGAGTTCAGTCCCTCACACATAAACCATGCATGGTGACTCACATCTGTAATCAGATCACTAGGTACAGGTAGGAGGATCTGAAATTCAGGATCATCCCCTGCTACATAGTGAGTTTGAGACTGCTTGGGCTACAGACTGTCTTTACATAGGCAATTGATTTGCCAGACTGATNCAGCACATAGAACATAGTCATATGTCATTTTGACCTTGATGACTACAGATCCTAGTTTTGCTGCCTTAGCAGCAAATATCCTCCTTGAACGTGTGTTCACATGAACCAGAATTCACAGAAATCTGCCCACCCCCCAAGTTCTGGAATCAAAGGTGTGTGTGAATCATCTTTACAGTTTTCTTTTCTTTTTTTGTTTTTTTCNAGACAGGGTTTCTCTGTGTAGCTTTGCGCCTTTCCTGGAACTCACTTGGTAGCCCAGGCTGGCCTCAAACTCACAGAGATCCGCCTGCCTCTGCCTCCCGAGTGCTGGGATTAAAGGCGTGCACCACCACCGCCCAGCCATCTTTACAGTTTTCAAACCAGTGCTCTTTGACTGAAATACAACTAATCACCAGGTGTGGTGGTACATTCCCTTAGTTCTAGCACTTGAAACATAGAGGCAGCACAACCACTCACAGATTTCCACACTGACCCCTTATTTGACCAATAAGTTGTCATAATAAAGAGCTGATTTATCCTGGAGTTTTGTTGTCAGTTTAGAAGTGTCATCTACTAATTAGCTTATTACCAAGCTGTAGTGGGTTTGATTTTTTTTTAATTGCCACTTTATGAGATGATCATCTTCTAGAACCTATACATAAGGTACAGATATAAGGTGGTTGTCTGCAGTAATCCCTAAGCAGGGCTACAGTTAAGCAGTCTAAACTGCATTGTAGACCTGAAGAGGCAGCCTAACCTCTACCTACTGCAGTCACCATCTCTACAGTATGGGAGAAGCATAGTACCCACCTCATAGCATGGTNAGGATTTAATTAAATACAAAGTACTTTGTAAGCTCCCAGTAAAGGTTTTACTCTCGGTTGTGGTTTTTCAGTTTGGATACCTTATTTCTCTGTCATCTCCACAGAATGCATCAACATCTCTGTTCTGGACTGTTTATGTTCAAATACCTTCATTGTAATTGGAGTTTTTCTGTTAAAAAAAAATGTATTATGTGTATGTCTGTGTGTATGCACATGAATGTGAATGCAGAGGCCAGAAGAGGGTGCCTGTGGTTGTGAGCCACCTTACATAGGTGCTTGGGAACTGAACTCTGGTCCTCTCCAAGAGCAGTAAGCACTCTTAACTGCTGAGCCATCTTGCCCCAGATTGCGATTAGTCATTAGTCACATATGGACAGACTATTGCAAGTAGATGTTTTTGTGACTTCAGGGCTAGTTGTCTTCTTTTTCTTCCTTTCTTTCCTTTCTTTCTTTTCTTTCTCTCTCTCTTTCTTTCTTCCTTTCTCCCTTCCTTCCTTCCTTCTTTCCTTTCTTTCCTTCCCTTCCTTTCCTCCCTTCCTCCCTCCCTCCCTTCCTTCCTTCCTTCTTTCTTTCTTTTTTTCCGAGACAGGCTTTCTCTGTGTAGCTTTGCGCCTTTCCTGGAACTCACTCGGTAGCCCAGGCTGGCCTCGAACTCACAGAGATCCGCCTGCCTCTGCCTCCCGAGTGCTGGGATTAAAGGCGTGCGCCACCACCACCTGACCAGAGCTAGTTATCTTGAACAGAGAAAAAAAATTNCAATGTATTAACATGGTTTTTCACAAAATTAATTTATTAAGCTATTTATTTTTTATTTTTTTCCCTTCAAGTTATAATATTGAAGAATCATGTTCTGTGTGTAGTGAATGGTAATTTATGGTCAATGATTTTGTTAATGACACAGCTTTCTAACATTTTTCTGAATTGCTCTACATTTAGATCACAAGGTTTACATCTGGCACAAACGAAGTGAACTGCCAATTGCGGAACTGACAGGGCACACACGCACAGTAAATTGTGTTAGCTGGAACCCACAGATTCCATCTATGATGGCCAGTGCCTCAGATGATGGCACTGTTAGAATATGGGGACCAGCACCTTTCATAGACCACCAGAATATTGAAGGTAAGGCATGCACAGTCCTGTTTTCTCCAGATGAAACAGTGCTCTGAGTTAGAGTACTTTTAAATAGCAATTTAAATATGGAATATGACTTTTTTATTTCACCTATCTCACTTTATGGAAAGAATTTAAGAAATCTAAGATTAGGTTTTACTTGTTGTTTTGGAGGCAATGAAGACAGTAAGCTAGAATGTGCTACTCATTTGCATCAAGTTAATTGTAATACTTTAAAATTTTGGGGGTTCAGAGATGAGTGCAAGGTAAGTGCTTGCCCCATAAGCGTGAGGACTTGAGTTTGGATCCCAGAACCCATGTAATGCTGGTGTACATAGTGTGAGTCTGTAATCTCTTTGCTTTTATAGAACATGGGAGGTGGACACAGGAGAATTCCCAGAAGCTGTCAGGCCAGTTAGGCAGATGTGTGCAGCAGAGAACAAGAGACTTTCTCTCAGTGGAAGGCAAGGACTGACACTCAAGGTTGTTCTCTGACCTCCACACATCTTTCACTTTGCAGGCATGCGCTTACATGCACATACACACAAATTTTATTAAAATGTTGCTTTGTCATGCTATGTAAATATGATACTACATGAAACTTTATATATACGTGAGAACTAACCAGTGTATAAAATTTGAGAAACTTTCACTTCAATGATCATTATGTTGGGGTTTTCCTAATATGTTAGCACTGTATAGCATACTAACATTAACTATGATGAGGGAAAGAGGAAGGAACTACAATTTCCTATGCTGCCTATGTGCCAAGTAGCATGCTCAGAGTATATTTGCTCTCACATGTGTTCATGGTCTTGTAAGAGAAACATTTTTATTTTCATTTTATAGGGAAGGAACCAAAATATGGCAGACCTCGTTAACTTGTTGAATGCTGCCATTTCGGCAAGTCTAGGTCTGGAAGGTTTTCCCACCACCTTGATACTTGAAGATGAAGAAATTCATAAAGCTAACAGATGAGGACAAATTCTTGATTTAAATATAATAGTACTAGAGAGAAGTAATAAGAAATTTTATGTAAATATCTTCTTTTTTCCTCAAAGAGAACAAGTAAAAATGTCTCGTTTAGAAGGAAATAACTTACTTACAGATTGTTTTGTTCAATATGTTCCACCTAAGTGGTTGGTGTTTTTGTTTTGTTTTTCTCATGTGTGTGCCTGTGTGCCCATGCTANCTGATGTGCATGCTGGGAACAAAATGACAAGCCTCTGCAAGAGCAGCAAGTGCTTTTAAGTGCTAAAGCCATCTGTCTTCCAACTTCCCACCTAAATGATTTAGTAAGAAAAACATTGAACAGTTTCAACTAATGATTTTCACTGGAGGGAAGTTAGCTACGTTTTAAAACACAGGGATGAGGCCAGGCCTTTAATCCCAGGACTCAGGAGGCAGAGGCAGGCGGATAGTTCAAGGCCAGCCTGGTCCACAGAGCAAATTTCAGGGCTACACAAAGAAACCCTGTCTCGAAAAACAAAACAGAACAAAACACAAAGATGAGAATTAAAAACCGTGAGACTTACTGTGTCAAGTTGCGTGGGACTTTGGAGGCCTTTTCTGTTGGTTTACTATCTGATACTCCTGGGAAATCAACCAAGATTAGACATCTTTACTTTTAGCTGTCCTNTGCTTCAAGGCCCAGTTTCTACNAATGATCTTTGGAGATCTGCATCTGTAATTATCTATACTTTTATATTTTATTAATCATTCAGAGTGTGATTGGAAGAAGTAGGAAAGGACTGGTCCTCTATAGCAGCTTCATCTCATAAGGGGTGCTGTCTTGCACCACAAAGGACTAAGAGTTGCACTTTGTACTTTGTGACTTTGGTTAACGTGATTCACTTCAGTGGGTGTGCCGAATACTGGCTCAGTTGCAAGATCAGGCCCAATTCAACAATGTCCATTATGCTACACCAACATAGGTCTAACCTTACAAGTATGGTCATTCTCATTTCAAATAAAAGAACTGCCTTTTGAGAATATCCTTTGGAGTCTTCCCACACATAAAATGAAAACATTTTTCTAAATAAATTGTACCTGTTTAGAATAGGAATTTGAATATATAATGGGTTAAAGATAACATTCAAAGACTGTAGCATAAAGTTATATATGTCATTTAAATACTTAACTCAGAACTATATATAGTTATATATATATACCTGTCTCTTATACACATCTAGATGTGTATAAGAGACAGCATTTATTGTATGCAGGAGGGTGGTGGGTACACATGCTATGTTGAAGTCGGTGGACAGCTTGCTGGATGGAGTTGGTCTCCTTCCCCCATGTGGGTTCTGTTGATTGAACTCAGGTCTTCAAGCCTAGCAGCAAGTCTTTTACCCATGGTGCCATTGTATTTGCCCAACAAGTTCTTAAAATGAATTTATTTGTATGTGTTANGGGTGTTTTGCCTGAATGTGAATCTGTACCACATGTATGGTGCCCACAGAGGCCAGAAGAGGCCGTCTGACTTCCTGGAACTGGAGTTAGAAACTGTTTTAAAAATCCACCATGTGTGTTCTAGGAATCGAACNAGGGTCCCCTGAAAGACAGCCATTGTTTTTTTAACTGTGGAGCCATCACTCTAGCTCCTGGCTTAACAATTTATTTTAAAGAGAAGTTGCTGCTCTTTTGTAATGAATTACAAGATTGATTGCCTTAGTAACCTTCTGGTTTTTGTTTGTGTGTGGTAGGGGGTAAAAAATGGAATAGGATAAAGTATTTATACATGCTCTGTAAGGTGCATGAATCTTGAAGACAGTATGCTAAATGAAACATTAGAAACAACATACAGGCATACCATATGCTGTGATTGCATTTTATATTGAAGTGATCTAAAGATAGGCCAGTCCACACAGACCAGAGGAGTAGTTTTTTGTTTTGTTTTGTTTTTTGTTTTTATGAGGATGTGTGTGATTGCTAAGATGGTGAAGTTGGTCTAAAATTGTGTGCTGATGTGTTGTACAANCTGTGAATATACTAAAAACTAGTAAGTATTTTAAATGAGTATATTTTTATGGTATGTGAACTATATCTTACTAAAGGTCATATATACACCTCTCCCCAGTGGAGCTGGGTGAGGGGGTAGATCTCAACCTTTGGCAGCTGAGCCAATTGAATACGTAGAGTGTGCAGCTCTGCCTTGTACTACCAGAGTGTTCTTTTGTCTTTTTTATTGTAAACTAACAAAGGTCTTCTTATTCTAATTATCTATTTCAAGGTTAATTTTAAAAATAGGGAATTCTGTCAGACATGGTTATGCACGCCTTTAGTCCCAGCACTCTGGAGGCAGAGGCAGGTAAATCTCTGAGAGTTCAAGGCCAGCCAGAGTTACACAGTGAGACCCTGTCTCACTGCTACCACTACCCCCAGCAAAGTAATATAAAATTAAGAAATTCTAACAAAATTATCATAATTATTCATTCCTTTTCCTACATTATTCAAAATAATCATGAGGTTACATTATAAAATATAACCTAAAAAGTTAAGGAATATGAAAATATCAAGAATTTGCTGTTAATCTGTTATTATGTCCTAATGCAGATTTTGAAACTTTCTAACTGTTATCTTTTTTTTTTTTCTTTTTCTTTCTGTGCACATTTTCATCTTGTCTTCATTCAGAGGAATGCAGTAGCATGGATAGTTGATGGCGAATTGGAGCAGACGACTTCTGTTTAACTTAAAATTAGTCGTATTTTAATGGCTTGGGATTTGGTGCAAACAAACATGATTGANAGCTGGACAGACATGCTCGTCATGAAAAAAGAACCATTTCTGAAGCCCGATTGGGGCCAAACATTTACACCTTGCTTCATAGTAACCAGTTGATGAAGCACGTCGTTAGAACGTTGTTGGACACCATGTTGAATTATTCCCCATCGGTTGTGAAGAACTGTGCTACATTCAGGCTTACCCACTGAACTCAGTATATATATTTTTTCCCTCCTGCCTTTTGTCTGGTGGGATACCATTCTTGTTGCTCTTCTGTGTAATGAAGTTCAAATGCTTGTTTGGAAACTTTATTTAACAGTTTAGAAGGCTTGATAGGAAGAGTTCATTAGTCTGAAGAGTATACATTGGACAGGAAAGAATTTCCTTTTGTTTCCCCAATCTTTCCGCCTTATTTAGCTTGAGATCTTTGCAGCTTGGTTCATGGATTCTAGCCTTGCCCGTTGCGCAGTATATACTGATCAGATGATAAACCAGTGAACTATGTCAAAAGCACTCTCAATATTACATTTGACAAAAAGTTTTGTACTTTTCACATAGCTTGTTGCCCNGTAAAAGGGTTAACAGCACAATTTTTTAAAAATAAATTAAGAAGTATTTATAGGATTAAAGTGACTTCATTTGTATACATTTGGAATCTAAACCAGCTTAAAAACANTTTCCTCTGTGACTCAGATATGCAGTGTAACTGATGCTCTTCTGGGGTACCACCTGAGACATGGCATGGTCAAAAACAGTGCTCAGAAGGACATGGCACAGGAAAGCCAGAGAGATACTCTGAAGGTTTCCCCCTTTTTATTTTATTCCCAAAGGGACATCAGTACCTGATGTTGAAGAAATTCAAGATTCAAAAGGAGAATTTTATAAATATACCAACATGAAAAATCAGCCATCAGTCTAGGTTTTCAAGAAAGCTTGTCCAAGTTCTTCTGGACTTGGTGTGATGTAGTAAAAGTAGAGATCAGAAGATAGNCCCACTTTGGGAATTTATAGTGTAGTNGAGACTTAGAAGAATTCAGCAGGTTACAAACATANGTAAACTGGGATTAAAACCTCAGTCATTTCTCCTAATTGCCCTTAATGCCCAACACATAGGGACACTGGAACTTAAAGAAGATTCCTTCTCAGCTTCTCAGATGTTGCCATACTGAACCTCATTCAAACTGGTGCTGTGGACAGTCTTTCCCTCTCCTCTCCCTTTTAGTTTAAGGGACGGTTTCCTTTATGGAAAAAGACTTCTCATTTTGAAGACTCTACATCTAATGTGTGATATTCATGGTGTTTTTAAATCCCATAGCTGCTGGGTCTAACAGTCTCTCTTGCAATTACCCATTTTTCAGTAGAGGATAATCAAGGTGACCACAGCTATTGGAAGGAGAAGTGGAATTACTCCCAAAGTAAGATCCTGGTGAAGAAAAAAAATCTTGTATCAACTTGCCCTTGAGGCCANGCCAAGTCCATAGCATTCTCACCGTGATCATACCCCTTCACAGCCCTAAGAGAAGAGAGAGGATTGGATTGTAGGGGTCATAAGGAGAGATGGCAGCAGGGAGGGGAAAGTCAGGAAAAGGAAGAAGAAGAAAACACATTTGGCCTTAAAGTAGAGTTCATTCTCCCAAAGCTCATGGTGAGGAAATGACAGATCATAGTCAGCGATGGTTTTATCAATTGGTGTGTAAAAAGATTACTTCAAGCTTCATTTTGCAGAGACCACCACTTTAGAAAATCAGAGAAATCCTGTTTTGATACTTCTAAGTTAAAATAATATGTTACCGTTTATCTGGTACTTCATTTCTTGACTAAAATTACTTTTCACTTTAAGCTTGAATAAAAATTTTCATTTGTAACTGTATATAATTAAGTGGCAAGTCCTCTTTACCTCAGTGCAGTTAAAACCGTATTTTGATTGATATACCCTGAAGCCATTAATACATACACCCAGTCTCTACAGTAACAATCACTAACAAATGTGGGCCTAGAACTCCACAGCTGTTTACAAATGTGGTTATATTGTACTATACGGTACGTATGTAATGTTCCCTGAGATTTGTGCCCACTGGGCAGTTTGACACTCAGATTCTACTAGTATACCAAGCCACACCTAGATCTGAGTTTTCACAGTGCTTCTGAAGTACAGTTAAAAACACTTAGAAGAAAGAATGTGGACTGAAAGTGAGGGACATTTTACAGGCCCATAACTCCTGTTAAAGTGGAGTTACAACTATGCAAAGGTGTTCATAGCAGCTAGGTGAGTGGTTTCCAGGTCTGTCCTAACTGGCCGCTTCCTGTATTTACTGGTACTTCACTGTGCCAATTTGCTGTAAGCGTCTGTTTCNTATATTTACCATGAAGTGAGTGTGTTAGAAAGGTGGGAGAGGGTGAAGAAACCTAACTTTTATGATGGAAGAACCTGGTGGCAGGATTTTTCTAACCCATAGCTATTAACTGAAAATTTCTGACAACGTGATAAACTACATAAAGGCTTAAGAGGGAAAATTCTGTCAAGCCAGCCACAAGATACTAACCAATGTATAAACTGAAAAGTACCAATACTTTTTGCACATAGATCAAAATAGTGGAGAATTTTGGCTCCAAAAATCAGGTTAGTAGGCTCAATTCCGTGTGCTTAAAAATGTTATTATTGTTGTTAATGCATTGATTAAGGGCTAGAGCAAGAATGAAATTAAATGTCTTTTTCCTCTAAATAACTGGTTATTAGTGGTAAAGTGTTGAATTTGGGGATCACCGAGGTTGGTGTGTGGGTGGTGAGAAAAAGAATTAGAGTGGGAGTTGGGGGAGATGACAGCTTCAGATTTGGTTTTTGTATTTTATTAGTATTCATGCCAGCAGTATTTTGTTGCACTTGCTGGCCAGATAAATGTATTCTAGTAATCCAGGTAAGTAGTTGCAAACAGGAAATTTTATTTGCAAAAATCCCCATATATTGGCCCATTTTATTGGGTGGGAGAACAAAAAAGGAATTCTCTGACTATAAATAATTAAAATAACCTGCTAGATGAACCAAGAGCAATCTAGTCACTGTTTCCTTAGTCTGAGAAAACAAGCCGTAATTCAGCAAGACTGGTGAGTAGGAGGGCTCTGCCTCGCCTGGCATTCCATGGCATTAATAGAAAATTCTTCTTTCCCACCCCTCCCCACCTTGAAATCTTTTTTAGGACGTTGGTTCCTGCAAACAAGAACTGACCCTCTGCCTCCCAGTGGGTAAATGTATCGCACATCTCTTGAAAGGGAACATATCCATGTCATTTACTTTACAGCAGAAGAATGGGGAGGAAAGAAGATAATTTGTCTTAATATCCTTTGTGTCCCATTTTTTAAAATATATTTTTACTTATTTTTACTAATTTAATGTCTCAGACTTTAGCAACTCTCCCTTTGTTTGCTGGCCAAAGCATTACCTCCATTTCCAAAACCATACCTGATTTCACTTAAACTGTTAACTTAAAAGAGGTGAATTTGCATTTACACTTAGACACTTTCTAAAAACAGGGTGAACTTAATCTAAACTTTGCAGTGTTTGAGCTATTATTACAGTAGCTGCCCTAGAATTGTAAAAACAAGCTGTAAAAACCCATCCCCTATCTACTTAATCCAGGTAGCCTGGATTTAATGAAGTTAGTCGTATAAAATTTTGTGTGCTCGAGAAAGAACTTGATTCATAAAATATCCTAGAAACAACTTCTAGGTTGTCATTTTTACTGAAAGTCTTGTGCACATGTAAAGTGCCCTCTCTTGAGTTTAAGACTTGGTTAATACTTGTCTATTTTTATAAGAATGAAATTAATTGTGTCCCATCTTTGACTTAGACATTTACATTATCAGGATCAATATGCTAGAATTAAATCATAACATTTTTAGGCTCAGAGGGGGAGGGGAAATGTTATTGGCCCCTTGGTTGTGTGAGTGTGAGAGGTGTGTGTGTGTGTGTGTGTATGTGTGTATGTATTGAGGGGAGTAGATCACAAGAGCATGCACGTGCTTACAAACCAAGCTGTAGCGATCATAAAGAATTTGGGTGTTGCTCTGGAGATTTCTGAGCTACGGAGAGTGATACGGCATTGTGGGATGTAGCTCACACAGCTGTTAGTGTGGAGTAACAGTTAACTGAGCTGATAGATGTTTCCAGAGGATTGTGTTCTTAAACTTTGGGGTTTGCTTTTTAACTGCCTCTCAGATTATATTTAGTAGTTTAAATTTCATTGTTTTATTATTTCATTAAAGTATAAAAACTTCAGGTCTCATATTTATTTTCACTTGTTCTACTAATTATTTACAAGACACCTTTTGCTTGACATTTATTTTATAAATGTGTGGTATATTAAATGTCTTTAAATTTTTTTGTTTGGTTGAAATTACAGTAACTTTGATTTGCTTTACTTGGATTTTTAAATTTTATTTTAATTACACCTTTTCCATGTCAGTGCACAGCACTTGCCCAGTCCTTTGTATTCCCTTCTCTCAATTCAATAAACAGAATGAGTAATTAATTCTTGTTGTATTACATCTCAAATGAGTAGTTTGCTGAACTGGTGGCCATATCTTGACCACCTAGAGTCTGTGAATGGAGCCTAAGGAAACAATTCTTAGAGTCCTTGAAGGAGGCTATTATGCAGCCAGTCATGGGTAAGATTAGATTCCAAAACCTGTACTTAAATACAAGTGCATGTGAGACTCAACTTGGGGAGGGGTGGGTTAAGATTTCAGATTTCCAAACCAATTTTCAGATTTCTCATTAGAGGGAAAAACCATCGAGATAGTGGTTGTTGCCAAGCCTGATGACCCAAGTTTGATTACTAGGACCTACATGAAGAGAGAACCAACTCCTGCAACAGCACGCCATCCCTCAGAGAAATAAATAATAAAAAGTTTAAAGGAGAAAATGTGTGTGTGCGTGCACATGCGTGCAATCCTCACTCTGAAGCTAGAGAAGGTGTGGAATCCCTGGAGATGGAGCTACAGAAGTGTGAAGCACCAGACACTAATACTGGGACTCATCAAGTGTTCTTAACTGCTGAGCCATCTTTCCAGTCCCAGAGAATTAATTTTTGTTGTTAATATCTCATATAAGTACATGGTATCAGCCTATCCAGTGATTGGTGTTTGACCAACACAAGACTGAGCTGTGTTTCTCCCCAGTGATGACACAACTTAGAAGCAGGAGCCAGAGAGTTTGAGAGGCTTATGTATATCTACTTGGTTACTGAGTGGTACTGATAAACTGCTAATGCACTCAGTGCTTAGTATATTCCAGCCCCTAGAATAAGCCACTTGATAGTGTAATAGATAAGTACAATAGATTTATAAGGCACATGGTACTTCCTAGCTTATAGATGAAGGAGAGCAGGTACGAAACGGAGTCAAACCATTCATTACCTCTAAGCTAATGTTTGTAGTCATACCATAGTTTTCCCTTAGTCTGTAGGTGGCCACTTTTTGGAAAAATCAAAATTTGTTAGTGTCATTAAAATTAAATGACACTTGAGATTTCAGGAGGTATCCATATAATTAATCACTTGAGTTTTCCAGAGTCTTCAGGCAAGTTACTTAGTATGTGAAAGCCAGGTCACTCATCTGTGAAAACAACTAATAGTATCCTACCAGTCATTGAACTGAGAATTTATGAAAGAAAAAATGTTTTGAAGAGTGATTTAAAACTTAACAAGGGGGATAAAGCAGACTTCAAGGCCATCTTAGTCTTCATACCAAGTTCCAGGCTGGATAAATGGCTCAAAGGTTAAGAGAACACTGGCTGCTCTTCCAAAGGACCCAGGTTCAATTCTCAGCACCCACGTGGCAGCTCACAATCATCTCTTAACTCCAATCCCTCTTCTGACTTCTGCAGTGAAATAAAAGCTTTATAGACATTGTCCAAATGAACAGACCTTGTTTAAATTGCTATGTTAACCATCTGCTGAACTTTTGAGCCCTCATAGGTTATTTAATATGAAGAAATAGTTAATAGTCTAACTAGTTACTACTCAGGAGAGAGAGGTAGGNGGTTTGTGGACTTGAACCTGCCTGAGCTACACAGCAAGACCCCCCCTCCCAAAAAAAGTGATAGTTTATAGAGTGTTGGAATTATATTCATGTATGCTTTAAGATTCTAAATCTTAACATATGTGATGTTGTACTTGCTTCAAAGCGTGGTAGGCAGGGAAGGAGGTGGGTTTTCAGTACAATGCGTTATTACAACTGGTAGAAAATANCAAGAAACATGGGGTTATCTANAGAGGCTGGAGATGGAGCTCAGTGACGTAAGCACTTGCCTAGCATTTGTGAAGTCAAGCTCAGTTCCCAGCACTACAAGAAACATTCTGGGCAGAGGCAATGGCTCAGCAGATAAAAGCACTTCCTTATAAGCCTGAGTTCAATCCCCAGAACTCACATAAGAAGCCAGATATGGTGATAAAGATCTTAGCAAGACTGGGAAGNAGAGACAAGAATCACCTGGAAGGTAGCAAGCCAGCTATCCTGGAGTACACTGGGCAGTGGCAGAAATGAGACACTACCTCAACAAGAAGGAAGGTGACTCCACAAAGTTGTCCATTAAGATCCATATCCCCTTGCCCCAGAAAAAAAATTAATTTAGAAAACCTATACAGATTTGCTACAGAGGACTTGCCTTGTCCCACGGATCTCTGTCGTCAGCAATCATAGCAGCAAATGTGTTGCCTTCAATTAAATAAGGTTCAACTCTGTTCAGTCTGTAGAATAAGCAGACCCTGGGTATATCCAGAGATGTCAAGGTCTACAAGGAAGCTTCCCACAGTTGGATTGTGTTCTCTCCCTTTGAGAATGATCAGTTTGAAGCAAGCTTTGGGAATGGACAAAACACCTTTGCTCAAGTGCCAGCCAAGAGTAAATGGTTTAGGGGGTGGTGGATGTAAGATGAGGTCAAGTTGATGTAAGTTGAGGTAAGATGATGTAAGTTGACATCACAGATCCTGGGGAGTGAGCTGTGAGGAAGATGTGTCAGGAGAGCCATGGAATAGTAATTCAATCTTACTATACCAGGGCTGGGGTGTATAGCTCAGTGGTAGAATACTTGCCTAACATGTGCAAAGCCCTGGGTTCATTCCCTACCACTGCAAAAACAAAAACTTAACCACGACCTTCCAATGTGACAGATTCTTTTAGAAAACAGGAACTTAGTATATTTGAGGTTTTTATGTTTTCAGTTTGGGGTATTTGAGACNTGGCTCAAGCAGGCCTCAGCTTTTAGAGTGCTGAGGTTACAGGTGTCCACCTCTACCACTGGCTGTTAAACCAGCACACATTTTAACCAGGTTCTAATGTTTAGTGGAAACTGATATATAAATGGGAACCAAGATACAAAAAATGGCACTTTAACGGATGTAGCAGAGCAGATTGACAACGGAGGAAGCCACAGTCAAACCTCTGTGCTTCAGCAAGTTGATTGTGATCACCTACCTGTCACACCCTCTTCACCACCGAACACTACAGGGGAGCAACTGAAAAGCTGTCTTTCTAAAGAGCAACATGAGTATAATACCAAGTTAGTGCTCTGGCTTACAGTCATAACTACAGTTGAGGCTTTGAATGACCAAGTCATTAGCAAAAACTAGCCTTCTGCCTTTTAAGACATTTGAGAAAAGGGGTCTAAATCCAAAGGCTTCACTGAAAATCCTCAAGAACGGCCATTTTTTAAACAGCCTTGCTAACTGATTTTACATAAAAAATATTTCAATCTATTCTAGTACATGNTATGTTTAGTTTAAAGGACAAACCTTGGGGATGTAGCTTGGATGATAAAAAGTTCTAGACCAGCCCAGGACACAGGAGATCCTGTCTTTGAAAATAAATAAGCAGGCTAGAGAGATGTCTCTACAGTTAAGAGCACTAGCTGTTCTTCCAGAGGACATGGGTTTGATTTTCAGTACTCACTTGGTAGCTCACAACCATCTGTAACTCCAGTCCCAGGGGATCTTATGCCCTCTTCTGGCTTCTAGGGGCACTACACACTTGTGGTGCACAGACATGCAAGCAGGCCAAGCACCTATACATATAAAAAAAACTTGAAAGACAAAAATCTCAGATTGCTGAACCTAGATGGCAAACACACAATTTCAAATTCTCCCCTTCTGTGGTACTGGAGATGCCCCATATCCTTGCTTGTGCCAGAAAGCTGCATTAACACTGAGCCACACCCTCAGCCTATTTCTGTCGTCATCATCATCATCATCATCATCATCTTCATTTTTTTTTTTCCAAGGCCAGGTTTCTCTGTATATTTTCCCTGTCTGTCCTGGAACTCACTCTGTAGACCAGGCTAGCCTGGAACTCAGAAATCCACCTGCCTCTGCCTCCAGAGGGCTGGGATTAAAGTCATGCACCAGCACCGCCTGGCTACTTTTGCATTATTAAAACAAGTTTATCTAGATACTGGAGAGAGACAATTTACACCTAGTATGTGATAATCCTTAAGTTCTGATAAAATGTTACTTGTAAACAAAATTAATTTCAGCAGTCTGAAGTAAACCCAATACAACAGTTTCCCTTATAAGCCCAGAAGATCTTACAATACTTCTGGTGTGCACTACATTATTGGGCTGGTGACATGGCTTAGTGGTTACGAGCACTGGCTACTCTTCAAGAGAACTCAGGTTCAATTCCAAGCACCCACATGGCAGCTCAACTGTCTGTAACTCCAGTTGCAGGAGATCTGACACCCTCACACAGACAGACATACACACAAGCAGAACAATCAATACATTTAAAATAAAAATGTCATTTTAAATAATACTACTAAAGTTAACTACCTTGAAGAAAAAGACAGTGGTGGGCCTTGATTCTGTTGTTCCATTACTGCTTCTCTGAATTAAAGGACATCAATCAGACTTCTTCATGAAAGAGCAATAGAACAACACAATCAGATTAGCTTGTAATTCAACAGCCATTTATTGTTTCTGTNTGCAAGGCACTAATATAGGCGCCAGGAGAGAAAGGAAGACACACAAACATGATCAGAGTGGACTCTGCTCTCCAGGAGCGCACAATCTAGGAAGAGAGACCAACTACATACAAGTGACAGCACTTTCCATAGAAGACAGTTCAGAGGTTTCAAGTTAGAGCATGTCAGAGGGAAGCCTCTAGGTTCTTGCTACATTCTCCTCTTGTGTAGCAGGCATGAAAANGGACCTGCTAGATGTGAAGAGTGGGGCTGCATCTTGGGTCTTACTTCCTCAGCTCTGGAGAGAGAAGTCATCTGCTATTGTTAAGTCTAGAAGCAAAACGGGGATATGACCCAGCAGAGAAGCACCCAATGGTAGTCTGTACTGGCCAGGCCCGCAACACTAGAGCCTTTACAAAGGGCACAGGAGGACACTGAACTGAACTGGACTTCAGATGGTCACACTTCTGAGACCTCTGACAATCCCTAGGCCTGTCTTCATCTTTGAGATGAAAATGCTAGAACAGACAGCCTCGAAGGTCTTCTGCAAAGCTCTCATCACTGTACAGCAGCACTGTAGGCACAACCACAGCCACTTAGGGCAGTGCTTGCTTCCTCCTTTTCAGCACTTATAGAAGCATCCCCCTCCCTCCAAAAAGTCCAGGAATGACTTTCCCAACCCCTTTCCTGGCTTTGATATACAATATGAGAAAGAAAGGAGTTTTATTTGTACCTAGTTAGTGTTTCAGAATGAAGTTTGCTTGTTAAAGACTAGGCAGCTTTCTCATTTACCCTACCTTAGCACTTACACCTGACAGACAAATGATAGCCCAAAGGTGCTTGGCTATACTGCTTTCAGTTTGGGTTAAGAATATTTGGAGAAGATGAAACATTTTAGCTCAAAGTCCTCCACTACCTTGGAGCCACATCAAGTATGATAGCTTGTCTCAGTTCTATGACCCCTNCAACAGGTCTGCTTGAAAAGCTTGAGCAACACTGAGAGGAAAGCCAAGTTAGGGTGGGGTGTTAAGCAGAAGGTGCCCCACAGAGAAAAGGTATGAAAAAGATAGAAACAAAGTAACTCCTGTGTTACAGCTTCTTAGCCCTTTCCCAGGCAGAAACACAAGATTACTGTTGGGAGAATTTCTGTGATTTCAGAGTCCCAATGAACCAAGTTTACTTTGCAAGCCGTCCCAANTCCTTTTTTCCTGTGTGAACACAGCACCGCTCCCATTCTGACAGGGAATCTAGCTTCCTGGTTCTCTTGCTTCTACCAATTCTCACTCAATAAGACATGCAACATTTAATCTTCTGGGAAACCACAGTTTTGCCACCAAGGTCCATCATGCCAAAGTGAACAGCCATGTTTTCTTAAATATCAGTGCTTAAGATACCAACATTAAAGTGCAAATAGGACTGAGGAAGAATTGCCAGATTCACGCTACACTGCAAGATACAATAAACACAGACTAGGAGGTTAACTGCTCTCATCTAGAGCAAGAGTTTAAAGAGTGCTTAGTTATTGCCATGTGCATGCAATGGCTTGTACTGGGTTTCCCAATCCACAAAGTAATCAGTGCAAAAGGAAAGGAAGTGCAATTAATTCTGCACCAAGTGAGTATTCACAGGCTGTTTCACTAACAATGACTGACTGACTTCCTGATTCTGAGTGTCTTCTATCAAGTCACCTCTCCAAATCCATTAAAACATATTACTAAAGAGATAAAATACAAATGGAACAACTATGATAAAAAAATAAGGCCTGGCAAGAGCCAAGGTGATTGTGTATGTGTGCGGGGGTGGGAAGGGGAGGGTGTGGAATTATAGAGATATAAGCTTTAAAATGAAAGCTCTTGATAAAAATCTTGATTTTAAAATTTATTTTTCCTTTCTGTAAGCAGGAATTACATTGTACCTGGGCACATGCCTTCAAATATCGCAAAGAAATAAATCTATTTTAAAATGTCATTTTCTGTTTAAAGACTTAGCTGAAAAGTCCCCAAAATTCTTAAGCCACATTAATATGAAGTTGTCACAATATAGGCAAGAGGGGTAATTAATTTTCTTCTTTTGTCCAGATTAGCTGTATTGCTCTTTGCTCTGGCTTTTCAGACTTCAAGACAGCCCAGCTCATCTAGTAACAGCTCTTTTGGGTGTGTCCTTATTTCTTTGGCATGCAAAGCTGGCACACATTCCTATCTCTACCAAACAGCCACAGAGGACACAAAACACCTTCACGTATTGGGGTTGAGAATCAGAAATCTACAAAAACTCAATTCATTTTTTTGTAAATACTTTATGTGGTAAAAATACAGCAAAAATATTTTTTTTTTTTTTGTTCAAAGACCAAAATATATACTGCTATGGTCACGGTTTTAAGGGTGGTTTAAGTAGTCTCTGGCTCCTCAGCTGTGCAGTGTAGTTCAGGTTGGCTTCAAGCCCGGCAGGCGTCTCCAGCCTCAGTCATCTATCAAGGCTAGAATCATACTGTGGAAAGAAGAAATTGGAATTACGAATGTTTCCTTAGGATTCTCCTGGAATCTGGTCCATTCAGACCCGAATCCTGCAGTCACTTAAACCTAACAGAAGTCCTCAGATAAAAGCCTCTGATGTTTCCACTAAAACAATAAACAAATGGAGATGATAGGGAGAGAGCAAAACCTAAAACCAATTTGCTGCTGTCATTAAAAAATTAAAAAGTGAGATGACTCAGCAGTCAAGAACATTTATTGCTCTTCTAGAGGACCCAGGTCAGCTGGTTCACAACAGCTACTTGTAACTCCAGTGCCAGGGGACCCAGGGCCTCTGGCCTCCAAGGGCACCTGCACTCACATGCACATATCTACATTTGTGAGCACTCACACACACTAAAAATAACAATAAACTCTTTAAAAATAAAATATGGCCGGGCACATGCCTTTAATCCCAGCACTCAGAAGGCAGAGGCAGGCTGATCTCTGAGTTAGAGGCCAGCCTGGTCTATAGAGTGTGTTCCAGGACAGCCAAGGCTACACAGAGAAACCCTGTCTCAAAAAAAACCAATAAAATAAATAAAATAAAAATAAAAGCTATGCCCAAGGAAAAAACCACCACTAACAACAAAAACTACACGTTAATTCCCTACCCAGATCTCTATCCAGATCTTTGCCTTGTGCAGAATCCTAGCATTCTGCTCTTAATCCGGTAATTCCTACTCACAACTAGCCTCTGAAGCACTTCCTTTGGGAAGCTGACCTTAGCACAATGCAGTTATGAGGTCNTCTTCCAAAGCCCATCATGCTCTTATGTGGTCTGGTCAGTGAGCTGTGATTACAGTAATAGCNAGGCACCTCCTCTTTCATTCTACATACTACTCCAACCTGAATACTTTCACCATAGGGATCTATGCTGCTCCTTCTTGTCACTTGAGGTGACATCAGCACAGGAAATACTCAAGAAAATCACCTCAGTTAAACAATGAAATATAATTCTTTCCTTCAATGGCAGGGACCAACCTTGCTCTTGATCAACTGATCAAGATCAATTTTGATCAACAGACCAAAATTACTGCAATGCACAGAAATAATTACAGTGTTACTTACAAATAGCTAGGCATATTAAATTTACTCAGTGTACAGGCCAATTAAAGGTAGTCGCTAATACTTTGAAAAGATTTTTGAGTTTACTATAGATAATGAACTTAAGCACTTACATGCACTTAGTCTATGCTGCAATCCATTAGGAAGGTATTAATAACAGCCCATTCTCAGATGACAACCCGAGGCACACAGAGGCGCGCATCCCAAATTTCACACTAGGTAGGAGAGCCCAGAGCACCTTGACCTACATGCCAAAGGCATNGGCTCCCATCATTCTCTAAACACAGGAACATTTTTTCCAAAACTTTAATTCCATTTAACAATCCGTGAATGCCTGCTACTATAGCAGATGTGAAGAAACATAAAAACCCTGAAATAAAAGCTGATAATTTGGTAATAAAATCACTTTTAAACGAAAGCATCCNTTCCAACCCTTTAAAGTGAGAATGACATTCCGAGGTAAGGCAACAACGATGNGGCTAAAAATTATGACAAGCTTTTAAGCTAACAAAGGAAAAGGAAGGATAGAAAAGGGGANAGCACAACTAGAAAGGAGCACAGCACCCTAGACAAAAGGGTTACACAGGTTGCCCATCTTAGCTGTAAAGAACCACAACTTAAACCTGCCCCTAACTGGGGGCTGGAGAGATGGTTCTGCTGTTAAAAGCACTGACTGCTCTTTCAGAGGACCCCGTTCAATTACCAGCACCCACATGGCAGCTAACAACTGTCTGTAACTCCAAGATCTATACCCTCACATAGACATACATACAGGCAAAACACCAATGCAAATAAAAATAAATAAATTTAAAAAAAAAAAACCTGTCCCTTAAATGCTACCCCCGCTTTTTTTGTTTTCCTGTTTGTTTTGGGTTGTTTTGTTTTTTGCTTTTCTTTTCAATACAGGATTTCTCTGTGTAACAGCCCTGGCTGTCCTGTAACTCACTGTGTAGACCAAGCTGGCCTCGAACTCATAGAAATCCATCTTCCTCTGCCTCCTGAGTGCTGGGATTAAAGACATGTGCCACTACTGCGCAGCTTTTGTTTTCCTGTTTTTGAGGTAGGATCTTGCTATAACTTTGGGAACCATGGAACTTACTAAGTAGTCCTCAATGGTCCTGAATTTGTGATTCTCCTGTCTCAGCCTCTCAAGGGCTGGGATTACAGATGTCCAACACTATTTCTGGCTAAAATAATGATTTTTAAAAACCAGTATCTTGGGGCTGGAGACANGGCTCAGTGCTTAAGAGCACTTCTTACTCTTGCAGAGGACCCAGTTTCAGTTCCCAGCACCTATATGGCAGCTCGTAACTGTAACTCAAGCTCTAGGGGATCTGAAGCCTTCTTCTGGGCTCCAGAGGCACCAGGCACAAAGGTGGTACTCAAGCATAAATGCAGGCAAAACATCATACACATAAAACTATAATAACTAAAAACCAAAACCAAAACCAAACCATTATCTTTCCAGGAGTGGTGGTTCACACCTATAATGCCAGCACTAGGGAGACTGAAACAAGAGGATTACCATAAGTTCCAGGCCTGACTGGACTACATAGTGAGTTCCAGGATAGCCAGGGTTACAAACAAAAGGCCTACAAACAAATACTTTAAAAATTTTTACTTATGAGTCTTTTTGTCTGCATCTATATTTGTGCATCATGTGCATGCCTGGTACCCACAGAGGTAAGAAGAGGGCATCAGATCCCCTGGAACTGAAGCTAGAGATGGANATGAGCCACCATGAGGGTACTAAGACTTGAACCTGGGTCCTCTGGAAGACCAGTGCTCTTAACCACCGAGCCATCTCTCCAACTCCCATTTTCTTTTATTTCGAGCCATCTCTCCAACTCCCATTTTCTTTTATTTCTTCTCTTCCTTTTTTTTTGAGACAGGGTCTTACGATATTGTCCTGGCTGGCCTGATCTCACTATGTAGGCCAACTCAGAGATCTGTTGCCTGCCTTTGCCTTCTGAGTGCTGAAATTAAAAGCATATACCACTATGCCTGGCAGAATAAGTGTTTCTAATCATTAAGATTTTGAAATGGAACAGCNAAAACTCTCAGGTAGATTCTAAGACAGAAAACAAAAATCAGTGGCAGTTTTAGAGCATGTTAATAGCCTCAACAGCTAAGGAGTAACTCAGGTATTAGAGAAAACTTTACTATAGGCTAGATAGAACACTAAATTAATGACATACATAAAAAAATCTACACAGATCAATAAATTCACATAATTCCCCAAAGCTTTACAATGTCAATACAAAGTCCTACAGTACTAAAATCCCTCATGAACCAAGAGCAGGCATGGCATTCAGCATGCTGTAAGGAGGACTCTGAACTTACCTATAGAGATACATGAAGAAACAGAGCAGGTAGAAACCAAGCTTGATCATGGCTTCTTTCATGTGTGACTTTAACTGTCCCCGATTGTGTATTTCTGTTGGATCAAACACTCCCATGTTACCACTTGGCACCATAATGAACCTGATAAAAGATACACACATTAGAAGGAAATCAAATCTCAGCATGAATACTGAAAAACAGTAATCAACCTGCAAATGTGGACCAGTCGTTGCAGCCTCAAATTCAGACAAAATAGAGCAGTATGGTGANGACTTGGGCTACCATCTGGTTTTCCTTTGGAAGCTACTGCTAACTTTTCATTAATTTTCTACACACTAAAAACAAATGTAGTAATACCTAGTAAATACTAAACCTTTAACACATCATCTGTATCTCTTTGGCTCTTTCTCATTAGATAAAGTTAAAGGAGGTTCCAAAACCAAACTAATGTTATAAAGTTTTGTGTTTGTGTGTGTGGTGTACATGTATGTATGCATGCTTGTGTGTCTGTGTCTGCGTGTGTGCATATGGAGGCCAAAAGTTGACAGAGGTGTTTTCTTCCATTGTTCTCCACCTTCTATATCAAAGTAGGGCTTCTTTCCTGAACCCAGAACTCCCCAATTCAGCTAGTTTAGATGGCCAGCTTGTTCCAGGGATAACCTGCCTCCACCTNAGAGTCAGGATTCCAGGCAGGCCCAGGCCAACATGCCCCCTGGTATTCATTTGAGTGCTGGGATCTGAATGCAGTCATCATGCTTGCACTGAGTCATCTCCCCAGCCCCTTTCTTGGTTTCTGAGACACTCTGTAGCTCCAGCTGGCCTCTAACTCACTACATAGTCCAGGCTAGCTCTGAACTCAAAGGTCATACTTTCCCAGCTTCTTGAGTGAGGAGGTCCCAGCTCTGCATCACCATACCTGGCTCTCAGAAACTTGTTTATGTAAAGTGAGAGAACCAATGGTTATGCCTAGANTTCACCATCCAGACTGTGCCATAGGTGTAATACACATGTCTCAACCCAGCACCATAAAGAGCCTCCTCCTGCTTGCACATCCGGGCTTCTTGATTTCCTCACTCTTACCACATACAGTTTCCCAATGTCCTTTCCATGAAATGTGAAAGCCTCTCTGAACTTCACAGTTTTAAACTCTCCCCTCAACCCTACTGGCCTCTCCATACCTGAATAGAGGGCATTTTTACTTGAATATCCAAANAATACCGCCAAACAGCCTGAAGAAGATTACAATTCAGAATTCTGTTACCTAAGTTCCTTGGTGATCCTTAAGGCTTTCTTCTACCCCAGGTCTTGTCTCTCTCATCTTGCAAGCCAGTACACTGAATTCCTGTCATTTGTTCTATCCTTTATAAGCTGTCTCTTTTGCATTCCCAATAGTGCAACCCGGTTCCAACAATATACTCTTCTCCATTCTCTGAATTTTCAATATCCTGGCCCTTCTCTATTCAATACTACACACTGCTTATGAAAANAATTTCCTNAAAGTTGCTTAAAAACATAAAATGTGGGGTGGAGATGTGAGTCAGTGGAACAGCTTTTCCCCGTCATACACAAAACCCTGAGTTCAGCTGGTTTTGGTGGGCACACCTTTAATCCCAGATGGAGAAAAAAAAAAAAGTAATACAGTGCTTATACAAACTACAAATATACTTTGTTTTGACATGCTAAGAGGCCAGTCAGAAAAGACTATGCACTCATCTTTATGTACATCTTTTCAAGCAGATAGGGCTGTGGATGGAATTTAGTTGGTAGAATGCTTGCCTAGCATGCACAAAGCACTGGGTTTGGTCCCCAGCACTGCATAAAGTGAGCATGCTAGTGCATGCCTGTTATCTCAGCACTTGGGAGGTAGATGTGAGAGAGATTCCAGGACATCCCTGATCTACTGTGCTGGCTAGTTTTACATCAACATGATTGTCTTAGTTAGGATTGCTACTGCTGTGATGAAACACCATAACCAAAAGCAGCAACTTGGGGAGGAAAGGGTTTATTTGGCTTATACTTCCATATCACAGTTCATCAATGAAGGAAGTCAGGGAAGGAACTCATGCTGGGCAGGAACCTGGAGGCAGAAGCTGATGGCCATGGAAGGGCACTGCTTTCTGGCTTGCTCAGCTTGCTTCCTTACAGAACTAAGGACCACCAGTCCAGTAGTGTACCTACCCACAATGGCCCTCCTCCATCAATCACTAATTAAGAAAATGCCCTACAGGCGTTTCTGCCTACAGCCTGATCTTACAGAGACTTTTTTTCCCCTTCAAGACAGGGTTTCTCTGTGTAGNCCTGGCTGTCCAGGAACTTGCTTTGTAGACCAGGCTGGCCTCAGACTCACAGAGATCTGCCTGCCTCTGCCTCCAGAGTGCTGGGATTAAAGGTGTGTGCCACCACNNCCTGGCTTGATGCATTTTTTTTCAATTGTGGTTTCCTTCTCTTAGATGACTTTAGCTTGTGTCAAGTTTACATAAAACTATATGGTACATTGATACAAGATAGAGTCATTTTGGAAGAAGGNACTTCAGTTGAGAAATGCCCTCACAAGAACGGTCTGTGGGCAAGCCTGTGGTGCATTTTCTTGACTAATGACTGTGTGGGAGGGTGGTCCAGGGAAAGCAAGCTAGGAAAAATAGCTCTCGTCCATGACTTCTCCATCAGTTCCTGCCTCAGCTGTGGAAAAGTTGGTCAGTCTTTGGAATTCTTTTCTATAGCATGGCATATGTTTCCTGGGGTAAAATTTTTATTTATTATTTTCCTTTTTCAATTTCTTATTGCTTTCTCATAATCAACCAAAATATGTCAGCATCCTAATCCGAGCCTCATCCTGGGAACAGATTCCTTATAATCTGGTCAAGGCCAG
>LZPO01107911.1:249280-261338 GCA_001675575.1 Neotoma lepida
AAAAAAAATCCAATTACTGATTGTGGCAATTTTTTTAAATTATGTTTGTGATATGCATTTGTATTTTGTGGTACACTTTATTCCTGAAGTATTTACATAAAACTATGTGTTGGAATAACGCAACCTCTTAATTTACTGATTGAAATCTCTTTAAGTTAATATATGTCATGTTTTCTCTTTTAGTACCTCTCCAGTAATAGATGTGGCAAATATGTAGACACTGCAGTCTTAGCATCTGACTTGCAAAGAATGTACAGGTAAAGAAGTGTACCTCTAAATCCTTGCGGTTTTCTACCCCTCCCCCTTCCATTTTAAATATTCCATCTTGCTTAATTTTTCAGTTGATATCAATGGCTGCCGGTATTATCTTACCAATTCATAAACCTGAATCCCAAATCAGTTGTACAAACATCTATAATCATCTACTATATTCAGTGTTAATTCCTTTCACCAGAGGAAATGGCTCCTTTTTTTTTCTCTTATTATCTCTTCGATTGGTCAGGAGATAGAGATGTTGCTGTATTACTTCCATTTTTTTTATTTTTTATTTTTTTTTTAAAGATTTATTATGTATACAGAAGAGGGTGCCAGATCTCATCACAGATGGTTGTGAGCCACCATGTGGTTGCTGGGAATTGAACTCAGGACCTCTGGAAGAACAGTCGGTGCTCTTAACCTCTGCGCCACCTCTCCAGCCCTTACTTCCATTTTTGTTTCATCACAAAATTTAACCATCAAGCATGTTCTTCCTCAGCTTTCAGACTATCAAGGAATGTGAGTCAGGCCTGGTGGCACCACCTGAAGAGCTGAGGAAGGAAGATTGAGGTTGAATAAAAAACAACAGTGGAATTCTCAATTTGTAAGCTAATTGTATTCCTAAAAAGTTCAGTTCCTTTAAAACTATTCAACATGGGTTTACATATACAGCAGATGGGTCCCAGCTTAAGTAACTGAACTCAGGATTTTTCACGATCATGAATAAATGGCTGAACAACTGAGAGTCTTGAAGGAGTAGTAGAGTTTTTTTAGATGGAATTGTTGTATAAGAGCACGAATATCCAGTAGCTGTATCCTCACTCACTGAATCTCTTAATGCTCTTCAGTCTTTGTGACCATATAAAATGCCCCTCACGTGTTCATAGTACCCTCTAGGAATGTCACTACCACCATCATTGAAAACCACTCTCCAAATCTGTGCTAACCACAGTCATTGAAGGGATGTCTTTAGAGCACATGCTTATTTAACCTGACCCAGCCACCTTCCTTTTTTATAGCTGTTAATGCCCTTATTTTATGTCAGTGCTACTTTCTTTTTTGTTTTGTTTTGTTTGAGACAGTCTTCAGGTATAGCCCTGGCTGGCCTGGGACTCACTTTGTAGACCAGACTGGCCTCCACCTTACAGTGATGTGCCTGCCTTTGCCTCTGGCTTTCAGGTTGTTGTTAAGAGCAGGTCTCATGCAGCCCATGTTGGCCTCCAAACCTGTAGCCCAGGGTGACTTTGAATGGTCTTGCCTGCAGCTCAGGTGCTGGGACTACATGTGCCACCATATCTTGTTTTATTTGGTGCTTGAGATTGAACTCACTAGGCAAGCATTCTCCCAGCTGCCCTACATCCCTAACCCTCAACTGCTTTCCAGTATGAGCTTCATGTTTTCAATGTGTCTTACAGGCTTCTTAACAGCTGAATTATTGCTACTTTAAAAGTAAAGTGCTGTTAATAGTGGAGAAGATTAATTTTGATGAGAAGGTTTATTGAGGAAGCCTGTGTACTGGCTTTGCTTTGTTTTGTTGATAGGCTTTCAGATAGCCCAGAATGGCCTTAAATTTGCTATGTAATTAAGACTGGCACTGAGTGGCTGCTAGGAATAGAACTTGGGTCCTCTGCAAGAGCCACATCTCCAGTCCCACCCTTTTAAGATTTTTACGTATATAAGTATTTGCCTGTATGTATGTATATGTACAGTGTGCACTCGTGGATACAGAGAGAGCATCAGATACACTGAAAAGGAAATTACAGGCAGTAGTGAGGGTCCTGGAGACCAAATCTGGGTCCTCTGCAAGAACAGCATGTGCCCTTAACTGTGGAGCCATTTCTCAGCCCCCAAATGCTATATTTTTTATGCTCTATATATTCTTAGGTCTTTTAAAAATTACATTAGATTTGTAATTGTTTTAAATCTTACTTTGGTAGTTGTGCAATTGGAGTTTTAGGGCAAAGCCTGGCTCCAGCAGGCTGGGCTTTCCTAGTCCATCAGATAAAGATGAGGAATGAGAGAAGTAAAGAAAGGAGATTTAATTAGCACACTGGAAAGAGGAACAGATAAAAGATTCCAGTGACCTGTTTGTCTTCAGGATACTGAATGGAGCTTCAAGTTTAAACAAGGAGAATCAGGACGGTAGAGCAAGACATACGAGTAATTAAACAATTCTAGTCAAGGTGTCACTAGTGGATCATTATCTCAGTTCTTGCTCCATGAGGGTCTGAAATTAGCACTGCCATCCTTTGAGGAAATTAATCTGGTTCCTATAAAATGATTACTCTTCAGGAGTAGTCTGGACCATCATAAGTAATTATTCTTATTTGGGGTATGGTTTGTGCTGCCAGGCTTTGCTATGCCTGGACTCATAGATGATTACAGATTTAGGGCAACATTTTGTGTTTTCAGCCTTGTAGGGGAATGAAAAAGATTAGGTAGACAATCCTTGAGTAATTACCGTCCTGATACAGGAGCCTGGTGTGAGTAAAAGTAAGGGCAGAGACGCCAGCTTTTATCCTATTCTTAGTTAATAATTGTGGGTCCAAGTATGGAGTCTCAGTGCTTTCCAGCAAAAACACCTTGCCTTTTTTTTTTTTTAAATTAAAAAATTACCAGTAAGGCTGGGTGGTGGAGGTGCAGGCCTTTAATCCCAGTACTGGAGAGGCAGAGGTAGGTGGATCTCTGTGAGTTCGAAGCCAGCCTGGTCTACAGAGTGAGTTCCAGGATAGCCAGAGCTACACAGAAAAACCCTGTCTCAAAAAACCTACCAGTGTGTTCTCTCTGTGTATACATGCACGTGTGCACATGTACATATGCCATGCCACATAATGATGATGTGATAGTCAGAGGACAACTTTGTGAAGTTGTCTCCTTCCCCCTTTCTTGGGTTCCAGAGATCATATCCAGGTGGTTAGGCTTACATAGCAAAGAGCTCTACCTGCTGAGCCTTCTCACTGGCCTTCTCTTTGTTTTAGTTGTACCTGTGTTTTTTCAGTTAGTCATTTTCTTTTCTTTCTTTTTTTTTTTAAAGATGTATTTATTTATTATATATACAGTGTCTTGTCTGCATGTATGCCTGCACTTCAGAAGAGTTTACTAGATCTCATTATAGATGGTTGTGAACCACCATGTGGTTACTGGGAACTGAACTCATGACCTCTGGAAGAACAGCCAGTGCTCTTAACCTATGAGCCATCTCTCCAGCCCCAATTAGTCATTTTCTAATTTATCTTTTTATTTATAAGACAAGGTCTTGTTATGTGTTACAGGCTGTCTTCAAACTCATAGTCTTCCTGCCTCAGCCTCCAGAAAACAAGGATTGCCCCTGTGTTCTGTCAGGCCCGACTTTATCTTTTCAGTGTTATGTAACTGTCTTGACTGAGTCTTAACTGAGCATCATTTAGAAAAGAATTAATCTTGGGCTGATAATGTAGTTTAGTTGGGCGAGTGATTGTCCAGGATGAGCAAAGCCCTGGGTCCTGTCCATAACACCACAGCTTTAAAAAGCGAGGCTGATGGTGAATTCATGTAATCCCAACTCCCAGGAGGTGAAGGCAGAAGTTCAAGTTCATAGCAAGTCGAGGCCAGCCTTGACTCTATAAACTTAGCCTTTTGAGAGAGGTAAGCTTTAGTGACTGAATGTTGACCCTCACAGAGGTGGTTCTTGCTAGTTGTAAATTACTCTTACCTTTATTGTTGTCTTGAATGTTGTGTTCTGTTTTCTTCCATTTTAATAGGCTTGCTTAATAAAGGTCTCACACTTCATGGTCTCCATTTAAATTAACTAAGTACCTGGTTTTTGTTGTTTTGTTTTTCCCGTTTGTGTGAACATGTTCTCATGTGCACACACATCTTGGTAGTCCAGGTGTCATTCCTTGCCTTCTGCCTTGTTTGAGGCAAGGACTCTTGGTTTTTGTTCATTTGTCTTGTGTTACACATGCACACACATACACACACACACATACACACACACACACACCCCACCCCACCCCCTGAGTCTTGTCCTGTTTCATCCCATGTCCTCCTCCCGACAGGGTTTCCTCTGTATAGCCCAGGCTGTCCTGGAACTCTCTTTGTAGACCAGGCTGGCCTCGAACTCAGAGATCCTCCTGCCTCTGCCTCCTGACTGCTGGGATTAAAGGCCTGTGCCACCACACCTGGCCTTGTTTTTGTCTTTTATGTATATTTATCTTATGTGTACCTGTGTATACTTGTGTGTACTTGAATGTGTGACTATGTACCACATATGTGGTGTCAGGCACCAGGTGTGTGATGTCAGATCCCCTGGAACTGACAGTTACAGTTGTTAGCTGCCATGTGGGTGCTGGAAATTGAACTCAGTCCTGTGGAAGAGCAGATGATGCTCTTAACTGTTGAGTCATCTGTCCAGTCCCAAGGTCTCTTATTTTTATGCCCCAGGCTAGCTGGCCTGCCAGTTTCTGGAAATTCTGTCTCTACTTTGTCTCCCTGTACCTACCTTTATGTGAGTCTTGGAGATTCTAACTCAGTTCCTCACACTTGACACAAGCACTTTTTCCACTGAACCATCTCCCTAGCCCCATTCACCTTATGGAAAAATTTTAAAAATTATGTTTAATTTGTGTGTGTGTGTGTGTGTGTGTGTGTGTGTGTGTGCACATGTGCCATGGCGCACCTTTGAAGTTGAGACAACTTTGCAGGAGTTGGTTCTCTTCTTTCACCATGTGGGTCCTAGGGATGGAATTTATAGTCAGATTTGGTAACATGCATCTTTATCTGCCATCTGACCACCTCCAAGTACCTATTTTTTGTTTATTTGTTTGTTTTTTGTTTTTTGTGTGTGTTTTGGAGACAGTCTCACTATATAGCTGTGGCTGGCCTGTAACTTACTATGTAGATCAGGCTGTCCCTAAACTCATCAAGCTCCATTTGCCTCTACCTTCTGAGTTCTGAGATTACAACATTCACCAAAATACCCAGTATGAATAATTTATTGAATAATTTATATTGGTTAAAGGCATGGTGTTGCAGCTCTCAGGCAGAGGCAGGTGGATCTCTGTGAGTTCTAGGACAGAGCCAGGACTGCATAAAGAGACCTTGTCTCCAGAAAAACAAAAGAATTTACTTGAAAATCATAGACACTGTTCATCAAACTTTTGTGTGCTATCTTTAGCATACAGTCTTATAAATGTTTGACTAATAATGAAGAAATGTTAGATAAGGGATATTTAAAAAATTAGCTGACCTATTTCCTTCTAAAATCATGTCAATATCAGCTGGACATAGTGGCCTACACCTATAATCCCAGTACTTTGTTGGAATTCTGAGTTTGAGTCTAGACTGGACTGCTTAGCAACATAGTCTCACACACCAAAAACGAAACAAAAAAGTCCATGTAACTGGGCTGGTAGAGAAGTATTCAATTCCAGTACTCAGGAAGCAGGTGGATCTCTTAGCAAGTTCCAGGCTAGCCAGGGTTACAACCTGGTCTTGAGTTTGAGACAAGGGGCCCTGTTTTGTTCCCAGCATGGCACATGACAGTTTACTAGTATAACATTGCAAGTTTAGTAGAAAATACATGTGAAAACTGTGCTAAAAAAAATTTTTTTCCCAGTGTAGATTATGGCCGAAGAAAAAGAAATGCTTTTAGGATTCAGGTAGAAAAAGGTGAGTCTTTCACTGTTTGAACAGAATTATTAGCATTTATGGAAATAATAGTGTTAGCTCATGGCATTTTATCATTTATTTGTTTCAGTATTTAGCATAATTAGTAGTGAGAAAGAACTTAAGAACCTTAAAGAATTAGAAGATGAACATCTGGCAAAAAGAGCAAGACAAGATGAAGAAGATGAGTAAGTATTGCAAAGCGTTTTTCCTAAAGTCCCACGTTCATACTTAGAAAACTCTCAGTGGCTCTTTTTGGTTAACAGTGCAGTTGTACCTGAGCATTTCTCTACTCTATTTGTCTTCCTCCAGCCGCATTGATTGTTCTCTGTTCCTAAAGATACTTTGACTGGTTTTCAGTAACTTAAGTATTCATTTCTATTTCACAAATCCCACTCAGCCTTCAAACATCAGTGAAGAAGTCAATCTTGGGCCTTCTTAGATCCCTTGTGAGTGTTTTCTTAACATCTGGTTATAGCAGTCTGCTGTAATCTGTATCATACGGCACTGAAATTGTTTACTGTTCTGTATTACCAACACAACTGTCTCATCATCCAACACAACTGTCTCATCGTCGGTTTCTTTGCTTTAATAGAACCCCAGGTATATGAAAAGATGGCAGTAATTTTAATGTTTAACTATATTATGGCTGGAGCACTCATGTTAAAAATGAAAACATTTTTGTAGCTGGATTGATGGCTCAGTTCTTCCAGAGGAACCAGGGTGATTCCCAGCACTCACATGCTTGCTCACAGCTGTCTGTAACTTCAGTTCCAGGGGAAACACGCATACATACTTGCAGGCAAAACACCTGTACACATTAGAACAAAACAAATCAATGAGACATTCCTCATTATTTGGTAGGTAAGGAAGCTCATACTCAGCAACATTAAGCACAGGATTCTAACCGGTTAAATTTTTTTTGTTGTTTAGTTTAGTTTCCAGACAGGGTCTCTCTGTGTAGTCCTGGCTATCCTCCAGCTCTTTACATAGATCAGGCTGACCTCAACTCACAGAGACCAGCCTTCCTCTGCCTCTCAAGTGCTGGGAATAAAGGCATACACAACCACACCGGGCTGTTTAAAATGGATTTTTAAATCCCAATTTCTTTGATCCTAATACTCTTTTTCCTAAGATTTTTTTTTTTTAAAGATTTATTTATTATGTATACAGAAGAGGGCGCCAGATCTCATTACAGATGGTTGTGAGCCATCATGTGGTTGCTGGGAATTGAACTCAGTACCTCTGGAAGAACAGTCAGTGTGCTTAACCTCTGAGCCACCTCTCCAGCCCCTAAGATTTATTTTTATTATTTATTTGTTTTGTTTTTTAATTAAAAAATTTTAATACAATGTATTTTGATTGTGTTTTCCCCCTCCCCCAGTTTCTCCTAGATTTTCCCCACCTTCCTACCCACCCAACTTTTTGTTCCTTTTCTCTCTCCCTCTCAAACAAAAAATGAAAACCAAACCAAACAAAAACTAGTAAGAAAAAAAATGCCAAAACAAAAAGGCCACAGAGAAAACTTGGAGTTCGTTTGTGTTAGCCAACTAACTCCTCCCAAGCATGGGGCTTTCCTTAGAGTGTGGTTATCTANCCAGTGACACTCCCTTCCCTAGTAGCTTTTAATTGGAATTAACTTCTTATGCCCAATTCTCTTTTCAGTGGTGGGATTTTATCTAGTTTGAACCTGTGCAGGTCTTGGGCATGCTTTCATAGTGTTCTGTGAGTTCATATGTGCATCAGTCCTGTTGTATCCGGAAGACTCTGTTTACTTGGAGTTATCCACCACCTCTGGCTCCTGCAGCCTTTCTGCCTCCTCTTCTGCATCAGTCCCTGAGCCTTGAGGGAGGGGTTTGGTGAAGACATTCCATTTAAAACTGAGTGCTCCAAAGTCTCTCACACTGCCAATGATCCAGTTGTGGGTCTCTGTATTAATTCTCATCTACTACACAAAGAAGCTTCTCCGATGGTGGTTGAGTAGTACACTGGCCTGAGGTTTGTTTGGTTTTGTTTTAAATTATTTATATAAGTGAGTGTGCCTGTGTTAGTGGATATCATATGTATGTGGGTGCCTGTGGAGGCCAGAAGAGCGCATCATATGCCTTGTAAGCTGGAGTTAGGAACCAGACTTGGTCTTCTGTAAGTGTAGCAAGTACTCTTAACCACTGAGCCATCTCTCCAGCTCTCACTTGGACTTTTTTTTTTCTGTTGTTTTTTTTAGTTTCGTTTTTGTTTTTATTTTTTGTTTTTCCAGACAGGGTTTCTCTGTGTAACCCTGGCTGTCCTGGAACTCACTGTGTAGACCAGGCTGGTCTCAAAGTCATAGAGAGCCACCTGCCTCTGCCTCTGCCTCCCAAATGCTAGGATTAAAGGCGTGTACCCACCCACCCCCAGCCAGCCCTTGGACTCATGATGTTTTGCCTTAATATATTAACTTATTTGGCATAGTAAGAGAAAAGGCTTCAAAACTTTTTCACTTTCTCTCTCTCTCTCTCCCTCTCTCCCTCTCTCTCCCTCTCTCTCTAATCCTTAGGTACACTGAAAGCTATTCTGATGATGATTTAAACGTGGACGATTACCCAGATCCACAGGTAAGCCAAACATTCACTGAGCTCACTTTGATTTCTTTCTTTCTTTTTTTTTTTTTTTGAAGATTCATTTTTTTTATTTTATGTATATGACTGTTTTACCTGCATGTATGTATGTGCACCATATGCATGTCTGGTGCCTGAGGTCAGAAGAGGGCACTGGATACCCTAGAGTTGGGTAGAACTAGACTTAGGAGCCACCATGTGGGACCTGGGAACTGAACCTGGGTGTTGTACAAGAGCAGCCAGTGTTCTTAACTGCTGAGTCATCACTCCAGCCCCAATTTTTTTCCCTTACTCATTATGATCCTTTCTTTTTTTTTTTAAAGATTTATTTATTATGTATACAGTGTTCTGTCTGCATATATACCTGCCGGCCAGAAGAGGACACCATATCTCATTACAGATGGTTGTGAGCCACCATGTGGTTGCTGGGAATTGAACTCAGGACCTCTGGAAGAACAGTCAGTGCTCTTAGCCTCTGAGCCACCTCTCCAGCCCTATGATCCTTTCTTTATCAATACATAATTGAATGATTCCTATACACACCATCAATGGTTTAATCATCCTTCCAGTACTTATGTTTGTATAATTAGTTATATAAAGGACAAGGAGGGAAAACAATAGTCAAAACTAAAGGCAGATTGGAATATTAAGGGAAGTAATAATAAAAAAGAAACTCACCAGGTCTTCGTCACCTTTAATCTCAGCACTTGGGAAGCATAAGCAGGCAGATCTCTGAGTCCAGGCCAGCCAGGGCTGCATAAATGGCCATACTTTCTACCAGGGAGGCAGCATTACTGATGACAGGCCTGAATAAAAAAATAGAGCAAAACTGTGCTGGTACTTATCGGTTGCTTCTTAGTTTTTCTCTTCTTGGTAAATGAAGCTTTGAATTTATTAACAAAGTGATTATAGTACTCCATTATGTTTGGTCCAGTATTGAGTTGACCACTCACTGATTACCAATCCATTTTCATACCTCTTGATCTTATTTAATCACCAATTATGAATTGGCCTGGTTCTCTGTTACTTTCAAGTGGTTATAGTAGTTTTGGATAGTAAAAGCTTGTTTGGGAATTAACTAACTAATAACCTGTGTGTTCTGGCTGTAAATGTTCTGAGAGAAGTTGTTTAAAGTAAAATACACAAAGCTTTTTAGTTTAGGTATTGGAGCTCTAACTTCATGAGTAACTCAGTCTGAAATCGTGTTTCTGCCAGTCAGCCAATCACATGAACAGTTCCCTGCTATCTTTGTATCGGAAAGGAAACCCTGATTCTGTTTCAAACACTCCGAAGTTGGAACAGAGAGAAGCCACCACTTCAACGCCATTGCTGACTTCTAAATCGGGCTCCATGCCATTGAAGACCCCTGCCAGAGAACCTGAGGGAGGATGGTTTATTGACAAAACCCCAGGCGGGAAGAAAGAAAGTCTTCCCTCGGACCTATCAGATGACCAAAGCAGCTATAAAAAGCCAGATTCTGAGGTACAGGTCTTTTGACAGTGATAGTTTAGTTCCATGTGTTGGAGTATATTGCAATCTTTTCATTGAATATAGTATCAAGCAAATATACTTATATTTTGTTTTTTAAAAAACATCACAAATACTTTGAAATACACAGAAAACGTCACCACTTTTTACTGCTTCTGTCATTATTATCCTAGTCCAGGATCTTTATTGCTCTAACTATTGAGTAGATTTCCAAGTGTAATCTGTGTCTTGTTACTCTACTCTAGTTTTCACATAGAGATATCTTTTCATATTACTGGGTCACTACCATTTGTGTCAGACTTTTAATTGCAGTGAGAAATGCTGTGAAACAGTTTCCAGGAAGAAGGACTTATTTGGCTGAACTAGCATTGCTTCTAGGCCTGAGGTGAGGCCTCACTGTATGGGGAAAGAGCATGGCAGAGCAGAGCTACTCACCTCATTGAACCAGGAAGCAGTGACGGGAGGGGACCACAGTTCCAGAATTTGCATCAGTGACATCCACCACTCTCCAGTGACCCTTTTCTTCCAGTTTGGTTCCACCTCCTGTGGAACTGTTCAACTCTGAACTCATAAATGGATCAGTCCATTGATAAGCTTACGATCCCGTCTTCACCCGGGGACCAAATTTTTAACACATAAACTGTGGGATACTTCATATCTAAACCGCAATACCGTCCTACTATTATAATCCTTTAGTGACTTTGTTCAGTCTGAGATCAAAAGCCACAAAGCCTGTATGATTTGTTTACCCTGCTGTTTGTTGATGTCACTGTTTGCCTCCCCTCCCTGCTGTTCCTCAGTGAATGCAAGTTCTTGCTGTTTCCGGAGCACTAAGCTCTCTCACTTGGGATCTTAGCACCTGAGCTTTCTAGCTAGAGCACATTCTCCAGACTTCTTTACAACCCTGTCTCTTGTAATCTTTTTAGAGAACTGTTCACACCACGGAGAGTTAAGTTGTGATGTATCTGCTGTTTATTGAGTCTTTCTCACTCTTGTATCTGTATGCGTACCTGTGCGTGCATGTTGTGTGCAGATGCATGTGCGGGGTCATTTTCTTTGAGAAAGAAAAGTCAGCTAGCGGTGATGACGCATGCCTGAGTTCAAGACCATCCTGGTCTATGGAGCGAGTTCCAGGACAGCTGAGGCTACCTAGAGAATCCCTGTCTAAAACACACACACACAAACACACAGGCACACACATACACACACTCATGTGGGGCAGGGGGTAGTGGTGATGGTGGTCTGAAAGTCTCTCATTAAATCTGGGGCTTCCTGATTCCACTAGCAAACTCCAGGGATCCTCTTATCTTTGCCTCACAACACTGGCATTACAGACAACTTTTTATGGGGGACAGGCGTGGAATTTGAACTCAGTTCTCATGATTTTATAAAATAAGGACTTACTGACTGAACCCTATTTGTTTGATTTTGAATTTTGAAATAGGGTCTCTTGTAGCCTATTCCAACCTTGAAGTTTTTTGTTTGTTTGTTTGTTTGTTTTGTTTTTCGAGACAGAATTTCTCTATGTAGCTTTGGAGCCTGTCCTGGAACTCACTCTGTAGACCAGGCTGGCCTTGAACTCACAGAGAGCCGCCTGCCTCTGCCTCCCGAGTGCTGAGATTAAAGGCGTGCACTGCCCAGCTGAAATTTTTGTGTATCTAAGAATGCTCTTAATTTCTGATCCTTCTATTTTCATTCCCAAAGTGCTGGGGGTATGTTATGTTATTAATGGGCCTTTCCCTAAATATCTTTGCTTTAAGCTGTAACTATGGAGAGCATTATTATAATTGGTAAGATCCTGATGTTTATCTGCATTAAGTCTTTTAGAAGAGATTAAATTTAACTGGTCAACTTAGTAGAGCCTGGAAAGAAAGTTATCAAATGTTAAGATTTAAGCTGTGCTTTTTTTAGGTTTCTGAAAGAAGGCAGCATCCTTGAGCAAAGGGATTGGCAATAGTTAGCAGTGCTACAGCACAAATGTATGTCTGTGTGTGTGCACATGCGTGTGTGTGTGTGTGTGTGTGTGTGTGTGTGTGTGTGTAGCTGCCTTTGAAAGCCATCTTTTAGCATTG
>LZPO01107911.1:279501-294482 GCA_001675575.1 Neotoma lepida
CTGTAGACCAGGCTGGCCTCAAATTCACAGAGATCCACCAGCTTCTGCCTCCCAAGTGCTGGGATTAAAGGTGTGGGCTACTACTGCCCAGCGTAAGGAAGGTTTTCTAATCTGTAAAAATATATTCACAAAAATGCTAGAAATACTTAAATTTCCCAATTTCCAGTTAGATAACTATTTTCATACACAGACTAGCAAATGCTGTAAACTTTCTATCAGTGCAAGATGCACTTTATGGGATTTACCACATGATTCTACTAAGTAGAGCTGTATTTTATTTAATATTTATTTTAGATTTTACTGTTTTATGTGTATGAGTGTTTTGCCTCCATGTGTATATGTGCAGGCATGTGTGCCTATTGCCCATGGAAGTCAGAAGAGAGCTTCTGATCCCCTGGGACTAGAGTTACAGGTGGTTGTGAGCCACTTATGTGCTGGGGATTGACCCTCCATGAGAAGAGTAGGTATTTTTAACTACTGAGCCAGCTCTCCACCCTAGACTGTATTTTAAAACTTACTTTGTTCAGTTTAACTTTCATATGCATTTAGGTTATACTTGGGGCTTACTTTAATCCAAGTTTGACTTGTTTGTTATTAATAAGTATTTATTAGGAATGCTTCTGAGTGCTAGAAACAACAATGAAAAATCAAATTCTGCATTTAAAGACCTTGTTAGAGTGAGACTGCAGGGAGAAATAAAAGAGCATTATAAATATCAGAGTTTCTTGAATAATAATACATTCACAAAGTATATTTATTTTTAATTTATGTGTACAGTGTTTGCCTGCGTGTATGTCTATGTACCACATTCAGCCTGGTATCTGAGGAGACTAGAAGAGGACATTGGATCCCTTGGAACTGGAGTTACAGACAGTTGTGAGTTGCCATGTGGGTGCTGGGAATTGAACTTGGATCCTAGAATAGCAGCTAGTGTTTAGCCATCTCTCCAGCCCCAGCGTGGTGGTTTTAATGGCAACAGTTTGCTGCATAATCTTCCCTATCTTGATAAACTGGCTGAGTCAAACACAAGTTCTTTTATTTTAATCTTAGTTACTAGTATTGCCTTTCCTACTACAAAGCACACAGTAAATATATCAGTATCATGGATAGATATGTATAGATGGTGGTTACAGAATGAATAAAGAACTAAAACAGGGGCTAGAGAGATGGCTCACTGGTAAAGAGCTCTTCCAGAGGATCTGGGTTCAAATCCCAGAACCCATATGGCAACTCTCAATTGTCCACAACTTCAATCCCTGAAAATCTAACACCCTCTTCTGGCCTCTGCGGGCACCAGACATAACACATGGTACACACACTTACATTTAGGCAGAACACCTATCCACATGAATTAATCATTTAAAGACATTTTGCCAGGCAGTGATGGTGCACACATTTAATCCCAGCACTTGGGAGGCAGAAGCAGGTGGATCTCTATGAGTTCAAGGCCAGCCTGGTCTGCAGATCAAGTTCCAGGACAGCCAGGGCTACACAGAGAAATCCTGTCTTGGGGTTGGGGGTGAGGATGGGGGTTTGTTTCTGTCCCTTAATGTTCTTCACAAAAGCAGGAAATCTGCCTTTGAAGTTTAAGATTCCTTGGCCTAGGAAAGTTGCCTACTGTGTATTCGATTGATAAGGTATTAGAGAACCTTACAATGAATTTGTATTGTTGCCAAGGTATTAGAGAACCTTACAATGAATTTGTATTGTTGCCAGAGTAACTTTTCTTAAGTCAGCTGTTTTATGAATATATAGAAATGAATTGATGAAATTGATATTGGCCAACTGCTTGTGTTTGCGTTATCTAACCCTAGTTTAAGATTTAGAAATGTATTTAATATAAAATCAATCTCTCTTCTCTCTGTGACTGTGCTGGCCTCCAAACTTATATGTTATCTATGGATGACTTTGAGTGGCATGGACCACTACTAATATTGGCCTAGAAATTATATTTATATGTCTTGATTATAATTGATTTATCTTATTTAATCAAATATAGGATCTACTTAGAATGAAATGAATATATCTTATNTAAAGGAGAGAGAAATTATTATAATACATCAAAGTTTATTAAATTCACTATAACTTAGGGAATCTTGGAATAATTATTTAAATTATATGTAACTTTATGGTTCACACTTTTTTCCTTTAACTGTTGTCTTAAAGGATGAATTGCAAAGGCTATTGAGGTTGCTAAGAGACCAAGATCCCCTCTCACAGGAACAGATGCAAGGACTGTGCATTGAATTAAATGATTTCGTTGTTGCTCTAGCAGAAGTCCAGCCTTCTGCCAAAAGGGAAGGCTTTGTAACTGTCCCTAATGTGACATGGGCCGATATTGGTGCCCTGGAAGATATTAGAGAAGAGCTCATAATGGCAATATTGGTAGGTATATCAGCTGTCATTGGCATTGGCATTGGTCATGAGTTATGATTTGGAAAAAAAACCTGCATGCATGTCTACCAGATTATACTATTTTTAAAAAATTTACTTATTTTTTATTTTATGTGTATGAGTGTTTTGCCTGTATGCATATGTGGGTACATGTACATGCCTAGTACTGTCGGAGGTCAGAAGGTGTCAGATCCTCTGGAACTATATTTATAGATTGTTGAGAACCACCTCTTGTGGGTGCTGGGAAATGAACCCAGGTTCTCTGCAAGAGCAATAAGTGCTCTTAACACAGATCCATCTCTACTGCCCCCAAATACATCTTTTAAAATACAGCTTTACTGAGATATAATTCAAATATTATAATAGGAAATTTAGCCTCAGTTGTCATCTTTTTTAAGTCTAAATGTTCCAACAATGAGATGCTATTCTCTTGAGACATTTCATACTCATTATTTTGGTTATGTTTGGTTACTATGTAGTGAGTTCAAGAAAAACAATTCAGGTTTCATTCAAAACCAATTCGTGTAAAAACCACTTTCTTATCTTGGTCATATTTAAGAGAATCAAGGCAGTTTTGACACCCTTCAAACTTTGGATTGATTTTAGTTTACTTTTACTTTTCTGCTTTCTGACCATTTTAATTGAATTATGATCCATTTAAGAGATATATACTACCAAAAGTGAAAGTACACTAGGATTGTAGAGAACAGGCATGTGTGGCATTTGACTGTATACAGGGCCTACTTGTCTCGTGATTTCCTGGAGAAAGCTGTACGTAGACTTTCATAACTTAGAAATTTGGTTGATTTTCTAAAACTTTTAATTTTAATTTGATTTTAATATATTGAAATAGTTTATCTTGGCTGGGGGGAAGAGCTCAGTGGGTAAAGCTTTTGCCATGCAAAGGTAAGGACCTAAGTTTGTATCCTGAGAAGCCATGTTAAGCCAGATGCAGTAGTGAATGTCTGTAACTACAACACTCCAAGAGGAAGATTGGAAGTAGAAACAGGAAGGGCCAGCCTGCTAGGTGTAAACAACAGAAAAAACAAGAGACCCTGACTCAAAGAAGGTGAAAGGCAACACACACTAGAGTTTGTCCTCCGATCTATGTACATTGGCACACACACTATAATATAAAAAATAACAAAACATTGTATTTTTTGCCTAATGTGTTTTCATAATTTACATGTATGTATAAATTCCTTAAGAATAGTAACTTTGGCTTGATGTGGTTGTACACACCTGTAATAACATTCTTGGGAGACAGAGACAGGCAGATCTTTGAGCTTGAAACTAGCCTCTACATATCAAGATCCAGGCTAAGCAGGAGTACATAGTGTGATGACCCTGTTTCAAAAAAGAAAAAAAAGATCCTTTCCTATTTGTCACCATGTACCTGATGTCNGAAACAAGGGTCATCTAGGCACTGCCATTTTCAGGCCTCATGGTCAGGGTTGAGTATGAAAGATGAGACACATTTGAATGTTCAGTGTAAAGTGGACACTGATGATGGATCACTGTTGGCATTGTTTCTTCTAGGCACCAGTACGCAACCCAGACCAGTTCAGAACTCTTGGTTTGGTGACTCCAGCTGGCATCCTCCTAGCTGGTCCTCCTGGATGTGGGAAAACTCTGCTAGCAAAGGTATGGTACAAGTTCAACTGCATGCATTGCATTTCTTGCCTTCAGTGGTATAATAAAGGTTTAAGTAATAGCATGAAATAAATCCTTTGTATACTTTCTGTTAGAAATCTATTTTAGCAAAACTAGTTGTTGTTTCTTTTTTTAATAAAATTTTCTACATTTTTTGTCCTTCTTTAGAACAAAATGGTTTTAATTGATTGTGCCCCCTCCTTCCTGGGAGGGACAGAAAGCTTTATGTGTCTCTCTCAGCTATGGACCATTTCNTGAACTCCCCATCAGTTTTACTCAGAGGCCATTCTATTATTATTATATAACTTTAGTTGGTAGCTGACCTTATTTCTTGCTTTTGTTTAATTATTATAACTTGAGTATTTTCACAATGTTCTTTACAATATTAAAAAAAAACTTTCTGCAGTAGAAAATATAAATTACCAAAAGAGAAAAACCATTTATAATCNTACTGCTGTTTTCTACTACCACTGTTTTCATTTTGTAGTCGGTCCTAGGTAGTTTTCTTTTATACATATCAAGATATAATATATGCAAGATAATTTGTTTCTGAGCTTTTGTTGGTGTAATCAAATTCCTAAACAAAGGTGAGGTGACATATTTTGGCTCACAATTTCTGAGACCTTAGTCCAGTATCTGGTGGCTCCGTGTTTCTGTGCCTGTGGTGAGGGAGAACATCGTGGCAGAAGGGTAACAAAGGAAAGTAGCTTACCTCGTGGCAGCTAGGAAGCAGAGAGAGGAAGAGCCAGGAAGAGACTGGGAACGAGACAGATATTTCCAGAACGTGCCCCTGGTGACTTACATTCTCAAGCATTCCACTACCTCAATAATAAGGTAGATTTTTTTTCCCCCTGCATAGCCTTGGCTATCCTGGAATTTTCTCTGTAGACCAGGCTGTCGTCAAACTCATGAGAGCTGCCTGCCTCTGCCTTGAAAGTGCTGAGGTTAAAGGTGTGCACCACCACAGCCCAGCAAGATCGAATTATTAATGTATTAATTAATCTATCATTTTGGTCAAATCTTTTAGGATCCAATTACTTCCCAAAACCCTGTCAGCAGAATGCCAAGCCTTTAACATACAAACTTTTTGAAGATGTTTCATATCTAAACTATAGCAGTAATATATGTATCTTTCTAAAATGTAAAATTCTAATTAAGAAAAATTTTNTGGTAATTATGGAGAGTAGTATCTTGCTCTGTATCCTGTACAGGCTGGCCTGGAACTCATTATGTAGTTCAGGCTGATCTTAGACTCCTACAGATCACCCTCCTACCTTTGCCCCTGAGTGCTGGCATTGTAAACGTGTATTACTATACCTGGCTTCAAATAAACAGTCTTTAAACACACTTTTCTTGCTTAGTATTATTTCCTGAGTACAGTATTTTTAGATTTTTTTTTTAAATATCGTCTGCACTGTATGTGTGCCTGGGGCCCAGAGAGATCAAAAGAAAGCATCAGAAACCCTGGAACTGGATTAAAGAGGGTTACATCCACTGCCGTGTGGGTGCTGGGAATCCCAGGTCCTCTGGGAAAGTAGCCAGTGCTTTTAACCACTGAGCCATCTATCCAGCCCCTAACTAAAATATTTTCAATACTTTGGGCTGAAGAGATGACCAGCGAGCACATTAAGGCATTTGCCATCAAACCTGATTGCCTCAGTTCAATCCCAGGACCCACATTGTGAAGTAAAGAACTGACTCCTCCAGATTGTCTTCTGAGGTCCACAGGAGTGCTGTAGAGCAGTGCACACCACACACACACAGATAAGTACATGTAATAAAAAATTGAAAAGGTTTTTAATGCCTGTATTGTATTTTGCCATAGAGATGTTTTATAGTGTGTGGTAATATGGATATAGTTGCATATGCCAGTAATCCCAGTACTTGGGAGCTAGAGGCAGGAGGATCAGGAGTTTAAGGTTATCCTCTGCTACACAATGAGTTTGAGGCCAGCATAGGCCACATGAGACCTTGACTCAAAAAAATCCCATTACATTATATAATCTTGTGCTGTTCACTGGTAATTTTATTAGAATGTAGTCCTAAATCATTTTTCAGTGAATAGAATGCATGTTTTTAAAGTATATATCAAGGTCATCTTACAACTTAAAATTTCAATGGCCATTGAAAGTAGCTTTTCTTTTTTTTTTATTTTTATTTTATTTATTTATTTATTTTTTTAAAGATAGGGCCTCAGTCTAGCTGACCTGGAACTCATTATGTAGACTAGACTGGCCTTCAACTCACAAAGGTGTGGCCTGCCTCTACCTCCCAGTTGCTGGGATTAAAGGTGTATATATGCCACCACACCTGGGTTAAAATTTCTTTCAATATTTGACAATCCAATAAATACAGAAGGGTTTTTTTTCCTGTTTTTCTTATTTGTCTTTTTTTGTTTCTTCTGGGTAGGCTGTGGCAAATGAGTCTGGACTAAATTTTATATCCGTCAAAGGCCCTGAATTATTAAATATGGTAAGTTGTGTGGCAGCTGCCCTTATTTTAAGTAAGAGAAACCATGATGAGTCTGATTATAGGACTGAGAATCGCAAGGATCCCCCTGTATCCACCTCTCCTGTGTTAGGACTCTAAGTTCTANNCACCACGTGGTTTTTTCATGTGGGACCCTCAGACCCTCACGCTTGCACAGCAAACGGTTTATCTCCCCAACCCAAACCTGCTCTTACTTAGTGTTAGTTATGGAAACTCTTTTCCTTCTCTTGTAATGATGTCTGGGCCTTGTGCATGCTGGGCAAATGCTGTATTATTTGAGCTACACTCTCAGCCCTATCAGAAAAATTTTATGTACAGCTAAAAAGTAAAACCTTTTCCTTACATGTAAATTGTCTTATTACTCAGTCCTGATAGATTGCTACTTATGGATTGCTATGTTTCCTTGACTGAACTTAATGTTTATATTTAAATTTNTATTTTAACTTGGAATAAGCCAGTGTGAATCTATGATATGTTTAGTGCATTCACCCTGACTCCACTGTTGCTATATAATTTTTTTCCTGTTTTAGCAAGAATATTTGTTTGTTTATATATGAGACATCAGTTTGATTTGTGTGTTTTCAAAATACTGTTAAATGAGTAACAGTAATGAGTAAATGAGTAAATCCTGGGTATTTTACTACATAAGAAATAGAAAATTAGTTTTAGACTACAATAGAATTAATGGGATTTTTTTTAACTAGAGATTTTATATTCTACTTAATCTTGATTTTGTAAATAAAAACAACTGATTTGATTAAATATGTAATTGGCTGTGTGGGTTTTGTTTGTTTGTTTGTTTTGTTTTTTCGAGACAGGGTTTTTCTGTGTTCTCTGGTTGTCCTGAAACTCACTCTGTAGACTAAGCTGGCCTTGAACTCACAGAGATCTGCCTATCTCTNCTCCCCATTGAGATTAAAGGTGTGTGCACCACCACTGCCGAGAGGCTGTCTGTTTTTTAAGAGAGAGAGGGCTTTGCTGTGTAGTCCAGGCTAGTTTGAAACTGGTGATCACCCTGTCTCACCCTCCCAAATACTGAGATTGTAGGGGTGCGCCACGATATCCAGACAACTGCCTGTTTTTGTATGTCAAAATGATTTAATACAAGCAATTGCATATGATTTAATCTAATACTTTTTAGAACTCTTGGCATCTATACGACTCCAGTGTTTTAAACTGTTTAAATTAAAACATAATTACAGCATCTGATCCGTCCCTTTCCTCTGTCCACCCACTCCCTGTGCCCTCCCCCTGCTCGCGCTCTCCCAAATTCATGGCCTCTCTCTCTTCAATTGTTGAATATTCCTAAATATAAAAGTGCATAGGACCTGCATGACATGTACTACTCTGCTGTCATTTGTCACTCTGCCCCAAGGCTGAGCTGTCTCTCCATTTTATCGGCTTTCTGGTCTGTTTAGTATGTTGGAGAGAGCGAACGTGCTGTGCGACAGGTCTTTCAGCGAGCCAAGAACTCAGCGCCCTGCGTGATATTTTTTGATGAAGTGGACGCTTTGTGTCCTCGACGATCAGACCGAGAGGTGAGTGCCGAAGGTTATGTAATATAAGTGTGGCTGTGTTATCAGACCGAGAAGTGAGTGCCGAAGGTTATGTAATATAAGTGTGGCTGTGTTATCAGACCGAGAGGTGAGTGCCGAAGGTTATGTAATATAAGTGTGGCTGTGTTAGTCTTGACTTTAGTTTTTCCTGTTGTATACTTTTCCACAGTCTAGTTACAGCAGAATTTACTTGATATTTTAGATATTTATATTTTTAGATATTTATGTTTTAGATATTTATATTTCTTCTAGGTGTTTCTTTTACAAACAGAACTTTCTCAAGCATTTGTATCTGCTGTCTTTGTGCATATATAAAGTAATATGGGATAGAATTTGGGAAGTATGAGTCATGGCTGAAAATGTATATACAGTAGACTNAGTGAAATATAGTAAGTACGAGGACATATGTCAGAGAATCTTTCAGGTATGTTATAACCAAGAACAGCATGTTAGATTAACTATTTCCCACACCTTTTGTCAATTACATTAACAAAGCATATTTTGTGGACATGTTCTTGATTTCTTACAAGGTTGGCCATTTTCAGTAAATTTGTATTTTGTCATTTATAACTTACTTAATAATATCAGATACACTTTGGCCTTTTGTAGAGGAAATTAGTCCCTTTTCTAGGTTTGCATGCTAACATCAGTTCTCCAGTCTTATAACTTACCTTTATTTTGTTAGAGTATTGTAATTTTAGCTTATTATTACAAGGTCTACAGCCTTCATTGATTTTGTAATGATGGGGATGTTGTTCTGTATGCTGTGAATATGTGTTCCTCTGATTGGTTGATAAATTAAGCTGTTTGGCCAATGGTGAGGCGGAATAAGGTTAGGTGGGACATTCTAACTAGAGAGAGAGGAGAAGAAAACAGTTGGGCAGATGCTGCTAGCTACCGCCAGAAGAAGCAAGATGTAAAGGTACTGGAAGGCCACAAGCCACATGGCAAAGTATAGATTTATAGAAATGGGTTAATTTAAGATGTAAGAGCTAGCTAATGAGAAGCCTGAGCCATTAGGCCATAAGTTTGTAAATAATATAAGCNTCTGTGTGTTTACTTGGGACCAAGCGGTTGTGGGACACGTGGGTGGGAGAGATTTGTCCTGACCACAGGGCCCTGGCAGGACCAGAGAAACGATCCAGCTACATTGTAGTTTTTCTCATGGTTAAGGGGGATCATTTTTAATTTTATTTTTGTGTGTATGTGTACATGTATGTGTATGTATTGTGTATGTTAATTTTATTTTTGTGTGTATGTGTACATGTATGTGTATGTATTGTGTATGATGTATGCTAGGTGTGTGCAGGTGTGCATGCCTATGTATGTGTGTGTTCACAGTGGCCAGAGGAGGATGTCAGGTGTCCTGCTCCTTCACTCTTTCACTTACTCCTTTTGAGACAGGGTCTCTTACCGTACTTGAGCTAAGTTGGTGGTCAGCAAGCCCCAGTGAACTCCGTCTACTTCCCTTCCCAGTACTGCCACACTCAGCCTTTTATGTGGGTGCTGAATCCTAACTCAAGTTCTCACATTTGTATAGCAAATGAATCATCTCTCCATCCTCACAATTTCTTTTTGAACCTAGTAATTCTTTTTTTTTTTCCTTTTCCATACATGGTTTCTTTGTGTAGCCCTGGATGTCCTGGAATCCACTGTGTGTAGCAACTCTTCTCTGTACCCCCAGCTCCCAAATAAGAACATGGAGACTTCTTATTAATTATCAAAGCTCGGCCTTAGCTTAGGCTTGTCCCACCAGCTCTTATAACTTTAAGTAACCCATTTGTTTTAATCTGTGTTCTGTTGCTCATTACCTCATCTCTCCATGCTGCTCATGTTGCTTCTTCCATGTCTGGCTGGTGACCCTGCCTTTTTTCTCCTCTGAGTCCCAGAAGTCCCACCTAACCTTTTCCTGCCTACCTNTTGGCCATTCAGCTCTTGATTAAACCAATCACAGTGACACATCTTGGCACAGTGTAAAGGAGTATTCCGCAACAGCTATATAGATCAGGCTGGCCTCAAACTCACAGAGATCCATCTTCGTCTACCTCTCGAGTAGTAGTATTAAAGGTGTGTACCACCACATGGCTAAAATCTAGTGATTCTTGATGTTATTGAGTCTAGATTATGAGTCTATTAATGTCTTAATTATTAGTACTATGTCACCAGAGAGTAATAATAAGTCTCCACAAATGCACCCTTTTGAAAGAATCTGTGTGCGTTTAAGCACATTGCTGTGTCTATGCGTAAATTTATGTTGAAGAAAGGCAATTAATAATAAAACATCCATAGCACCACTTTGTATTTCCTTTATTGTCTATGTATTCTATTGCCATGTTCCCATATCTCAGTAACCCTGTACTTACTTCCTGAATCATTCTCTTGGATGTTGCCCTGAATAACCATACTTTGTACCATTAATTTCAAGAAAAAGATAAAAAAAACTAATATATTCAGTGTTCCTGTATGTATTGCATTGATAGATGTGGGGCACTNGACATAGACAGAAATCTAGAGCTTAGAAGCTAAGTTTAGAATTGCCCAGATGGAGGTTCATGGTAACTACTAAATAGTTCAGAAGNGTACGATCAGTGTAAATTTCTTCTCTCCCCTTAAGTAGAGCTAAGACCTTAGACAAATAACCTCTTCTAAGTTTCAATTTTTTTCATCCTGACTGAATAATAACAGCTTTGCTGGGGAATCCACTGACGATGGTGTTTTGCACAGTATCTGTATGTCGTGACTCTTTAAGAAGTAGTCATTGGTGCCCGTCTGCCTGCCTGCCTGCCTTTCTTCCTTCTTTCCTTCCTCACTTCCGCCTCTAGTCCATACCTTGTTCCTCTCTCTGTCTCTCTATTTTATATTTCTATAAAGAGCCTCTTGGTAGCCTTGAGTACCTGGGACTTCTGGTTCCTGCTACTATTAAGTCCCTGTGGTCTTTTTTCAACAGAAAGCTCTCATTCAGGTTAGTGAATGAGTTCTGTGCAGAGGAAGCGTGGAGGACAGAGGCTGCTTCGTTATGCTGAAGGTGATGGAACTAGATTTTTATTTATTTATTTTTTGTAGGCAGGTGCTAGTGTCCGTGTGGTGAATCAGCTGCTTACGGAGATGGATGGGTTGGAAACACGTCAGCAAGTTTTTATTTTGGCTGCCACTAATAGGCCAGGTAAGAAAGAAGAACATTACACAAATGAGTTCATAAAGTGAAATAAAACCTTAAATAGCTCTTNTGTGTAGCTCAAATTCTAATTGGTCTCAATAATAAAAACCCAGAGTCAGATAATCAGGGTGAAATCTGAAAGATCAGAGAAGCAGAGCAGCCAGTCACCAGAGAGTTCCTGCCTCCACCCCACCTTATCACTTCCTCTCTCCACCCAGCATATCACTTCCTGTTTCCTCCTCCCAAGTACTGGGATTAAAGGTATCTGCCACCACTGCCTGGCCTCTACTGGCTAGCTCTGTACTCTGATCTCCAGGCAAGCTTTATTTGTTAGAGCACAAACAAAATATCACCACATTTGTGTATGCTGTAATAAAAAATACTAGGGCTAGAGAGATGGCTCAACAGTTCAGAACACTCACTCACAAAATAGCGTGTAACTGTGTGTGACTCCAGTCTCAGGGGATCCTCTGCAAGCATGTAATGCACAGACATATTTGCAGGCAAAACACCATACACATAAAATAATAATAAATCTTTTTAAATTAAAAAAAATATTTTCTGATTCTCCTGAAATTGTTTTTTCTCTATTGACTTTTGTGCTGGTTGTTTTTGTTGTCAACTTGACACAACCTAGAGTCACCTGGGAACTTGACTTGAATGATTAGTTGCTCAGATAAGATAAGTCTTTGGCAGTGTCTGTAAGAGATTATGTTAGAGTGTTGACATGAGCGGCAACCTCCCTAGGCAGGTAGATGCTCTTGCAGAGGACATGGGTTTTCAGTTCCTAGCACCTACATCTGCTTACAGCCATCTATTACTCCAGTTCCAGGGGATCCTGTACTCTCTTGGTCTCTGGGCACCAGAGAGACACGGTGCACATCTATACATTCAGGAAAAACCCTCATAAAACATATAAAAATAAAAATAAATAAGTCTTTAGAAGAAGAGAAAGCTGATTGAATANGAGCCAATGAGCAAGCCATTAGCAGCATTAATGTAAGCCAAATAAATACTTTTTTCCCTAAGTTGCTTTTGGTCATTTTTTACTCCTGGTGTTTATCACAGCGATAGAAAGCAAACTAGAGCAATCCTAATAAAGTGGTCTTCTTGTCAGCAAGTACTTGTACCATACAAGTTTCTGGTTTGTTTATTTGTTTTTGAAGACAGGCTATTGCTGTGTAGGTTGGCCTTGAGCCATCTGTCTTCCTGAGTGCTAAGAGTACAGATGTGAACCACCATGCCTGGCATAATGCACACTTTTGACCCTAAAAGTAGTCTCAGAGTGTGTGTGCTGTGGTTTTTCTCAAGTTCATAGGAAACAAGAAACAGATTCTTCATTTTACTCAAAAATTTAAGAAAAAATTTTTAAAGATTTTATGCAGGAGGCATGCCCCATTATTGGCCTATACCTATAATTTAAAATTTGTTTTAAAGCTTAAGCATACTATGTTAAATTTGAAAAAAAGACTAATAAACTTCGAGTGCTAAAGTTAGCTTTTCTTTTTTACTCTAATTTCTGTTCATATTTTTAACCCTTTGCCCTCCCTGCAGTCCAGACTTTCATAGTCTTCTNTGGTGTTTGATAATTGTCTGCTAGCCAAGAGACTTTGTCAAATTCTCAGGAGCTAGAGTTATAGGCACTTGTGAGCCACCTGCCATGGATGTTGGGATCTGAACTCAAGTGCTCTGGAAGAGCATCAAGTGCTNTTAACCATTGAGCCATCTCTATGGTTAATAACACTTGGGACGTCATTATGGACACTGTCTATTAGTGTTCTGTGGCCTTGAAGAGATACCATGACACCATGACCATGGCAAGTCTGATAAAAGAAAGACTGGCTTACAGTTCCAGAGTTTTAGTACATTGTCATCATAGGCAGACATAGAATTGAAGAGGTAGCCAGAGTTCTATATCTGAATCCACAGGTAGCAAGAAGAGAGAGACTGGGTTTGGAATGGGCTTTGAAACCTCAGAGCCCACCCCAGTGACACACTTCCTTCAACAAGGCCACACCCATTTCAACAATTAGTGCCACTCCCTAAGTATTCAAATATATGAGCCTATGGAGTCANTCTTATTCAAACCACCACCAGGACATACTAAATTAGCTCATTGGCCACAGGATTATATTTGGGCTTTTCCCCAGAATTCAGAGAGAGAGTGTGGCTCAAAATTTGAACACTGATTCCACTCCTGGTCTGTGCTANGACTGATCTGCATCCTAATGGTATCTAGGGACTCATCATAAGTCACCTCATTAGTACAGCAAAGACACTCTTGTCACTAAGAAAATTCTAAACATTTTGTGCTTGGAACAGGAGCAAAGACTATATTCTTTGTGATGGTTTTGCCTTGTTTTGTTTGAGACAGAATCTTTTTATGTAGCCCATGCTGCCCTTAAACTCACAACTTTCCTGCCTCAAACTCCCAGGTACCAGGATTACATTTACATTTCCAACACATATAGTATACCACAGGGGTATGTGTGTGTGTGTGTACACACACACACACACACACACACATATATATATATATATATGGTATACTATATACTATACCATATATTACTGCATCTTAGTGACTCTCAGATGAAAGTACCTACTTGGTAGGATTGTCTTACATCTGGTATTGATAATGTTAGCAGGTCATGAGCAATTACAATACAAGTATTGGGAATTGTCTTAGGGTTGCTTTTACTGTGAAGGGACACCATGGCCAAGAAAACTCTTATAAAGGAAAGCATACAATTAGGGCTTGCTTACAGTTTCAGAGGTTTAGTCCATTATCATCANGGCAGGAAGTATGTCAGTGTTCAGGCAGACATGGTGCTGGAGAAGGAGCTGAGAGTTGTACATCTTGATCCGCAGACAGCAGAAGAGAGCTGTGTGCCACACTGGGTGTAACTTGAGCATATATGAGACCTCAAAGACTGCCCCAACAATGACACACTTTCTCTAACAGGGCCACACCTACTCCAACAAGGCCACAATTCCTAATAGTGCCACTCTCTATGGCACATGAGTCTATGGGGGCATACCTATTCAAACTATCACAGGAATAATTATTGGTCATAAGATTATAGAGTCTTTCAAGACAAAACCTTGATTTAAATATGATCATACACTACCTTTCTTGAGCATATACATTTTTTTCCTAGCAGATTTCAAAAAGATTGTCTTCCAGTCTTCTGTAGCAGCATATTCTATNGTTAATGGGTTATATACCACTGTTCATATTTGTGTACTGTAAACAATTTTGTTTTTTATTTAATTTCAGTGGTTTAGAGAATAATAGGTCCTTAAGTGTCATTAGATTTTCTTTAAATCATCTTCTGAGTATTTATACGCATTTTATCTTTCCTAATAGGTTTCTTGTGTCATCTTAAAAGTTTACTCTCCAGTTCTTTATTCTTAGTTGTAAACCATAGTATTCTGTTAACATTTCTGTACTGATTTGGCCTATGTTGAGTGGCTGCTGAGTCTCAGTTGACCTGTGTTTGTCCTCTCATGCATTTGTGTTTTATCTTCTGCTCTATTGTATCTCATCCATTCCTTTTTCCCTTGTAATAAACCCTGCTGTGTCAGTTTGCTACATATATTTACAGATAGATTGTCTGGGTCTATTTCAGTTGTATTCATGACTGTCCATTCTGTTTCATTGTATAATGTGACTGTTTTAATGTCTATAATTATTTTTTGCCTAGTATGTTTTTAATTAATTTTTTTTT
>LZPO01107911.1:310251-322676 GCA_001675575.1 Neotoma lepida
CACTGAACCAATCCCAGTGTCTACACAAAGGGAGCTAAAGAAGCCCTGGATTCCCTGGAATAAAGACAACTTGGGGCTTGTGTGATATCCTCTGTTGTGAGTGACTAACCTCCAAACCAAGAAACTGTCATTTTGATGATTTGCCCACACAGGGCACAACTTGTGGTTAAGAATCTGTGACCTTATTTTTACACACAGCCTGTCCATGTAGGCTAAGCAGATTAGTTTAGCACTTAACTATGTTCNAAGCCTGACATGATTGAGACAGCATCATTAGGCATTGCTTTTAGTTCATTGAAGTATCACAAGTATCACAACTTTAAAAGTAACTCTTCTGAATTAAGAAGATGGCTGAAGACACCCACCCACTGAGTGTGAGCATCTTGAGGAGATAAATCTGTAGTAGTACTTTATNGTCTGGACTGCCAGCCCTCAAATACTGACACAGGGACTTATTAATCATGAATGCTTGGCCTTAGCTTTGGCTTATTCCTAACTAGTTCTTATAACTTAAGTTAACCCATATTTTTTAATCTACATTCTATCACATGGCTTGATAACTCATCTCTGTACTGCCCATCCTGCTGCTTCCATGTCTAGCTAGCACTCTGCCTTTCTTCCCAGAGTTCTCTCTCTGCCCAGAAGTCCTNCCTATATCTCCTGTCTAGTATTGACCATTCAGCTTTATACTACACCAATCATAGCAATACATCTTTTCACAAAAATATCCCACAACATAAACCTGTCACCTGAGGTAAGTGACAAACCCCAAAGTATCTGCAAAGAAGAAAAGCTTTGGAAAGCAGAACAGAAGTTCATTCAAGTCTCAGCTCCAAGTGGGGCATGCTCAGCTCCAGATGAGGAGAGCAGCGAGAACCACTGTGAAACCAAGGGGAGAGCCTCACAAAATAAGAGTACTCTCTACATCAGGAATTAAGAGAAGGAGGGTNGTGGAGAGAGGGGTGGAGAATGAACAAACCACTCCCCTAAATCTCAACAGATTCAGAAAACACAATTAACATAGGGCTCCCCACTAAGCAGGTTTGCAGTCTAACTGGTTAGAGATCTTGGGGTGCTGACTGGCGTAGTGATTTGTGCCCGTAATCCTCACACTTGGATTTAAGGCTAGCCTGGGGTATACACTAAGTGCCACTTCAGTCTCAGATATAAAATGGGGCCATGTCTAAAAAAAACTAAAGTTTACAAACAAAAAACTAAACAAACCTACAAACAAATATATTTGTGTTTGGAAAATCATCTCTGCATTGGACCAGCGTGCTGCAGGAAGCCATTTTGAAAAAATCCTTGTTGAGTCTGCAGCCTGCAGTTTTACAGACTAAGAAAGATTCCCTCCTTGCAGGGCTCACTCTGGAAACCCAGAGCAAGTGCCAGGGGATTATGCTCTGAGAGCTACCCTGAAGAGTCCCTAAAAGTGTGCGTCAGCACTACAGACAGCTCCACAACTTAGACCTGTCTGCACCATAGGCCGGAGTGGAGCTCATGTCCCCATCTTGGAGCTAAATAGAGAAGCTAGCTACCAGAGCTCCCATGTAGGAAAAAGAAACTGCAGCAATAGAAGACAAGGGAGTGAAGTGTCAGAGCTGCTGTGCCCTGCCACAATCCCAGAAGCTTGAAGATGCTATGCACCCTTGGGTGAAATGTTTGACAATCCACTAAGGTCCCTGGAGCCAGAAAAAGCATCCAGAGTGATAACAGGCACTGCCTGCCCCATGAACTATATTGTATGGTTTCAGGAAACAAATGCAGAGATCTACCCAGAAAGCCAAATACCATCAAGGATCCATTCTCATCAGAAGACACTAACTCAAAATAGCCAGTAAGCAGCACTCCTCCATGGCCTCTGCATCAGCTTCTGTCTCCAGGTTCCTGCCCTATTTGAGTTCCTTTGATGGTGAACAATGCTGTGGAAATAAACCCTTTCCTCCCAAACTTGCNTCTGGTCATGGTGTTTTGTTGCAGCAATAGAAACCCTAACTAAGACATAGAGACTAAGTCGAAGATTAAATCAGATAGAGCAATTGTGTTTTATTACGTGTTGTCCCCTTCTCTTTCCTTCCCCTTTGACTTTCCTTGTTATCTAATTTTGTAGACCATATTTATCCTTTCTCATATTCTTCACGCCCTCTCTCTCAGCTATCAATAGGACATGGATTGAGAACAGAAACTCGATAAGGTAGAAAGGAATAATAAAGATTAAAAAAATCAATGAAATGGAAATGAAAAGAATAAGATAATCAGTGAGACAGAGTTGACATATTGAAAAGGTAAATAAGACTGACAATCTCTTAACCAAACAAAAGACAGAACCAAATCAAGAAAAATAGAAAAGGAAAGGATAACATTACAAGAGATACAGCCTATTAAACCCAGAGGATCAATAAGGAATACCCCGAAATCATGTATTCCAATATATGGGAAAATCTAGAAGAAATGGATAAATGGGGAGAAATAGATGGCCTATCAAAAATAAACCAAAGGTGTTTAAACAACTGAAGCAAATTATAATTAGCAATAAAATTGAAGCAGTAATAAAAAGACATCCAAATAAAACCACCCAGGACTGAATGGAGTCACTGCTAAATTCTACCAGATCTCTTGAGAAGAACTAATACTAATCTTCAAATTATTCCATAGTACACAAAGGAAAGGAATACTACCAAACTCACTTTATGAAGCTAGTATTACTCTGACACCAAAACTGGAAGTATAGGTAAAAAGGTGATTGTAAACCAATGATCCTGATGAGTATGGATGTAAATAAAACTTATCAATAAGCTAGACATGTGGCACATGCCTTTAAATGTAGCACGTAGGAGGCAGAGCTCTGTGTGTTTGAGGCCAGCCTGATTTANATAGTGAGTTCCAGGCCATCCAGAGCTACAGAGTAAACTCTGTCCAAAAACCACAAACAGAGCTGAAACAAAAAATAACAAAATATTCAATAACATACTTGCAAACTGAAGCCAACAATACATTAAAAAGATTATTCACCATGATCAAGTTGGTTTCATTCCAGGGATGCAAGGATGGTTCAACATATGCAAATTAAAAATGAAATATACAGCATTAAAAAATAGAGAAAAGTCTTATGGTCATCTAAAGAGATACAGAAAGGGCCTTTAACAAAGATGATCATCCCCTTCATGATTAAAAACTCTGAATTTAGAAGTAATGTACCTCTAGTGTGGTAAATCTATAGTCAAAAATACGATAAATGAAGGTAAAACAAAAAAAGCATTTTTCCCTAAAATCAGTAATGAGACATTCCTGGTGTCTCCTCTCTTCACTCTTATTTAATATAATGTTAGAGCTCTTAGCTAGAGTAAAAAGTAAAAATGAAACTGAAATTACTAGAGGAAAACATAGGCAAAACACTTCAAGATATAGGCATAGTGGGTTCTTTCTGAAAAGGCTCTAATAGCTCAGAAAATAATAAGCATGCATTGACAAATGGGATTGATTAAACTTTAAAAGCTTCTACACAACAAAGGAAACAACTGAGTGAAGAGACAGCCTATAGAATGGGAGGAAAAATTATCAACTGTATATCTGATAGGGGATTAATATCTAGAGTACTTAAATTTTTAAATATCAAAATATTCCCACAAAGAATCCAGTTGATTAATGGACTAATGAAATGAATAGACAGTTTTCAAAAGATGAAATACAAATGGCTGAAATTTATATGAATAAAGGCTCAACATGCTTAGTCATCAGGAATCTGTAAATCAAGGCTATATTGAGGTTCGATCTTACCCCAGTCAGAACATTATTAGGAAACAACAGGCTAGAGAGTTGGCTCAGTGGTTAAGAGCACTTGTTGCTCTTACAGAGGACAGTAATTCAGTTCCCAACACCCACATTGGCTGGATCACAACCCCCTGTAACTCCAGCTCCAGGGGATCTGAGCCACTCTTCTGGCCTCCATAGGCACCCACACACTTGTGTGTATGTAATATAAACTAGCACAGCAACTATGAAGATTAGTGTGTGTGTTTTAAAAAAAAAAAGGCAACTAAAAATAGAACTCCCACAGTTTCCAGCTATACATTTAGCAATCTAAAATTATACAATACATTCATAGTAAACCTAGAGCAAAATACCACTCCTGGGAATATACCCAAAAGACTCTGTACTGGTTCCAATACAGCCAGCTCCTTCCTTATGCTCTTGTTTTCCAGATGGTTCTGTCAAAGCAGCTGTAGGAGAGCTGAGGGACAGTGGCACAGCTGAAGCAAGTCACAACAGAAATGGCTGCTCAGGGATTTCTACCTAAAGCCCTTTCACTTCTTGGAGTAAGGTTGTACACATGAGGCAAGTGACTAGGAGAAACGGAACAGGAAGCTCTTTCACATCTACTGATAGAAAGTAATCACCTCAGCCCATCTGACCAGAGGAAACACCAACAGCAAATGCTGCAGTGTTCGGCTGGCCTTTCGTCAGTGTGTTCATTGTTGACTTTGCTGTCTTTCTGTGACTAACTTTAGCAACAGAAGGATGAAGTAAAGAGTTCTAACAAACGGCTCTTGGGAACCTGTGTAGGCCAGTCTGTGCCTGGTTCCTCACACTTCCTCCTTTCTCGAGCTAACTCAAGCTCGAGGAAATAGCAACATTAAGAGCACAGAAGGCCTCTCTCTGTGTTCATATTTTGTGATAATGTCTTACCCCCTTTTAAAATAACTCTTTTTTCTTTGAGATTTATGTGTATGAGTGTTTTGTCTGCATGAATGTCTATGNACCACATGTATGCAGTACTTACAGAGGCTAAAAGAGGTTGTTGAATCCCTGGAACTGGTGTCATAGATGACTGTTAGCCACCATGTGGGTGCTGGGAATCGAACCCAGGTCCATTGGACACCTAGTCATCTCTTCAGGCCCAAATTTTACACCCTTTAATTTTTGTTTTTATAGTGTTTCGAGATAGCATTTCTCTATATAAACCCTGGCTGTCCTGGAACTCACTATGTAGACCAGGGTGACCTCAAACTCAGAAATCCACCTACCTCTGCCTCTGGAGTGCTGGGATTAAAGTTGTGTGCCACCACACCTGGCTGCCTTTTAATTTTTGATGGTATTGTTTCCTTAAAGGCTGGGCAGTGGGGTGGGGGTGGTTGGCAAGCTGTAGCCTACTCTGTAGTGCTATCTGACTGTGGGCATGTTCCCTGAACTCTTAATGTCACATTCCAGATCTTCTTTCCAGNCATATCAGGGTCCTCTTCCACACTGGGCCAGCGAGGCCCTAATTAGTCCCCTAAGACTTGGGCTAGCGAATGATGTGGGAGAGGTGGTGTGACACCAGTAGGGCAGCACAGTTTCTGGTCAGGTACCTCCTCTCCTGTCTTTCCATCCACTCAGGACAGTGATCCTTAGTGGAAAGGTCTTTGGCATGGGTCTCTTCACCTAAGAACTTTCTCTGCCCTTTCCACATTACAGAGATTCAAGTGCCCAAGATCAACCCTTAGTGAAGAGGGGCTGGAGCTGATCGATGTGCAACTCGACCTCCTTACTGCTCGGAGAGACTTTTAAAACTCATGTCATGTGCAGAGGAAGGAGAAAACGCAGTGAAGGTACAATTCCGTGAAGAGCTGAAGGATTGCAGTAGGTGAGACTGTCCATGAATTGNCCCANGAGTCAGGGAGGGGATCAGCTTCCCTTGCCCACTGGCTTACTTCTCCATGCCTGGTGGCTCCCCAGCCTGGTTGCTCCGTGGTTGCTACTGCTTCCTTTGCACATACTTCTCTTACTTTTCTGACCTNCTTCCCACTCCCTCACCCTTCCCCTAAGGTAACACTCCAGAGAAGCCACTTATACCCTGATCTTTGTCTCAGGGTTGGTTTTTAGTAAAACTGAAAAACTAAGCAATTGCCTAGGAAAGGATTTTTCAAAGAAAAGGCCTTTGAGCTGAGAGCTGAGCATAGGGAAGGAGCTGGCTGTACTGGAACCAGTACAGAGGGAGTGGAGGAGGCCCTAATTTGTGGCAGTCTTGAGCATGGAACAAAGGTATGTGCTGGGGCTGGCACACAGCAATGAGTAGGGAGGGGAGGACAGTGTGTAAGAGGGAGGCATGAGCCAGATACTGCAAAGTTGCCCATCACAAATATGTGTATATATGTGCCATGCCTGGCTTCTCTGTCCTTCTCGGCTTTCCTTATTTCTGTAAGCCCAAGCTGGAGTCAGAAACAGCTTGCTGCATCCTCTGGAATGTGAGATGACAGGAGAGTGGAAGAACTACTGTTAATGATTTTCTTCCAAATTACTGAAATTCTGTCTCAGCATTTAGACACTCAGTTTCCAACTAAAGACACCACTTCCCAACCCCTTCTTTCATATGCAAGCAAGGGGGCTCTTTGTGGATATATAACTGAAGGGTATCATTATAGACAGTAGACAGGCCTTAAAGTTAGAATGAGNGTGACTAGATTCGGTTCTGGTTCCCCACCACCGTAAGAGGAAGCTGGCCAACTTGAAAGAATTTACTTCGTATTTTGGATCCTCATTTTTCTTTTCCTTTTGATGAGNANCAGACNATTCACTTCCAATGTGCATATTAAAAGGAGATGATGTTGTTAAATTGAAGCAGGATGGTCATTTTCCCAAGGGATATTTGCACTGCTCTCCGAGCTTTTGAAAACAGAAGTAATAGGACTGGGGAAATGGCTCAGTGGTAAAATGCTTGAGGTACAAGCATGTAGATTCAAGTTCAAAGCCCCCTAAACTACATAAAGCTGGGTGCAGTAGAGGGTACCAAGTGATTCTCCTTCCCAGCCTCCTTGGGACCATACTTAAGACTTTGGGTGTGTACCACCATGGTCTCTGAGCCTTTCTAGTCCTTTTTGTGGGAAGGAAATTTATAGTTAAGTTTCCCCAAGTACTAATGTAACCATATAACACAGAAAAGACAGTGAAATAAATAAAAAAAACAGTAAATGCATTTTAATTGACAGCACAATTGGTTAGCTTTTTTATTAAAGTAAAATTTAATGGTAAAAATCTTGTAGTAAAGTAGGCATTTCATGATGTGCTTGCAAAGTGATAGACATAGGTGAAGACACCACCAGGAATGATAATTCAGTAAGCAAGTGCCCTGTAGGCAGAGGCTGACTGAAAACCAGAGTGAATTCTTGATACCATAGAAATCTGAGTTTAAATTATAGCAAGACAGCTTCTGACCATCACTGATCCCAAGTTTAACCCAGGCGAAAAATCAAGCTGGGAACATAGCTCATTGGTAGAGCTCTTGCTGGGCATGTATGATGCCCTAAGTTAAATTACNGGGGAGAGAGACAGGGTGGGGAGAGAGTTCCACATATTACTTATAATAATAAAGCTTTGGAGAGGGTTTCTTTGGCTCTGGTNATATTTACTCCAGAACCTCATTCCCTTTTGGAAGCCTCTTCACCCGTGAGTAGGGACTCAGTGTGTCATCCATCACAAAATCATACAGTACTTTGATCCAGGAGTNNTGATGGGGGAGTTTATCGTAGTATTCAGCTGCTATTTTCCTCACCTGGAAGTGAAAAAACACAGTGAGTATTACTGAGGCCTCAAGGTGACAGATGAATGTCTGACAGACAGAAGGACAAAATACCAACTCAGCCAAAGGGCAACACCTTTGCTCAATCATGGTCCTTCAGACTCCCTGCAGTTCCTCATGAATAAGGACAATCTATAGATCACATGCACAATTAGGATTCAGAAGTGTTAGAAGATGGACAAAATTTATTACTTGGTAAAATAACTCAATTAAAAATCAAATTCCTTTGTAAAATGAACATCCATTCATCATGCTGATCTGATGGGCTTTGTTAAGTGGGTGTGGTTTTTATTTCATTCTTTGAGAATTTTATATATGTATGCAGCATATTTGATAATATCAATCCTCTACTCTTACCAGGCCCAACCCTGCCAAATTCTCCTTCCAATTGCATGTCTTCTTTTTATAACCCATTGAGTTATTTTACCAAGTAATAAATTTTGCACATCTTGTGACACTTCTGAATCCTAATTGTAATGGCCAAATGTAAGAATCCAAGAGAGTGAACTTGAAATTTGAGTAATTTGAGTAAAATTAGGCTGTCAGACACTAGATATACATTATGTTTAATTTTTTAAGTGAATTTTTGTTTGATAATATATACCAGTTTTCTTTTAAAACGAGCAAGTGAAGACTAACTTAAATCATGTAATGACCAGAAACTAAAACAATAAATCAAAACTTCACTTACCTGTGGAAGGCGGCTTCCAGGAATACTAGGGAAGTCATGATGTTCATTATGGTAGCCCCCATTGAACATGAGAAAGTTCAGAGGCCCATAATATGAGTTGGTGTCTTGCCCCTTTAAGAACATGTAATGGTCAGCTAGAAAATGCCCAGAAATTGGGTTCAAACTCAGGCAAAGCGTGGAGGCTGCCAACATATAGACTAAAGACTTAATTCCAAAAACATAGTAAANTATAATGTTAAAAATTATCTGGGTCACATTATTGACAGTTTCCAGATAAGTAACTGGTTTGGGGTTGACAAAATAAGGTCGAAGAAAAAGAAAGAAAAACTGGAAAATAACCCATATAAACTTCCTGAAAGTGGTGCAGAAGAACCAGCCCTCAAAATGCGAAGGAGCGTCCACATCAATGCCGTCAGCTCCGAGGTATCGATGATGATCCATGTGGTACATTTTATAGGAAATGGAATATGGAACCCCAACAGGGAGGTTAGCAAATATTCCAAACCAGCGGTTCCACAGTGCCTTGTGGTGGCCGAAGGGGAAATTGTGGGAAATCTCATGGATCCCCAGAGTCATTGAGTGGTTAATGGAGCTACCAAAGACAAAGGCCCAAAATAGGACCCATTTCCATTCCAAGTCTTGGACTAAGTAAAATGAAGCCAGCTGAATGAGAACCATCAGAGTTATGATCCAGATCAGGTTGGGGTCAGGTTTCATCAAGGATTTTATCTCTGGATACTTTGCTGTAAGAAAAGAAATTACAAGAATCATAAGTGGAAAAAATACAATTATAATTATAAAAAATTANAATGAACACACCTAAGAAATTATAATGAGGCCTTGGAGGGAGAGAGCTCAGTTAGTAAAGTACTTGCTATGCAAGCATGAGGACCTGAGTTTGATCTCCAGAACCCAAGTGGAAGAGCCAAGTTTGCTAGCATGATCTCTCCTTTTTTCTTTTTTCTTTTTGGTTTTTTGAGACAGGGTTTCTCTGTGTAACAACCTTGACTGGGCTCAAAGATCCTCCTGCCTCTGCCTCCCAAGTACTGAGATTAAAAGCATGAGCCACCACTGCCCAGCGATAGCATGGTCTTTTCTTCCCTCTGCTAGGGAGGCAGAGACAGGGGGATCCTTGGGGCTCACTGTCCAGCCAGCACACACCTGATGCACATATATACACATTAAGTAAAGCCTCCTAGCTCAATATTTTACAGTTTTTTAATATGTTGATAAGAGTAAAATTTCAGTATCACATATGTGGATATTTCCATTATTTTGTGTGTCTACTTCAATTTTTCATCAATATTATGTAATTTTCACTATTTAAGTCTATTATTTCATTGGTAAATTTTACTTTGAGCTGTTTAATTATTTACAACTACTGTGAGGGTGACTGACTTAGTGTCTCTTTCTCACCAAGTTTATTTTTTGGATACAGAGAAACTAAGGATTTTTAATTGAATTTAAAAAATTGTTTTTTTTTGCCAGCTGAGCATGGTGGAGCATCACACCTTTAATCCCAGCATTCAAGAGACAGAGACTGGCAGATCTCTGTGATTTCAGAGCCAGCCTAGTNTACAAAGCAAGTCCTAGACTGCCAGGGCTGCACAGAGAAACCCTGTCATCCATATTAGTGTTTTGCCTGAATATATGTATTTGTACCATGTGTAAGCCTCGTATCCTTAGAGGCCAGAGAAAGGTGTCAGGTACCCTGGCACTGGAGTAACAGATGTTTGTGAGCTGTCATGTGCTGTGGGCTGGTCTTTCTGTGTGCTGTGAATATGTGTTGCTACCATTGGTTAATAAAGAAGCTGCTCTGGATTATGGCAAGACAGGTTACAGTTAGACGGCAAATCCAAGTTACAGGGAGAAGAAAGGCAGAGTCAGAGAGATGCCAGCCNGCCGCCCAGGAGCAACATGCCAGCAGACTGGTAATGCCACGGCCACATGGCAATACATAGATTAATAGAAATGGATTAAAGATGAAAGAGCTAGCAAGAAGCCTGAGCCATAGACCAAACAGCATGTAATTAATTTGAAGCCTCTGTATGATTATTTTAAAAGTGGCTGCAGGACTGCAGGACCAGGGAGGGACAGAGAAAAGTGTCCGTCTACAGTCATGTCAGTGCTGGAAACCAAATCTGGATCTTCTGCAGAGCAACAAATCCTCTTAACTGCTGGGTATGGCTCAGCCCCAGAGGTAAAGAGTTTTTAAAGACGTATTCTTGCTTTGTTGGCTAGATTAGTCTCAATCTTGTGGATTCATGCAANCCTTCTGCCTCGGCCACCCAAGTAGCTAGTACACAGTGTGCACCGCCATGACCAGCAAATAAGCTAATTCTTGTATGTTGATTTTATGTTCTGCTGTGTTACTGAATTTGTCAGTTCTAATAGCCTTGTGTGCAGTCTACTTTCCTACATGTTATAGTCACAGGAGCAAACATAACATTTGACCTTCCACCTTCTTTTCGTTTCCTGTCCCTCTTTTGCCCATTTGTTCTTTTTAAAACTTGTTAGTATTATACCAAATTGAGCANTGAGTGGCACCCTTGCCTTCTTCCTGAATGCACAGGAAATACTTTCAATTCTTTGCCCATTAAGTATGATGTTGGCTGGGCCTCACATAGGCTTTATAACACCCAACCACTGAGCTACATCCCCAGCCCCATTCTCATAAATTCTTTGTCAAGCATTTCATTCACAATAGTTTCCATAGCTTTTATTGCTCAGAAGTTATTTTGTTCTTTTTCTGGCATCATATTACCCAGTTTTACATAAATTTTGTACATTTGAGACTTTTGGGCGTATCCAGTAGATCAGATATTTCTGCCAATTTTATGAAATTCCTAGGAAGTGAGTGGTTTTCCCTTGAAGATTTGCCTTGAACTGTCAGTTTGATATGTAATGTTGACCTTATTTCTGTTAGAGTCTCCATATACCATCCGTGGCTGTGAGTGATGACTTTGGCACAATGTATACTATGCAGAGTCAGCAAGAGCCACTGTCCTCTAGAGAGTTATGACAGTGGGGACATGCTGATGGTGCAAGCAGTGTATTGTAGACAGCAGGGGGTGTGAGGGCCTCACAGTGTAGCTTCTCCTACAGTGCAATTGGTGGTTTATGTAGGACAGTGGGCACTGTTGAGGCCAGCTCTGAAATAGCAAGGGCCTATGACACTGTCGGTGCCAGCAGTGATGAAGTGTTGAAGCCCTTGTCCTCTGACCTCTCAGAGGTATGGGCTCAAAGAGGCAGCAGTGGGAAGCATAGCACCCCCTCTTTGGTACTTGCACCCCAGACACATTCTTTCAGCTGAAGTGCATCCCAGGAGTAGAAGCCCATCTGAATGGAGCAGGGTGGAGTTTCTCTCCATCCCCTTTGTTCATGAATACCCACTGGGGGATTGTTTGTAAAGCATGAAATGGACTTTTAACATGAACTCTAACTATAGATTTAAAGTGTATGGATTTGTTTCTTCCTCCAAAGTAAAGACATATATTTCAGAAGTACATTGTAATTTTGATGATGTAATTTAAATGAATCCCCAGATTCTTCTTCCTTAAGTTATTTCTTTTCTGTCTCCAGAAATGGAACACTGAGTGGTAAAATGGTATTTTGATCAAGAAATATAAAGTCCATTCAGTGTTTTCAAGTGAGATAGTTCATTGGTGATAAGTTTGTGGGGAAAGGCTCAGGGTTGAGAAAAAATACCAATTTACACTTTCTTACTTCCTTGATTTTCTGACTGTTGAAGAGAAAGATAAATTTAAGAGTCAGTTTTTGTAAGGTGGACATCACATTATTCTTATGAAATATGTAGATAAAGTATAGATAAGAGGTACTACATGATATCTCATAAAATATGTACAAGTAAGCTGCAATATTGTTTGGAGAGAGAGAAGAAACCCAAGAATTAGACAGAAGTCTTTTAAACGTTATGTTAACACTAAACTTAAAGGTTCTTGAACCCACTAGTATTAACTCATTCATGAAATAAGAAATTTCTAGCTTTAGATACTCATAAAAATTGGGGTCTGGTCTTTTTATTGGACAAATGGATGTTAAGAGAAAATTAGAGAACTATTTTGTATAGCAGAGTGTGGTGATATTTTATTTGTCTTCCCTAATAAAATTTATCTGAGGGTCAGAGGAAAAACGGGGCTGCCAGCCACTAATAGAAAA
>LZPO01107911.1:323321-349414 GCA_001675575.1 Neotoma lepida
CTGGTGGGTCATGAGGAGCAGCCTGGGAGAGAGGAGAGAATTCCCTGGGAACACGGAAGGGCCCTGTATACTCTAGAGCTGTAAGATCTGGTTAATCTGGTTTAAAAACTGAAAAACTGTCAGGACAAACTAGGTATTTCTGTATTTGGCTGGTCATCTGTGTTTCAGTTTCTTCACCCTGACAACCTAAAAGGATGAGAATTGTCTATGAACTTCTCTTGGTGTCCCAAGTTTGTGGTAGATTCACAAACACAGGAGATGTGAGCACACCTATTCACTCCAACAAGCCCTGGGGTATCAGGGTAGTACTGTCCCCTCANTGGGACTTACCTGCATTGGCTCATGTGTACTTGGCTCCAGGGACCCCAGGATTTCCCAGGACCACTGCCTGAGCCTCACACTCCAGTGGCAGGCTGTTTAGGAAAACCACTGCCCGATGGATGTCCTAACAGTCTCCTAGCTAGTGGATAAGGCCCGGGATGCCTCACTCTGGAGATCCTTACCCTGAATCAGCAGGTTGGGCCGAGGGTGCTCATGCTCAAGGACTAGCCTCCGCCTCATCACCAAACAGGCAGTTCATCTTGGGGATCTGTGAAGTCCCATGCATTCCCAAGCTGTGAGCACCCTGAGCCTAGCCCAGGCTTCTCCTTCTGTTGGGGGCATGAGCAGTAGCCACACACTCTGGAGTATATGCTCAAGACCTCACCCAGGATCTCTCGACTCCTCTGNGCATGNGGTTCATCCGTGTCGACCCACTCAAAATCTTCCCGAGAAACGCGGCTCCCCATGGCTGGGCGCGGACTTCTCTGGGTTCTGCACCACGTCCAACCTCTTGAAAGCAAAGGAGGTAGAGGATGCTGCAGGCTCTGGTCTGCAAGTGCCTGTGCCAGGTTGAGTAAAGTAACAAAAGGGGCAGAGCCTAGCTTGACCCGCCCACTCTCCCCAGTCACTGCCCTCTGGCTCCTAGCTCTGGGGCCAGACTAGGAAGAAGTGGCTAGCTGCGAGGTTCTGTAGCTGGTGAGCACCTGTGGGGTCCAGCTCCTGCTCTCCTGCAGGTGTCCAGTGTCAGCCCCTCATTCCCAGACAAGATGAAAAAGGAAGGAAATGTCTCTGGGTAGACAAGGCTGCTGCTCAGAACCTCCTGGAACTGAGGATCCTGAGGTTGCTGCAACTTCACCAAGTCAGGAGGATCCCCGCTTTAGCCCACGGCAGCAGCCCAAATTGTGTTTGGTTTCCAACGTAAATGATCAGCGGACTGTGTGTGTCTGCCTTCTAAACTGTAAAGCTTCTCATGCCCAGAAGGAAAACACAGGCTGCATGGCGCTGAAAAGCCACTAAACAAAATGGAAACATGATTTTTGTGAGAGGGAAAGAGGACATGGTATCTGTCGTTCCAATGCATGCATTTCTGTTACTAGCGTCTCTCACAGAGGTCATGAAGATCTTCAGGAGAGGACATTCTGTTTCAAAATTAAGTACCACTGCTGTGTCCAAACAATTAACTAGGACTAGGATTACTAGGAAGACANCGTGCTTCCTAATAAAAGGACACACCATGCACACCAAACTACACACTGCCCATGCCAAGCCACATACCCAGAGAACCAAAGCTGTTCAGGTCCCAGAATCAGATTGTCACTGTTTAGAAACTAGGGAGGACAGGGATCATGTCAGCGCCCCTGATGCAGACCAACCCTGGAGCCTGCTGGCAACATAAATTGGTGCCTGCTTAGGCCNTTTTCTTGATTCCCTCTTGACAATCAGAGCCTAAGTGTGTGTCCTAAGCTGGCCTTTTCTGACCACTCAGGAGCTTTTCGACCTGACCCCTTTCTGTCACATTTAGATTTTGCAAATATACACTCTAGGGAAGGGTAAGGAGAAAAAAGATTCAGATTAAAAAATGTAGCTTTTTTTTAAAGTGGTGTTTGACATTCTAAGAAAAGTACTTGAGCTATAGNATGACTATGAGAGGGAACNTTGTTTTAGCTACATCTGGGTCTGCAGTTTCAGAACCTCTCACTGTGGTGTAAGAACAGAAAAGTCAACAGACCAAATGCTTTGGGCTTTGAAATGGCCTGAATATCTTATCTAGCTTTNNTATCTTTTATTAGTGTTGGCAAGAGATTTTCAATGAGATAATCACCCCAGTGGGTCAGGAGGATCCATCTAGTGTCCTGACAANGTCTTAGAAGTCTGCATAGCCCCTGATGGTGCTGGGTATCAGGTGAGATAAGTGTGTTCCTCCACACGAACTTCCCCCTTCCCATTCTTTAGTTAGTTAGTTTGTTCTGGTTTCTGTATTTGAGACAGGTGTCCCTCCGTAGTTCATGCTGCTCTCCCATCTGAGGTCCTCCTTCTCGGATCCTGCCTGGGATTGCAGGTACATGCAAACACATCCGGCTACCATTTAATTTTTGAACAGGCATTTGAATAATCATTCAGCTGAACTCTTAGAATGACTTTAAAAGGTTTGGGCCTATGAGATGTTTTGTCAACGTTAATTCACAAAAGAAAAATTATAGCAATCATTTCTCACTCACTTTAAACAAACTTTGATCATAATATCTGCTTCTCGATCTCGAGTGGGCACAACATCCAGTGAGTAATTTTTTGCCTGTAAATATTCAATTATTTTGTTGTTGTGCTTTTGGATTAGTAGTGACCACATGCATTTGCAGTTAAAAAAAAGTCACAATGTGGCTGTAATTAGAGCAGGACTGACATGAGGCTAGCACTCCACCTCACCCTCTGTCCTCTGCCCTTCAGGGCTCCTTCGGATTTGCTATTCCTGCCCAGTATTAGAGGCCTTTGTGCCATTTGNNGCTGGCATCTTTAGTCCCACAGGCTCTCCAGTCTCAGAGTCTACACAGCGGAGCTGCCTCCCTGGTGTCCCTTTTCTTCCAGTACACAGCCTTCCCAGGGCTCTAGGACTCCCTCTTTCATAAGGACGACATCCATCAACTGAGCTGCTTGCTCATTTCTATGGGGTTCTGTGGGATTCTGTGGGTTTGTCCTCCCATCTCTGGTTTAGATACCTCAGTNCCCAGTTGCCAATCTACTGCTTAAGAGACATGTTGCAAGCAGGCCCAGCCTGAGATGCTAGGCTGTCTGATTATCCTATGAAAGCCAGATGGTTCCTCATGCTTTCTTTTTCCCTCTCAACTNAGCTCAAGAACAGAAGCAGACTGTGGGGGAACTTATATCATGACCTCAACAGAAACAGGAAAAAGTGTAATAAAACCCAATTTAGCAACACTTTTGCAGACAATCCAATGCAACTGACTTATCAAATAAAAGATAAATAAGTGGAAATTAGCATACAAAATCACATTGTGCTTTTATATACCAGCAGCAACTATTTCAAAGTTGCAAATAAATAGAGAAACAACAGTTATGAAAGCATAAAAACACATCTAGAAACACACCTAACCAAAGATTTAAGGTCTTTAAGATCAAATGTCAACAGTCTGGTAGGAGGTATGCAGGGGAATGAACTAGGGCTTGCTGGTGACAAGCACACACTACCACTCAGCACCAAACTCCATCCAATAACATAAGCTTTTTATGGAAAGACACTAAGGACTTGAACACATCATGAAATAGACTATACTAATAGACTGGGAGGCTAAATTCCATAAAAATGTCAGTTCTCCCATCCAGGTAGTTGATCTACAGTTTCAAACTAATTCTAACCCAACTTCCAAGTAGAATTTTGCTGGAAATTGATCAGATGGTCTTTAAATTTACACAGAAGAGTAACAACAAGATGCAGAAACACCAAGATAACTGCAAAGGAAGGAAAGTGACTTTGCCAGAGGTTGTAAATTCTTATACAGCTCTAATAGGTAATTTATAGGGCATCATGGCTAACTCAGGCTGCTGTAACAAATTACCATAAACTTGGTAGGTTACCNAAAACAAAAACGGATCCCTATAACTCCAGGCAGGCAAGTGTACAACCTTGGCACTGGCAGCTTCACTGTCTGGTGAGATCTCTCTTCCTAATTCATAGAGGGCATCTCTTCACAGTGTCCTCAGGGTAGAAGTAGAAGGAAGCTCCCATGCCTCTCTTTTACAAGGGTTTTAACCCTATATATGGGATCCTGACTCTCACTTCTCCAGGGCCCTGCCTAGAAATACCATAACACTGGTATCTAACCCATGAATCTTAGAGTAGGCATTTACTCTGTAGGAGACAGAATATTATTAACATGTGGGGAAAGGTCATAATAATGGCACAGATAGAGGTTCCAGAAAGAAATCCTATGAGTACGAGTACCTTAAAATNAGTGAAGAAGAGTTTTAAGTGAGTGAACCCACTTCACTGTACACTAACATGGTTCAGGTAAATTATGACTAAAAGGTGGAGGCTGAAACTAAGTTATTTTTAAACTTAGGAGACANATAATTTATTATATTTAGGGAGGATTTATTAAAAGACAAAAACCATCATGGAAATATATTGGTCACTAAGGGTATAGCTCAGTGGTCGGGGCATGTTTAGCTTGAAGCGTCCTGAGGCCCAGCCCTGGAACCACAAACCAAGAGCAAAAAAAATAAAAGAACAGTTAAGATGTGTTTATCATAGGACAAGAATGGAAGGTCAAGCCAAGAGAAAGGGACTGCAGTGCAAATGATCAAGAAAGGATTCTGATGTCAAATACAAGGAGGACTCCGAGGTCACTCAGTGGGGAGGGAAGGGAAAACAAGAAACAAAGGACTTATGAGGACAAGAAGCACTATGGCTTCTCAGTCAAGGTCTAATGAGGAGGAACACACACTTTCAAGTCTTGGTAAAAAAAAGGATTCTATTGTGGTACAATGGTTACACAGATAGTGCAAAGTTCAGAGTAATGTGGACAAGGAAGACACTGTACCTCAGCTGGAAGGCCTCCTCCTCAGACAGGAGACAGTAGGACATCAGCAGCACATCACCTAGTGACAAGAGAGCCACACAGGTCCTGTCCAGCAGGACCCTGGAGCCCCAACTATACCAAGTGGGACCTAAAGCAGAGAAAAGAAGGGACAGATCCTTGGCTTCTCCTTCTGCCTTTCCTCAGGTCTCTCACTAGGCAAACAGCCAGGATCCAGCTGATGTGCGAGCCTTAGAAGCAGCCTGCAGGGTCTGCTGCTCTGCAGAGCAGGGTAGAAATGCCCAAAGGAATGAGTCTGGGAGTAAACAGGTATGAGCTTATGTAAACTGCCCAGGTTGATATGAAAAATATCCCATTCCCTATTATCAGAGGCATGTGGATAGANGCCACAGTAGGATACAATTTCAGAAACTCTCACTGCCAGAGTAGAGGTATGGGCAGATCTGTGTATCTACTCTATAGTGAAGCAAATATAAAACTATCTATGAGATTATGATAACAATTAACATCTCTAGAAACTGTCTCATCAACATTCACCCCNAAAAAATCTGAATATCTCTAAGGGGATGTGTTCCTGGTGTTTGAGCCATGCATGGCAGGCTGTTTTTCTTCTTCCCAGCTCAGCATAACAGAGACATCCCAGACAGTCTCTGGCCTCAGTTCCCAGCCTGGGATTACAGTTGCTCCATGGAGGGGAGGAGGCCAGCATTCCTCATTCCCTTCCACCTTCTCCGTGTTGCAAAGACAGGAGAGTGCTGCAAGCAGTCAAGGGCCACAGTCACACTGCCATCCTTGACTCCATGGAGTCTCTACACCAATTGCAGAAGGCTAAGAATGGCAGAGCCAGCACCCTACTCCTCTTACTTACTTGTAGAAGTTCTGTAGTGGGGAAGGCAAGCAAGAAGACCAGAACTAAAAAAGAAAACAGCTCACATAGAACCCTGCTGACGAAGAGGCATGTGTGCAGATGGAAGCAAGCCACCGCCCTCACCTTTAGGGAAAGTGACTCTGGACAGTTTGAAAGAGAGAGACAGGTCATAAGAACAGAGCTCCAAAGCTTTCTCCAAGGAATGGAAGCTGGTTAGGACAGAACGTGAGGAATTTCAAGGCTTAGAGTACACACAAAACCAAGACATTTGGTAGTTGGCAGCTAAGAGGAGGCTTAAGACCAGCAAACTTAAATCATGTTCCATTAGGTTACCAGAAACCAGTGAAAGAGACAGGGAGGAACCATTCAGGGGTCAGAATACATCTTAACAACTGGATTCACTATCCTCCCCTACATCCCACTGTTATCTCAGTGGTAAGATTCAGCACATGGGAGGCCCTGGATTCCGTCCTTAGCAGCAACAGAGAAGTCCCAGAAGATAAAAGTCTCCTGTGNGTGGACGTGTTTGGGTGTGCCAGCAAAAGGCACTGGAGATGGCTCCCTCTGTGAGTTGCTTCCACAGTCAGTCCCCCTTGTTTCCTGGCAGTCTAAAGTTGGCTCCACAACCAAGATTCAAGGACAAAGAGAGATTGTATCATACACAATAGGGTCAGCTGACATGGGAAGATTGTGGCCTCTCTGGTCCTCCAAACCCTGGAGGGGCTGAATATAGTGGAAAAGAAACAAGAACTCAGGGACACCATGATCTGTTCTAGACACAACCGTGGGACAGAGAGGTGGCAGTGGCCAGCAAGAGCTAGAACAGATAGTAATAGGTTTACACATTGTCTCACTGGGGGAAAAACACAGCAATATTAAATGTGTGTTTTACAGTTAATCAGCCACATTGTCTTAGAAATTGGCAGATGAACTCTCTGTAGAATCTTTACTCTTTTTGCTGTCATCCATTCTCATTGACCTTTGCAGTCACCGTAGTATTCTTTGTGGGTTGCTTCCCTTGTTTTCTTAAGGTCATTTCCCCCCCTCACACAGGCCATGTCTTTTAAGCATGTAAGTTTAGGCTCATTTTCCTTTGTATAATCCAATCATAAACCATGTCAAAGCCAGCTGTCTTGCCACCACCAAAATAAGTTCAGAATCCAGTTATAAAAATGACATCTGGTGTGGTTTTGTACATTTTTTTNCCTAATTTTCCCCATAATTTCTCTCTTGGGTACTGCTGCCTTCCCAGGGTGTCTTAGTCAGGGTTTCTATTGCTGTGATGAACACAATGACCAGAAAGGAAGTTGGGAAGAAAGGGTTTATTTGGCTTACACTTCAGCATTGCTGTTCATTATCAACAGAAGTCAGCACAGAAACTGAAACAGGCCAGGATCCTGGAGGCAGGAGCTGATGCAGAGGCCATGGAGGGGTGCTGTTTACTGGCTTGCTTCCCATGGTTTGCTCAGCCTGCCTTCTTATAAAACCCAGGACCACCTGCCCAGGGATGGCACNATCCACCATGGTTTGCACCCTCCCTCTTTGATCACTAATTTAGAAAATGCCTTACAGCTGCATCTCAAGGAGGCATTTTCTCAGCTGAGGCTCCTTCCTCGCTGATGACTCTAGATTGTGTCAAGTTGACACACAAAACCAGCCAGAACACAGGGTAAAGACTATCAGCTACTATTTGTTTCCTCTGAAGTAGATTGGTCATGAACTGCCTGCTCAGAGTAATTCCTGCATCATTCATGGTGGCTGCAATCCTCAAGCAGCCAAGGAGGTAAAAGTAATAATATTAAATATTGATGAGGATGTAAGAGAAATGAATTTCTCATACGTTTCTTGGGAGGCTGTAAAATGTTATCATCATTATGAAAAACAGTTTTGCATTTGTTATTAAATTAACCATACATTTGCCATAAGACTGACGGCCATTCTATTCTTTGCTCTTTTCCCTAGAGAAAGTAATACTTGCTCAAATAAGAATTAGTTTGTCATTGTGCAACTTTTATGCACACCCAAAGCTAGAAATGATTTGGTTATCAGTAGCTGACAGGCTAAACAAATTCTGATATAATTTATCTATATAATATACAGCTATGACAACAATGTGNTTTTTGGTGTGATGGGTAAAGAAACTCCATTTGATGCCAGACATCCATCTTGGTACCCACTAGCCATTTCACTCTGAAGCTAGTCCCTGGAAGATAAGTTTGCAGTGTGGTGATATATTGTGTACCCTAATAAAGCTTGCCTGAGGATCAGAGGACAGAANCACCCACTAGAGGTCAAGCAGTGGTGGCACACACCTTTAGTCCTAGAACTCTGGAGGCAGAGATCCATCTGGATCTCTATGAGTCAAGGCCACACTGGACTACATGAGATTGACTCAGTCTAGAAGAGAATCAGAGCCAGACAATGGTGGCACACACCTTTAATCCTAGCACTTGAGATCNTGTGCCTTTGATTGGGAAGCACACACGCCTTTAATTCCAGGAAGTAATATGGCAGGATGAAGAAAGGTATATAAGGTGTGAGGAGACAGGAACTAAAGGCCCTTTTTGGCTGAGGCCTTTTGGGTGAGGACTCAGGCTTTCAGGATTGGCTGAGGAGTTGGTCAGGTGAGGTTGGCTGTGCTCTGCTTCTCTGATCTTTCAGCTTTCACCCCAATATCTGGCTCAGGGTTTTCTGCTAATAAGACCGTTTAATATTCGAACAATATCCCAGTAACCTGGATACAGTAACCCTCACACAGAAACATAAAGCCATGTCCATCTACTTGTTATGATATGACTAACTGCTTTTTTGGCTTCTGTAACTTGCTTGCGCAGATACCCAAAGATTGTTTGGGGTCATTTAACTTGGCAGAAGAGACCATCTGTTGTCTGCTTGTGTAGACAGTGAAGCTCTTCTTGTGGCTTTTGCTGTTAAAAACCCTTCCCCACACCCCTCCTTTACGGCATACCTGAAACTGGGCTTTAAGGCTGTNGTCCCGCTGGCAGCTAATCAATAAATCCTTTAACTATGACTGGATTGAGTCTATGGTCTTTTCCCAAGGGTCACAAACTCCATGACATTAGAATCTCAAAGTGACACTAGGGAAATCTCAGTTCCCTGTTGGGGTTCTAATCTTCATTAATGAAGATATTTAAGGATAGACTCAAAAAAGCTCAATGACAATACTTTTAGAGTTTAACAGAAAAATATTTCGGTGTGGTCAAGCTGTAAATCTCAGCAGCTGCTCAGAGAATAGGAGAGGGGAGGGAAGCCCTGTTGTTTCAGGTAAGCCAGCACGGAGAGTTGTCACATGGTAGCAGGCATCCGATGGTGTGGAGAGCAGGCCTTAGAGAAAGTGTAATAAAGCCCNAAGATCGGGAAAAGCATAGATTCTGTCCAGCATTAAGAATAAAGAGGGNAAAAAAGGAAAGGGGAAAGTTATGCCTTCTGAGTTAGGATCCAAAAGAGTGAGCAGACCTGGCTTGCACTGACGAGTCTTATGTCAACCTGACTCAAGCTGAAGTCATCTNAGAGGAGGGAACCTCAATTTAGAAAGAATGATCTGTGGGGCATTTCCTTAATTGGTGACTGATGCAGGAGGAGGGTTCAGCCTATTGTGAGTGGTGCCATCCCTGGGCTGGGGGTTCTGGGTTCTAGAAGAAAGCAGGCTGGGCAAGCCATGAGAGCAAGCCAGTAAGCAGCACCCCTCCATGGCCTCTGAGTCAGCTCCTGCCTCCAGATTCCTGCCCTGTTTCAGTTCCTGTCCTGACCTCCTTTGATAACAGTGATACGAAAGTGTAAACCAAAGAAAGCCTTTTCTTCCCAAGTTGCTTTGGTCATGGTGTTTCATCACAGCAATAACAACTCTGAGACACCACTGAACCTCATGGCTTCTTAGTGTATGGAGCTGTGTTAAGCAGAGGGAATTCTGGGAAGGAAAATACAGTATCTCTTTAAAGGAATAATAAGTCCACTTATCTTCTTAGCACAACTTAAGATAAACCCACCTTCTNAGGGTGGATCCTTGGCCAGGTCATTGACATGCCCCAACTGGAATATTAGGTTTCCAACCAGGCCAGAGATTCTATTCTATTGACCAGAAGTTTTCCCTTCATGGATCTTGATTGATACTCTAACAAAAACATTAGGTTGAAGAAAATGAGACTTAAAATGGTAAAGCCTATCCAGCTCCTTTTGCACAAAAGTGTAGAAAAACAAGTCTTGTCTATAGTGATAGGAAAACATTTGCATGGTTGTCTGAGGCCAGAGTGCCTCTGGGATCAATGAAGAATACAAAGTGAACTTATTGAATAGTGACAACATTCTNTATCCTAATATGGTGATGCTGTGATGTGACAGGNTATAGTCTATGTGTCAAGTTTAAAGATTTGGATGGTTAAAACAAAAAAACATAAAACCCCCTGCATTTCCAGAGTGTATCCCACANTCACTAAAGAGGTGATGATAATGCACTCATCTGTTTTCCTCTCCTCTTTCCTTCCCTTTCCCCTTCCCCCTCTTCATTTCCTTCTGTTTTTCATTTATTTTATTGAAAAAAGGTTTCATATAGCCTAGGCTGGCCTTCAACTCCTAATCCTCCTGCCTCCACATCCTCTGCGTTGGGATCCGGGTGTGTGCCATCACACCAGGCTTCACTTACCCAGTCTTTAAGTGCTTTATTTCCTCTCAACCTCTTTCCATCATCCACATTGACAGCCAAGTGGCCAAGATTTGGTGGAAGCAAAAGCATCCTATTCTAGAAAGAAATAAAATTTGTGAGTTTTTTTTTCCCTCAGTGACCTAGTCCATTTGGATTGTGCTAACACATTACTACAGTGTGGGTGGCTTTTAAGTAACAAATTATCAGTTCTGGCAGCTGGCAAGCCCAAGGTCCAGACAATGGCAGGCTTGGCATCTAGTGAGGGCTGCTTCCTGCCTCATAGTCTGCTGCCTTCTCGCCATGGCTTCCAGATGCAGGGAGGGCTTTGTGAGTTTCTCCTCTACAGTGACATGGATATCTATCACCCCACTTCCTACTATATGAGTTGGAGGACTGGACCTCAACCTAATGAGCTGTGGGGGAAACAGACATTCAGTTTACAGTATTTTAGCTCATTTTTNAAATAGAAAACAATCCCCATGATTCAAAACCATATTTGGTATAAGTGGTGGCGACTGTAGCTCATTTGTAGAGTCCTCCCTTGGCTGTGGGTGCCCTGGGCTCCATTTACAGTGCTGAAAGAAGAATCCCGAAGGTGTGTGAGGAGAAGTGTGTGCACTAAGGATACGATCCAACCTGGCCTGTCCTAGTTGCTGTCCCTAGAGCAGTGGTTCTTAACCTGTGGGTCGTGACCCCTCTGAGGGTCTCAGATCAGATATCCTTTATATCAGATATTTACTTTACAGCTCATAACAGTAGCAAAGTCACAGTTATGAAGTATCAACAAAAATAATTGTATGGTTTGGGGTCACCAGATATGAACTCTGTTAAAGGGTCACAGCATTAGGAAGATTGAGAACCACTACTCTAGAGTTATAAAAACATGTTCCCACCAAGGTTTATATATGACTATTCATTTCATATTTGCGGCACTCAGATATAGACATCACAAGCACCTGTTNCTATGTGGCATGAGAAACAGAATCTAGTGTAGGGTATCATAGGGTAAACTGTGTGTATGTTTGCCTCATAATATGTNTGCTAACCAAAATTAGCAGAACATGTCCAGAAAAACAAGTTTTAATGCAAAACCATGTATGTCTACAAAAAAGGTATAGGAAGTAAGATTTCTTGCCAAAGTAAAGGTCCTAGAAAACTGAGGATAGAGATGGTACATGTAAAATGTCACCAATAAGAGTGATCTACAGAAATAACCAAAAGACAGAACATTTCAAATTTACTAGGTGTTAGTAACTTCCAACCTCTTTGTGGAATCCTTTTGTCAGGATAAATCATGGAGCCTAATGACCCATGTGCCCATCTCTAGGGCATCTTTATCTTATCTAAATTCATCTTCACTTCAGTGAATAATAAACCATGGGCATTTTTTGTGTTTTAATGCTGGGGCTAATCCAGGACCTTGCTCATGCTAAGCACGTGCTCTGCCACTAGACTGCATCTGCAGATCAGCCCACACTGGTATTTATGTGCTGTGTTGAATAGAAAGCTTTTCATTCCTATAGGGACAGCAAATGTTGATAACCTTCCCCCTCTCTCTTTCTCACAGAGAAATAACCCAGGGCTTTATGCATGCCAAGTCACACTCAACCACCGAACTACACCTCTAGCCCCAATACATTGATTTCTGAGTTACAAAGTGTGCATTACTTGGAGCAGAGATTATATATGTATATATATATATATATATGGCTATTATTCAGTTGGGTGAAATGTGAAAGTTTATAAGTCTTTAGGAAACATTTCTCAAACATTAAAAACAACAAAAAACCATCTTGGCCTTCCTACTCTATCTCCCACAAATTGTGAGTCTTGGCAGGCAATTTCTATCTTGTTCATTACAATATCTCCCTAAAAATTTGTTGCATTTTCTTTATTTTTTTAGTGCGTGTGTGTGTGTGTGTGTGTGTGTGCCATGGTGTGCATGCACAGGTCAGAGATAACTTGCAGGAATTGGTTTCTCCTTTCCCCACGTCTGTGTGTCCCAGGAATCATTTCAGGTTGTCAGGTGTGGTGGCCATCCCCATTACAGTATCTCTGACATCAGCGCAAACACATGGTCAACACTCTTTCTTGAGTATGAACTCTTTACAGTCATCTCAAGAGAAGAGTAAGACTTCCACCGTGTATTATCTAATTAGGTAAAATTAAATATAACCTTTTAACTGTGTTTCACTGGAATAATACATACTCATACTGATAATTGCACAGAAGCTAACTAGACATATCTATTTGTAAATATTCATTTAGAGAAATAGAGAATTCAGACAGTCTCTTTCTCTCTCTGTGTGTGTGTGTCTGTGTGTGTCAGTGTTGTGTGTGTGTCGGTGTTGTGTGTGTGTCGGTGTTGTGTGTGTGATGTGTGCATGGGTGTCTTCTTCAGTTGTTGCCCACCTTATTTTTTGAGACAAGGTCTCACCCTGTATCCTGAGCTCACTGATTAGACTAGACTGATGAGGCAATGGGCTCCAGGGACCCCCTTGTCTCTGCCCTCCCCAGGCTGGGATTACAGGTACCCATCACTGAGAGAGTTTTTATTTTTTATTCTTTAAATGTGGATTCTGGGGATGGAACTCAGGTCCTCATGCCTGTGCAGCAAAAACTTTACCAACTGTGCCTTCTCCTTGGGCCACTCCTCAGTCATAACAAAAACATCACTTCATAATTTTAATACTTGCATGTCTACACTGGTGGGCAGTGTTGATGTACCCCTGTAATCCAGAAGTCTGGAGGCTGTGGCAAGAAGACCTCAAGGTTAAGGCCAATGTCAGTAACAGAACATTCCAGGCCAGACTGGGGTACATAACAAGACTTTGTCTCTGAATGAAAAAAAGAACACTGAAAAATGAAACTGTACAAAGGACAGTGGCTGTTCTGGGTAAGCCCTTCTGTTTTCTCTTTCTGTGAGAAAGCACATAGAGACTGAAATCACATACTTCATAAAAGTTAATTTAATGGTTGTGAGGAGGGAATGTACCCCTGTGTGAATGACATGAGCACAGCCATGTCAAGGACCCCAGTGCCGAACACCCNTGGGCATGCAAGACCTTCCCCTGACCCAATTAAGGGTGTTGACAGTGTGTGCTGAAAGTGTCAACCCCAGCTTCCTCCCTCTGGGTGACTGCTGCCTGAGACTGCTCCCCTACACAGAAACCTATTAAGATTAGCCAGCTTGACTTCTTGTTCATCTGTATACAGTAAATACACTGAGTTCCAGGCTGCTGGTGCTTCTCTGTCTAGGCACTCAATAAATAAATAAATAAACAAACAAACAAATAAATAAATAAATGATGTAAATTTTAAAAGACATGACATTTCTCTTCTCAGTGGACTAGCATTCTAACTTATGAAAATGAATTGGTCATATATTCTTGGTCTCTTTTAGTCCCTTTGTATTTCTGCAAAACATTTGCCAGTCTAACTTATGAAAATGAATTGGTCATATATTCTTGGTCTCTTTTAGTCCCTTTGTGTTTCTGCAAAACATTTGCCAGTGGCTCATCACTTTTCTTAGGAGGGCCAATTGGGAATTTGGATAGCAGCCCATGGAATCTGTGTGTCCATTGGTAGGACTCAGGAACACCCGTTAGGGGTCTACATGTATGAACTAGTGATGTGACTTGATTCCATTATCTTCTTTATAAAATTACTTTATTATTTTGTGTGTAATGGTATGCTGCTGGTGTGTGTGCCTGTTGAGGCCACAAGAGGGCATCAGATACCCTGGAACTGGAGATACAAACAGTTGTGAGCAGCCATGTGGGTGTAGGGAATGGAACCAGGGTCCTCTGGAACAGCAGCCAGTGCTCAGAGCCACTGCATGGATATGGTGTCCACACAGCAATCCAGAAGGTCCCCCTGCATCCTCAGGCACTGAAACCTGCATGTGGCATCACACACAGACAGTCAGGACTTTTGGCCAGTGAGATCAGAGTCACTTCCCCTTCCCAAGGACTAAGGAAAATGTTAGGGTCCTAGAGAAGACCCACAAAANACCACCATACATGTATGCAACCAGCAAGAGCATTTATTATCTCGACAGTAAAGGTACCAGCATGCTGGGGCCGCACATCTGACACAAAGGCAAAATGGCCACCCCAAGAGACTCTTGCAGGCTCTTTTATACACAGCTAAAGGAATTCTAAAGGTAGTGAGATCATTCTATCTAGGCCTGGCTTATGCCAGTGGCAATCATATTAGTACATTCCTGATTGGCTGGGGTTTGTTGGCTAAGGCTATAGTTTCCATTTTGGGGCAAGCCTGGACAAGTCCCAGACTCTGTCCTAACTTTGGTTATTACCTTGAGCTACTGTGGGGGCTGGCTCAGACCTGGTATGTGCAGTTCCCCTCATCTTTGCTGTCAGGGGTGTTGGTGATTGATTGCCCTTTGTATGTGGCTTCATCAGAAACTACTTATTCAGTATCAAGAGGCAGGAACTGAGGCCTAGTTCTTAACTGAGTTATTAGGAGCCTGCTATGGTACTTGCCTGGCCTTCTCAGAAAGTACTGGAAAAAAAAATAAACTCTTTTGAATGGAAAATTTAAAATAAGTTTCCACTAGTACCCAGGCAACCAAATGTAATAAGAAATAAAACTACAAGAAAAGCAATANATATGGATACATTGTAATTAATACCTTAGGTCACTAGCTATTTTAAAAGTAAAACTTTGTAACAAAAATCATACAGTAGAAATAGGCAGTTTTATAATATGCTTGCAAAATGACAGACAAGGGTGAACACTCTCTCAGGGATGGTAATTGGACAAGCACACAGTTGAGCTCTGTGACAGAGTCAGATTGACAGGGAACCAGAACAGCTTCTTGATATTATGGAGATAAAATTCTTCTGGGGTAGCTTCTGAGCATCACTGATCTTAATTTTAACAAGGAAAAAAGTCCACATTCTCAGCTATTTAAAATTTTTGCAGAATTTGCTTTGGCTCTGATAGTGTTACTACAAAAGCTATTTCCCTTCCTGAAGCCTCTTCACCCGTGAGTAGGGACTTAGTGTGTCATCCATCACAAAAGCATACAGTACTTTGATCCAGGAGTTGTGATGGGGGAGTTTATCATAGTATTCAGCTGCTATTTTCCTCACCTGGAAGTGAAAAAACACAGTGAGTATTACTGAGGCCTCAAGATGACAGGTGAGGGTCTGACAGACAGAGGGACAAAATACCAACTCAGCCAAAGGGCAACACTTTGCTCATGGTACTTCAGACTCCCTGCAGTTCCTCATGAATAAAGTCTACCAATCACATGCACATAAACAGCTCAGTATCAGAATCCATACCAGACTTATGGCAAAGCCAGTGGCAATCAGTTTAGCTTAGCAGATGGTACAGAAAAACACGGGAGTTCCAAAACTGTAAAATGACAGAGCCAGTCAGAGCCTAGATTAGCATTTAAGACATTTGTTAAGACTAAAAGTATATTAGTAACCAGGATGACACAAAAGATAATAAATTATAAACATTAAAAGGACATAAGGTAAAATTTCAACTTTATGTATGGATTATAAATTCTAGAGAATTTGTTAGCCAAGTGTCCAATACAATTAAAATGCTGACATAATCCTTGGATGTCTATGTACTTTATAAAGTTGTAAGTGGAAAATGCATGCTGAAAAGTGGGCTATGGATCACTTAGCAGTTAAAGGCACTTGCTGCCAATCCTAAAGATCTGAATCCAATCCCCAGAATCTACATGGTAGAAGGAGAGAACCAACTCTTGACAAATTGTCCTCTGACTTCCATGCAGACAGACAGACAGACAGACAGACACACACACATACACACACACACACACACACACACAGAGAGAGAGAGAGAGAGGGGGGGAGAGAGAGAGAGAAGAGAGAGAAATGTAAGTATTTTTTAAGAGTTGTGTGAACTGCAAATCTCACTAAAACTATGTTTTTAAAAAGTTTAAAAGTTTAGATTTTAAAATATTTTTGTAATGGAAATGTTCTGTGATTATTGGGATAGCTGCATACTCTATGAATATTCTAAAACCTACTTCAAATGGTTATATTGTGTATGAGTTATATACACACAAACACACATACACACATATGTGTGTATATATAGATAGATATAGATGTATGTATTTTGGTTTTTTGAGACAAGGTTTCTCTGTATAGCCCTGGCTGTCCTGGAGACCAGGCTAGCCTTGACCTTGGAGATCTGCCTGCCTCTCCTTCCCAAGTGTTGGGATTAAAAGTCTATGTCATTAGGGGCTGGAGAGATGGCTCAGCGGTTAAGAGCACTGGCTGTTCTTCCAGAGGACCCAGGTTCAATTCCCGGCACTAAATGGCAGCTCACAACTGTCTGACTCCAGTTCCAGGGGATCTGGCACCCTCACACAGACACACATGCAGGCAAAACACCAATGCAAATAAAAGTAAAAAAAAATCACAAAAGTATATGTCATTATGCCTAGCACTGTGTATGAGTTGTGTTTTAATATAGCTATTAAAAGTCAAAAGCGTTGGAGATGTAGCTCAGTGATAACATGTTTGCCTAGCATGTACTATACCATCATTTCATCTCTAGTACCGCAAACAAACACATGAACAAACAAAATACCCATTTTATTATTGTGTTCCCAGTAANCATTTCATAGGTATAAAAATGTAAATACTATAATCTACTATGTAAAAATACTAGCAAGTTATCAAGAAAGAAAACATGATGTTCCTTGATGTATATCATGGGAAGATAAGGGACAGCTACATTAGTGAAATCTAGGGATGTTTGTAAGATTAGCTCAGAAGACAGCACGAATCGTCAGGGGGGTACCATGGCCTTATGTCAAGTTGTTTTCAGTACCAGGATGGCTACAGAAAGTTACACACACCTTTCTATGTAGCTTCTGTTAGTAAAGTGTGTGTGTTCAAAGGATTCCTGACTTTGTCTCTATGGCAGACCCATTTAAATAATAAAAATTATAGGCTAGAGAGATGGCTCAGCAGAGCACCTTCCATTCTTGTAGAGGACCTGAGTTCAATTCCTAGCACCCACATGGCAGCTTACAACTGTCTGTAACTCCAGTTCTAGGGGATCTAACACCCTCTTCTGGTCTCCTTGAGTGCAAAACATTCATGTGTGCACATACATACATGCAGGCACTCACACATACACATAACAAAAAGTATTTTTAAAAATTCTCTTTTGCAGTCATAGCACAGGTGAACACTAGAGATTCAGGGCAGATTGACACCAAGGAATTGGGGCCTAGATTCACATGACACATGTTCAAGGTTGTGTTCACACAGGGACATGCTGTTTTCCTCAAATACATTATNCTGAAAATGTTAAGCCTGTTGCACAGTTGAAAGAATAGTCAAGTAGCCCTCGTGCCCTTCACCAGTTTGAAGATGTGACACAGTTACCTGTGACAGTTACGCTCTGTAATTTTCTGCATAAAACAAACCCACACTCTTCTCTTGATGAACCTATTGAAATAATGAAACCTATTGGAATTCATGCCTGAGTTCCAGAAAACTTAATATTGGCATTTCATCCCTCAATATTTCAACACGTGTTTCCAAAAGGTGTCACTCTATAGACNAGAAAACACTTTTACTACAATACGTTATACAAGTGTGTGCAAGGCAAAAATGATAATCCGTGCCAGGGACATACATAGTATTGCAAGTTGATGTCTACCCATGTTTCAGAACACTTATGCAGCATTTCAAGGTTCTAATGGGCAAATCAACTTGCTCCAAATAATTCTGTACTGAAGTTTCACAAAGTAGTAATAGTACTTCATGGACTGGTCCACCCTTCTTAGCAAAGCCCGTCAGCGTGACAGTGATGAAAGCTCCTCAGCCTGAGATTGCTGCTCACTTCACAGAAGGATTGTTTCCTAGTTCTGAGTTTGTGGTATTAGAATGAAAATGGCCCCCATAGGAAGGATTAGGAGGTGTGGCCTTGTTGGAGGAGCTGTGTCACCGGGGTGGGCTTTGAGGTTTCAAAAACCCATGCCAGGTCCAGTCTCATTCAGCACCATGCCTGCCTGCCTTCTGCCTTGCTCCCCTCCATGAGGATTACGAGGTAACCCTCTGAAACTGTAAGCCAGCCTATAATTGAATACTTTCTTTTATATGTTGCCTTGGTCATGGTATTTCTTCACAACAATAGAACAGACACTGAGACACTAAAACAGTTATTTACTGGATAACAGATTTTACACATCTCCCAATACTTCTGCACCTTAAATGTAACCACTAAGTTTAAGGATCTAGAAGAGTGTACCCTCAGTAAAACCTAGGCTGTCAGGTATTAGATGTATATTACACTTTGATTTTCATTTTAATGAGCAACTTTGGTTGATAAAATATACTAGCTTCCTTTAAAAATGATCAAGTGAAGACTAATTTGATTTATTCATCTATTAGAAATGAAAATATTTACCAAATCTTTCACTTACCAGGGGCAGGTTTTTCCCAGGAACGTTGGGGAAGTCATGGTGTTCATTATGGTAGCCCACATTGAAGGTCAGTAAATTCAGAGGCCCATAATATGAGTATGTTTCATGACCCTTTAGGAACATGCAATGGTCAGCTATAAACTGCCCACCAATTGGGTGCAAACCCAGGCCAAGCAGGGAGGCTGCCAACATGTAGACTAAAGATTTAATTCCAAAAGCATAGTAAACTATAATGTCAAAAATGATCTGAGCCACAGCATTGATGATTTCCAGATAAGTAATTGGTTTCGGGTTGATAAATAGAGGTCGGAAAATCACAAAGAGAGGCTGAAGGATAACCCAGACAAGCTTCCTGAAAGTGGTGCAGAAGAACCAGCCCTCAAAATCGGTAGGAATACCCACATCAAGGCCATCAACTCCGAGGTATCGATGATGATCCATGTGGTACCTCTTAAACGAAATCGAGAATGGAACCCCCAAAGGGAGGTTAGCAAATATTCCAAACCAGCGGTTCCATAGTGCCCTGTGGTGGCCGAAGGGGAAATTGTGAGAAATCTCATGGATCCCGAGAGTCACTGAGTGGTTAATGGAGCTACCAAAGGCATAGGACCAAAATAGGACCCATTTCCACTCCAAGTCTTGGACTAAGTAAAATGAAGCCAGCTGGATGAGAAATATCACAGATATGATCCAGATCAGGTTGGGGTCAGGTTTCATCAAGGATTTTATCTCTGGATATTTTGCTGTGAGAAAAGAAAATACAACAAGAATCATAAATGGAGATTAGTGTAATTATACTCAATTATGTTTAAGTGAACACAATGAAGAAATTATACTTAAAGGAGTTGGGGAGAAAGCTCAGTGGGTAAGAGCGTTTGCTGTATAAACATGAGGACCTGATTCAATTTCCAGTACTGAGGCCACTAATCATGCATGTCTTACCGTGCCTGCAGCCCTAACACTGGTAGACTGGAGACAGAGGATCCCTGGGGCTTGCTGCTGGCCACCAGCCTAGCTCCAGGTTCAGGGAGAGACCCTGTCTCAAAGAAATAAGGTGCAGAGTGATAGAGTAGGACACTCAATTGATGAAAGCCTTTAAGGTCCAACCTTGAAGACTTTCTCTCAGAGTCCAAAGAAGTCTCTACAACCAGTGAAGGAAACTAGATCTGAGGGTTGAGGAATAAGTCTACTCACCACATATTCTTTCTATCCATGTTTCTTTATTGTTCTGCCTCTGATCTCTTTGCTTTTCTCTCTTTGTTCTACCCCCAGTCTCCACAGTTACCAGTTTTTATCCACATACAATCAGCAATTCTCTGGCCAAAGCAAGGTCATGAGGCTTGAATTCTTTCAGGGTCATAAAAGGCAGACAAGAGTTTACACCAGGCAGTGACTGTCAGACTTTCTTNATGACTCAAAGAGGGAATGACTTGTAGAAGCCTCAGTGAGGAACAGGGTCAATTGAGAGGGAGAGAGACCTTAAATCAATAGGGAAGTCTATGAAAGGAAAAAGGGGAATCCATGTGTAATATTGTATTCCTAAGTGTGGTTAGATAAAAAGTTAATTAATAAACCAAGGTGAAAGTAAGTACAAGGAGTTAAGAATTTGTTAGTGCTACGTTAGCTTGGGGCAGCACTTTCCTATCTACTAGTGGGGTGAAACCAGGGCATGTTTGTACCCTATCTATCTAAAGGCTGTGAATCAATAAATTCAGACATGCTGTAATTCTATGTCCGTGGGTGTCTGAGAATGTCTCAAATGAGGTACTTTTGCCTGAACACTTAACACTGATCAGATGCCTGCCAATGAAGGTAATTGTAGGAGGGTAGATGTCTACATTTACACTGGGGAAAGGAACAAATTTCTGGGACTGTGAGCTTGTTTTTATGCATAGCTGGGGAAAGTTATCAATATACCCCAAATGCATAAGGGAAATTGTGCGCAGTAAATGATCAGATAGTGCTGAACTGTGGGAAATGAATCCCAAATTTGTAACAGATGGGAAGAGCTATTGCTTTACAGGAAATCTACAGACAGAACAGCTATCCATTTAAAAGGTAGTAATTCCAAAACACCTTGTGTGATGGTTTCCTTCAACAGAAATCTTGTTTCTGATAGGTTGGCCTCCTAAATGACAGCTAAATTCTCACTGCATAACACTGAGGCCTGCAATAGCTCTCATGATAATGGTTCCTGACACTCAATGACCTCCTCTGAACTCTGTGCAAACAGGTGCTATGAATCCCCACCACATGTACATATACACCATACACACATACCATACACACATAGACCACACACACACACACACACACACACACACATAAGAAATTATGTGTGTGACCTTATGTGTGTGACCTTAACTCATTAATTTTATTTTCTCAAAATCATAATAGTCTAGTTATTAAAGATATGACCAAATATTTCTGTTACAGGAAAACAATATTTTGATAGCAAGCTCTAAATATACTGTAAGATAACAATGTGTACTAGGCTGGCCTTGAACTAACAGAAGTCTGCCTGCCTCTCCCTCCTAAGTGCTGGAATTAAGGTATGTGCCACTACACCCAACTGAAGAGTCCACATCTTTTCAATTATGTCATTCTAACTATGCTAACTAAGCTCTGTAATCTTTACATTATTAATACATATGACAAAGGATAGGTACATTGTAAGGAGTTCTAAAATGTGAAAGTTATCTTCATGGTTCTCATGGACAAATCAACTCATTCCAAATGATCTGTACTGAATTTTCAAAAAGTAGTAATACTTTAAAAACCTGCAGTGATAGCTCAAGTGTGCCTGTATAATAAAATGAGCATTTTCATAAAATGATGATAGAACAACTAGTTATCAACATGTAGAATAATGAAGTGGACACCTTCCATTAAGCATGCACANCTATTAACTAAAACTGTGTCAAAGACCTAATGATAAAATCATAAAACTGAAAAGAAAATATTGATGTGAATCTTCATGACCTCTGTGATTTCTTACACACACTACTCAAAGGTATTTGATTAAAGAAAAAAAGAAGAAATTGGATTGCATTAAAATCTTTTCAATGATGCCACTGAAAAAGTGAAGACTGGGCTGGAGAGACGGCTCAGTGATTAAGAGCACTGACTGCTCTTCCGGAGGTGCAATTCCCAGCAACCACATGATAGCTCACAACTATCTGTAAGGAGATCTGGTGCCCTCTTCTGGCTTGCAGGCATAGATGCAGACAGAACATTGTATGCATAATAAATAAATAAGTCTTAAAAAAGAAAAAGAAAAAGTGAAGACTATTCAAAACACGGGGAATCACATTTGGAAATTATCTACTTAATAAGGTAATAAGGTAGAATGTATAAAGAACTTTTAAAGCTTGTACAAACAAGTGACAGTACAAGTGAAAAACTGTAAAATGTCTGAACAGCAATTTCCCCCAAAACACCTATGTGATGGCAAATCTTGACTGTCAACTTGACCACCTCTGGAATTAACTAAAATCCAAGCAGCTGGGCACACCTGTGATATATTTCTCTTGGTTGGATTATCTGAGGCAGAAGATCCATCCTAAGTCTGACCCAACCTTTCTGGTGGCAACCCACATAAAAGGACACAGAAGAAGGAAGCTTTTGCTTTTTGCCTGCTGGCCCTCACTCTCACTGGTAGTTCCTCTCTCCTATTCCTGAGGCATTCCTTTGCTGGCGTTAGACCTGACTTCTTTAGGATTCCATTGCACACTGAAGACCAGCAGCTCTTTAGGACTTCCCTGGGACTCCAGCAACAGACTGTGACTGCCGAGACATCCAGCCTCTTGGACTGCACAACTACGGTATCCTGGCCCTTCCATCAGGAGACAGCCATTGTTGGACTACCCAGACCACAACCTATAAGCCACTCTAATAAACCCCTTTCTGTCCTTGCTACCCCTGTGTCAGAATGACTGACATGTGCAACTGTGCCTGGCTATAATGTAGGTGCTGGGGTCTGAATTCAGGTCATCATGCCTGCAGGACATCTCCTTGCCTGGAGACTCAGCACCCTCTAGATACCTTCTAATTGAAGGGTGTTAGTTCAAAATGTTTACAGGGTCACTGAGTCATTTTAAATTGCTTTTTCCCTGCCTGAGAGATTGCATGACTTAAGGTTGAAGCCGCTAATACACTCAGATATGTTGCAAGTACACAACTTTCTCGTTTTCTTGGGTTCTCCAGCAGTTTAGNTTTGTGATTTCTTTAAAATTCTTTATATGATTACCTCTCAAGATAGCTGATAAAGTAATTGATTCTTTCTTTTTAACTACAATTTGCAGCCTGTGAACTAAAGGGTTGGCTGAGAAAATACGCTCCTTGCTTGCTCATGACAGACTACTTAGACATATTGCATGTGAGTTGTCGGGATGACTGTTTCTCATCATGTCTTTACCTATGGAGTGTGACCTCTTTGTGACTCCTGAATTGCCTGAAAGATTCTGCTGGGGTATTTAAGCAGTGGAGGGAAAGGGAAGAAAGAAGATGAACAGCATGAGAAAGAAGAGCATGATGAGAACAACATGGGAGAATAAAGAAAGGAACCATCAAGAGAGTGTGNGAGTGTTTATTTTCCCTAACCCCTCAGGTAGAAAAGTCTTAGCTTCGCCAACACTGTGAATTGCCCTTAGAGCCCTGTGCACTACCTGGAGGCTGGGCTCCTGAGGTGGCAATATCTCTCTGTCTTTCTCTCTCTGCCTGCTGCCTGTAGATCAGGATGTAAGCCTCAGCTTCTGCTCCAGTGCCATGTCTGCCTGCATGTTACCATGCTTCCCACCATGATGGTAATAGACTAGCCCTCTGAAACTGTTAAGCAAGCCCCCAGTTAAATGCTTTCTTTTATGAGAGTTGCCTTGGGTATGGTGTCTCTCCACAGCAATAGAATACAATGACATCAGTTTTCTCTCTTTTTATATGAATTTTATTTTTATTTATGTGCACATGTGTTTACATCTGTGAAGGTGTGTATGGGTACCCATGGAAGACAGAAGAAGGTGTTGGATCCCATTGAATTTGACTTACAGGCAATTGTGAGGTTCCTGATATAAGTGCTGAGAACTGAATATAGGTGCTGAGAACTGAACTCCAGTCCAGCAGTGCACACTTTTAACTGCTGGCCATTTCTCTAGACCCTGTTTATCAGTTCTAATAGCTTTTTGGTGGATTCTGTTTTCCTACATGTAGAATAATATGGGCAACTGAATTTATGTTTCTTGTCTTTCTTCTGCTTATTTGCACTTTCTAAAACTTCTTGGGCTTATTCTGCAGAAGAGCAGTGAGTATCCTCTTTTCTGCCTGGAGCCTGGAAGCCACCAGTGGAAAAGACGGTTTCTGCTGTACCAGAAACCCTTGAGTGAAGAATCTCCACAGAGCTGAAGGTAAGGCCCCTGAGGAAGACGTTTGCCTTTGAAAGGCAGGAGGAAGCTCATGTGGGAAAAAAGGAATACAGGCAGATGTACAAGATTGACACTGGCATGGCTAGGCTGTCAAGAAGAGCTGGAAACTTCTATGTACCTACAAAACCGAAATCAGGGTTTGTCATCAGAACTCAGGATATCTATGCTGTAGGCTCAAAGGTCTGCAAGGTATTGCATTGATTCTGGCTGTGCCAAGTTCTTCAATGACAAACACCTTTGTTAAAATCAACAGGCTTCAGTTCACATGCTGAGGATTGTGGAACCATACAATGCATGGGAGTACCCCAACATGACATCTATAAATGAGCTAATCTACAGGCCTGGGGATGTAAAAATCAGTAAGAAGTGAATTGCCTTGACAGATAATTCCTTAATTGCTTGATCTCTTGGTAAGTATGACATCATCTGCATGGAGGGTCTAATCCTGTGATCTGTACAATTGGAAAATGCTTCAAGGAAGCGAATAACCTCCNATGGTCCAAATAAAGAGAAAAAGGGAGAGAGAGAGAGAAAGAGACAGAGAGACAGAGAGACAGAGACAGAGAGACAGAGAGAGAGAAATGAGTGACACCCTGGCCTTCTTCCTGAATGTGGAGGAAATACCTTCAATTCTTTGCCCATTCAGTATGATGTTGACTGGGCCTCACATAGGCTGTATAAACACCCAACCACTGAGCTACATCCCCAGCCTCATTATCATAAATTCTTTGCCGAGCNTTTCATTCACAATAGTTTCCATAGCTTTTATTGCTAAGAAGTTATTTTGTTCTTTTTCTGGCATCATATTGCCAAGTTTTACATAAATTTTGTAAGTTTATTTTGAGATTTTTGGGTGTGTCTGGTAGCTCAGATAGCTCTGCCAATTTTATGAAATGTACTTCTTAGGAAGTGAATGGTTTCCCCTTGAAGATGTGCCTAGAAGTGTCAGTTTGTTGTGCAATGTTGACTTTATTTCCATTATTGTAGCTGGAAGTTTTCCTATGTCCCACCTGGTTCTGAGGCCAATTGGTCCCGAGTAAACACACAGAGGCTTATATTAATTACNAACTGTGTGGCCTATGGCTCAGGCTTCTTGCTAGCTAGCTCTTTCATCTTAAATTAATCTACTTCTATTAATCTATGTTTTGCCACGTGGCTTCCTGGCATTATCTGTGTTCCATTACATCTTGCTCCCCTGGCAGCGCTCAGCATCTCCTCTGACTCTGCCTTCTTCTCCTTGACTCTCTGCTTGGATTTCCTACCTGGCTCTATTCTGCCTTGACATAGGCCATAGCAGCTTCTTTATTAACCAATGGTAGCAACACATATTCACAGCGTACAGAAAGACCATCCTACAGCACATTATTGTCTCCCTATACCATCCGTGGCTGTGAGTGATGACTTTGGCACAATGTATACTATGCAGAGTCAGCAAGAGAAACTGTCCTCTAGAGTGTTATGACAGTGCAGACATGCTAATGGTGCAAGCAGTGTGTTGTAGACAGCAGGGAGTGTGAGGGCCTCACAGTGTAGCTTCTCCTACAGTGCAACTGGTGGTTCATGTAGGACAGTGGGCACTGTTGAGGCCAGCTCTGAAATAGCAAGGGCCTATGACACTGTCAGTGCCAGCAGCGGTGAAGTGCTGAAGCCCTTGTCCTCTGACCTCTCAGAGGTGTGGGCTCAAAGAGGCANCAGTGGGAAGCATAGCACCCCCTCTTTGGCACTTGCACCCCAGACACATTCTTTCAGCTGAAGTGCATCCCAGGAGTAGAAGCCCATCTGAATGGAGCAGGGTGGAGTTTCTCTCCATCCCCTTTGT
>LZPO01107911.1:364333-382995 GCA_001675575.1 Neotoma lepida
TTTNAANNTNNNNTNNNNTTNAAATTTGGGTTTAAAGATATGTTGCTTTGGAAANGAGGTTCTGCTTTTGTTTGCACAGAAGATGAGAATCTGTGGATTGCTTCCAGGTTAGTATGGTTTGGTTGATCAAGACTCCCTGAGAAATCTCCAATGGGAACAGATGGCCCAGATGATCCAATGTCTCAGAGCACTTCTGTTGCAGTTTCCTCTGAGTTCTGCATCCAGAAAGGCTTCAATGCTCCTGGCTGAGATGATCCAGCTTCACAGACTACTCCAGTCAGGACTTGATAATAATCCTAAATTTTCTTTGGGTTCCCATAAGATTACCAGCACCCCCAAGCAGCAGGAAGTAGCCTAACTACTCCCATATTCCAAAAAAATGGATTATGGATTTTGTTTTTGTTTAAGGGTTTGGTTACAAATTGTTATTGTTCGTAGTCAATCTCTTTCTAAAAGAAAAAAGGCAGATATTATATAGAAATGATAGGATAAAAGGGTAGATTATTGAATCTACTTTAATAAAAAAACAACTATTAATCTTACATACTTTACATTGTATGGATTTTGGTTTACTGATACAAATTTAAAGTCAATTTTGTTATACTGTATGTATATTTCTACTCTTGTTCAAGGTATTATGTTTATGCAACTCATTTAAAATTGTAATGTATAATTAAGAAATATAGATTAATAGTCATTTATGATAATCAAACTTACAGTCATGTTATTTAAGTTTTCTAGGTACACAAAGATATATTTCAATTAGGTAGGTAATCTTCAAACACTTCAAAGACCTACAGAATATGGCATTTAAAATGTTTTAAGAACTTAGACTTTTCTAGACAGTGAGACGACACATCTGCTCCTGGCAGCACCAATTACTTCAAAGAGGATGGTGGGCATCAAAGAAACTTGTTATGGAGTTTGTTTACAATATGGAAAAGACTAGCCATTTGAGCAAGAAACTGCTCTTGCCTGGACTGCTTGATAGTATGTTACATAAACTGCACATGCAGGACCCACAGGAAAGTGACCACTGAACTTTGCCAAAACAAAGCAAAATGGTCCTTCAGGTTCCTGATTCACATAAGAAACTGCCAGACATTCTGCAGGACACAGAGAAAAGCAACTGACAAACTTTGCCAAAATAGGCTAAACAGTTCTCCAAATTTCCTGCTTCACCAAAAAATATGCCAGAGACTCTCGGCCTGTAGGCTGAAGATGAATGCCCCAACCTTACAGAGGAACTTTGGGTGACTGTCTAGGCAGCCAGCTGTCTCTGTCATTTCTAGAATTCTAGAAATTACTTGCAATGTACTTCCTGTTTACTCAGGTAATTGTATATCCTTCTGGGGTCTTTGATGGAGTTGAAGACTAGGTAGTTATAATTATAGTTTTCCTTAGTTATGATAAAAGATAAATTAAATATGAAAATTTAGGCTCACAAAGATAGGATAGATGATAGAGTATTTTCTTTAGTTTTACCAAATACAAATAGATATTGTAACTGTAATTCTTGCTTGATAACTATTTTATTATATGTAATTTTACTATGCTAAAATGAAAAACTTTCCTTTTGATTAGACAGAAAAAGGGAAGTGCTGTGGGATGGTCTTTCTGTATGCTGTGAATATGTGTTGCTACCATTGGTTAATCAAAGAAGCTGCTATGGCCTATGGCAAGGCAGAATAGAGCTAGGCAGGGATTCCAAACAGAAACAAGGGGAAGAAAGGCGGAGTCACAGGAGACGCTGAGTGCTGCCGGGGGAGGGGGGGCAAGATGTAATGGAACACAGGTAACACCATGAATCCATGTGGCAAAACATAGATTAATAGAAATGGATTGAATTAAGTTGAAAGAGCTAGTTAATGATAAGCCTGAGCCACAGGCCATACAGTTTATAATTAATATAAGCCTCTGTATGTTTACTTGGGACTGAGCAGCTGCTGGACACAGGAAAACTTCCAGCTACATAAACCCTTTCCTCCCCAGCTTGCTTTATGGTCATGGTGTTTCATTGCAGCAACAGAAACCCTGAGACAATGGGTACGTGTGTCCATAGACTTGTGGAATTTGGCGTTCAATGTCCAGTGTCCTTCTCCATAGCTCTCCATCTTAGTTCTCTAAACAGGGACTGTTACTGAGCCTGGGACTCACCAGTGGGCTATGCTGGCCAGATTTCTGCCTGTCTCTGTCCTCTAGTACTGGGATTTCAAGCACACAAAGCCACATCTGTGGGTGTTGAGTATTCGAACTCACTGAGCTCAACTTACCCACTGAGCCATTTCCCTGAGCCCTGGATTTTAATTTTTATATATGTGTATGTATGAGTGGGGTGGACACAGGTATTGAAGATACAAAGGGCAACTTAAGAGGGCAAAAAGTCTTAAGTGGGGAGTGGTGGGGAGGAGAAAAGAGGGAATAATGGGATACATGTAACATGAAAACAGAAGGAACTACTGGGGGTGAAGGGGACTGGTAGGGTGAGGCAGGGGGAGGAAGAGGGACTGAGGAAATAAAATGCAGAACAACATGTGATATGGTCCTGGTGTAGAATACTAGAAAGCTATGGATGAGAAAAAGATTTGTTGTTGTTTGTTTGTTTGTTTGAAGTAAGGTCTTAATACACAGCCCAGGCTAGGTGCTAAAGGAACAAAGTGAAAAACAGTATTACAGTGTGCTGACTTTTTGGTATAAAAAAAGAAAGAAGAAAATGCTATGCCAGTGTCCTTTTGCTCGTATATGAATAAAGAAACCCCGAAAAGCACACAATAACTAAAAACTAGCATTTTATTTTGTAGTTGGGCTATGCAAGGGGGAGCAGGGGTTCTAAACAAACCTTCAGAGATGATGAAAGTTTCGGGCCTTGATTGTGGGGGTGACAGGCGCTTATGTGGTCAGACATAACTAAAGGAGGGCAGGAACATGGCTGGGGTACAGGAGTGTCCAGGGCCAATATTCAAGACCAAAATAAATATACAAGCAAATTCTGCACACTGAAAATGGGTACTGTATTATTCAGAGTTCTCTAGAGGAACAGAACCTATATAATGAGAGAGGGAAAGAGAGGGTGTGTATATATATTATAGAAAGGGGATTTATTAGGATGGTTTACAGGCTGTGTTCCAGCTAGTCCAATAATGGCTGTCTACCAACAAAAGATCCAAGAATCCGGTAGTTGTTCAGTCCATGAGACTGGATGTCTCAGCTCGTCTTCAGCATATACCAGAATCCCAAAGAAGTAGGCTCTAATGCCAGTGAAGGAATGGACTTGCTATCAAGGTGAGGGCAAGCAGGCAAAGAGCAAAAGCTTCCTTCTTCCATGTCTTTCATCTAAGCTGCCAGCAGAAGGTGTGGCCCATGTTAGAGGTGGATCTTCCCACCTCAAAAGATCCAGATTAAGAGTGGGTCTTCCAACTTCAAATGATTTAATTAAGGAAAAAAAAAAACCTTCTAGTCCCAGCACTGGGGAGGCAGAGGCAGGTAGATCTCTGTGAGTCCAAGTACAGCCTGGTTTATGTGGTAAGTTCCAGAACAGTGAGAGCTTGTCTCAAAATACACTAACAAACAAACAACTCTCCTCCCCCAGTTCCCCTAAAAAAGAAAAGGAAAATATCTCACAAGTGTACCTGCAGCTTGGAATTTAGTTAATTCCAGATATAGACAAGTTGACAACCAATAGTAGCCATCACAGGCATGGATCAATATTATCTTTAAAAGGTTATAACTACATAGCCATCCATTCCTATAAAGTCCTTTATTTTCTCTTTATTATCATGCTCATCCAACACAGCAAGATTTGATTATAGGAAACACACACCACTGCACATAATAGCAATATGCATACTGTCACCAAGTAGTATTCTGTCACAAGGTACTACACTACAAGCTGTTTATCTTATCATCTATTGACAGATATTTGTTTCACTTCTAGGTTTTAGCATGATTACAAATAAATATAACAAGAGCAGTCACACACAACCTTGGCAGGAACGTGTTTCCATTTCTCTAGGGAAAGTAGCAAGGGGAGAACCAGCTGGATGAGTACATATTGGCTTATCCCTATAAACCCCAATGCTATAGGTTGAATGCAGTACCACATACATGCTAGCCAACCCTGTATAACTAAGCCACACTACCAGCCCCTACATTGTTTTCTATTTTTGAATGATGAAACTTATTATCTATTCAAATATTAAACTACTGTATGAGGAGACCAGGCAAATACCATGACAGACTCCAAAGAACTCAGTTAAGGATTAGTCTTCAATTCCTGCTTCTTGAAACTGAGCAGGCAATTTCTGAGGGAACCAGGAACTAAGGACAATCAATCACTGGTGTCCCTGACAACAAGTCAGGGAGCACTGCATGTAGTCAGTCTTCAGAGCAGCTCAAGATAATAACCAAGTGAGTTATTTGGTTATTCGTCCAGGCCTGCCACAAAATGGAAAAGCTATAGCCTTAGCCCCTACCAGCCCTAGCCAATTAGGAATGTGCTAATATGATTGCCACTCGCGTAAGCCAGTCATATCTGAGATGACCTAACTGTCCCTAAAACTCCCCTTAACTATGCATAAAAGGAGCCTCCAAGCCTCTCTTGATGTCTCCATTTTGCCTTTGTGTCAGATGTGTGGCCCCAGCATGCTGGCACCTTTATTCTGGAGATAATAAATGTTCTTGTTGACTGCATACTTGGACCGTGGTCTTTTGTGAGACTTCTCCAGAACCCTAACACTATAGACTGAATATTTGTGTCTACTAAAAGCTCATAGGACTTAGGCCCTGAAATGGGACATTTGCAGAGTTTGATGAAAGAAGGGAAGTCAGAAGTCTGTGTCCCCACCAGGCCACATTTGGAGCCAAAACTCTACAAAGTCTGTATTTTCCCCAGGTCAGACAGGGATCATTTGCATGTTAGGCTCGGAAACTACTGAGCAGGCATGTCTGTAGCATGATCCAGTCCTCACTAGACACTGAGTCTGCAGCCACCTGGACCTTGGACCAAAACAGAGGGAGATGAATTTATGTGATATTTTTTTAGAGTAGTTCAAATGGGTTAAGACATTACAAAAGAAAAAAAACTTATAAGTTATACAAAACAGTATGCACTTGCAACAGCTGAGCCTTGGATTTCAACAATGATGAATAAGAGTCAGGGAGAAAAATAATGACTTTCAGGAAATCGATAAGTATGTTTTCAACGTCTTCCTAATATAACTAAAGACTGTATTAGAAATGAAATGTATATATTTAGTGTGCAGTCCTTCATCTGTGACTAGTCTATATGCCACATCTTCCCCACGATTAGGGTAAAGAATATTTTCATCACCCAAAATGTTCACTTGTTCCAAGACACACCTGACTAAGACAACTGATGACCCACTTTCTAATGCCAGAATCGACCTGCCTTTCTACACATTCATGTGAACAGGGCCAGATTGTTGAGCAAGGCTCATTTCTTTTAACCTAATCTTTGAGACTCCCACAGATGTATACTTGTTGCTGTGGTAAGATTCCCTTATGTGAAGCCTTGTTAACCCTCCCATCTACTGATAAGTATCTATACTATGTCTGGCTCTAATACAAACAGTCATGGGCAGGGCTTTGCTTAAGTATATATTCATTAGGCCAGTCAGTCACAAGGCATAACTTAATAACAAACAACTGTTTCCCACCATGATTTGAACATTGTATATTCTTGTCAAGAATATATGCAGCTTGGGTCTCCCATTTCTTCACCAACATTTAATTAATATGGTCAGGTTCTTTTTATGAATTCAGTGCCATTTGTTCTAAAGCTTGTTGGCAGCTCGTCTTTATGGAGATTCTGTCCAGACTTCAGTGCTTGAAGTTGTTGGTCTGTGGCCCCATCTTGGTCCTTTTCCAATGGTTTCACCTTCTCCAGGGCCTGGAGGACCTATCAAGCCAAGTCTTTCTACCACAGATGTTGTGCCTTGGAATTATGCAATCAGTCTACTGTCCTTGGATCTTGGCTATGGAGCCAACCTCAAAATTGCCCAGAACATAAAAATGCTGAACTATGGAAAGAGTTCATTGGTAGAAGCAGCGCTTGTACTGTTCCAAGCTGCCCTGCTGTTTTTTGAATGCTGTGTTGTTATTGTTGCTGGGGGCAGAACCCAGGGCTTCCCGTGGGCGTGCCACTGTCACTGGGTACACCCATAGATTCTGGGGTAGGTCTTGAGGTCAATCATGTTGATTTCCTCTGACTTTGGGTGGCTCTTCTTTGCTGTCCCTTTTCTTGGTTCTCTCTTGTAGCCTAGTGGTGCACCGTTTAGCTTGCTGTTTTGAAAGAGCTACGAGCCTCCTCCTCGATGCTACGAGCCCAATGTCTATTGTTCTCTGTGGACTCTTAGTATTGAAGTTTCTCTGCAATCTGTTCCAGAGTCCATTTTTAGGGAAGGGCTTTGGAGCTCTTCTCTTGTGACTTGCCTTTTCCCATGAGAAAAAATTCCAAGACACTGTTCTCACGTTAAGGACAAGCACAGTGGCTTGCTCCCCTTTGAAGGAACCTGTTTGCCAGCAGTATTCTGGAATCAGCTCCCTAATCTGGTCTTCTCAGTTGCCTTCCCCACTGTGAAACATCCCTCTTCCACTAAGGGCAAAGAGCGAAAGTGCCGAGTCTGGTTGCTCTCAGCCTACCACGAGCAGCATAGATAGAATCCTCTGCTTTGCCAAAGACAGGATGATGAGCGACTCTGACTGCCTGGCTTCACCCTCTAGGAATTTAGCCTTTGNTGTATAGAGGAGGTGGAAGGGGGTAAGAAATGCTGGCAACCCACCTCTGCAAGGTAACACCGAAGCCCTAAACTGGAACTGGGCATCGGAGCCTGATACTGAGTTTACCTGCCTAGGATGCAGTGGCTGTCATGCCAAGCTGGAAGAAAGAAAGAACGGGCCGTGGCTAGGGTGCTATGGGCGCTTGCTGTCCTTACCAAAATTCAGATTCTTTTGAGTAAGTATTTCTTCCTGCACTGTATGTCCCTGGGGCAATCTCTAGAGCACTGATTCTCAACCTGTGTGTCATGACCCCTCTAGGGGTTGCAAGTCAGACATTCATATTACAATTCATTAAAATAGCAAAAATTATGTTATGAAGTAGCAATGAAAATAATTTTATATTTGGGGGTCACCACAATATGGGGGACTATATTAAAGGGTCACAGCATTAAGAAAGTTGAGAACTACTGCTCTAGAGGCTGTAAGTGGCTATTTTAAGTTTTATAAAATTTGCCAGTTATAGATGCACAGAGCTAGGCACACCTCCATTGGGGAAGCAGGGTGCCTCAAATTGTATCTTATGGTGGCTTTGTTTTACATGTCCCTGAGAATTAAATGGGGAACGTTTTTTTCAGATCACCCTGGGCCATTTGCACTACACCATGCCAGTTTGTCCTCTGAACGCTCCCTACTACCGTTTCTTAGAACTTTCCTATTCCGAAGAGCAAAGAGGCAGGCCCTGCAGGCTGTTCCCCAGGCTGCTGTATCACCTGGATGCTGGCTAAGTTTGGCTAACAGGGGACCCAGGGGGTTAGAGGGAAGGGAGAACCAGGTATATCTCCCTTTCTTTCTCTGCCTCAAGCCTTACCTGCTGAAGTAAAGGTGTCAGCTCCAGCCAGCCAGGCCTTCTGCGGCTCCGCTTTCACTGGGCAATGCTGGTGCTAAGGTAACTGAGGGACGATTTTCTCCCTATCTCCTATTTGGCTCCCAGCTCCTATCCTGTGAGTAACCTGTGCTGCAATAGATGCCTTCAGCTGCCAGTACTTGGACCAGTGTCTGATTTTCTGTAGAGCTTATCCACTGTACCATTATTACTTTCTGTTCTGATAAGTTCTTATTTTGCTCTTCTTATCCCTCGTTGCCCAGGTTCTGCATTTGGGTTGCCCCTGTGAGCACTGAAGGAACATAAGAGTTCCTTCATCTGACGTGTCTCTTTCCTCAGTTTTGCACACTGCCTGGAGGACACACTGCACACTGAAAGGTCAGCAAAGAGAAGCACCCTGAAATTGAGTCCAAGTCCTCATTCTACCCCATCTGTGTGCCACTAGTGGGCGCTCCTGGGCAGAGCACTGTCTGGGTCCTAAATTGGGTTTCTCATGTTTAATATGGAAAGGTGAAGCCTCAGATGTTCATACACAAAAAAGTAAGTGAGTATCTTGCATGGTGGACCTTCCTGAAGGAAGCACACTGGCCCAACCAGCACTCAGATCAGACATCACCAACACTTGAGAAGTCACTCCCCTTCCTGATGCCTTCACCCACAGCTGCCCCAAAGCAANCATTCACCTGCTTCTCCCCACTGCTGAGAGGTTCTTCTGGTGCCTGGTTTTCCATGGCTGAGTCATATTGTAGTGCATAAAAACATATTGCATGTGTCTACTGCTGGATGGATGTTTGGGTTTTTCTTGTTTTCCCCTGTGGTGTTTTGAGTGCATATCAAAAGTGTCTGTTTCTTTGTCTGAATTCAATCCTTATTTCTCCAATTTAAAAATGATGAACTGTACTTACCTTCCTGTGGGGCATTTCATTCATTAATGACTGATGTCCGAGGGCCTAGCCTACTCTGAGTAGTGGTAGTCCTGGGCAGGAANTGTCTCTGTCATTTCTAGAATTCTAGAAATTACTTGCAATGTACTTCCTGTTTACTCAGGTAATTGTATATCCTTCTGGGGTCTTTGATGGAGTTAAGACATTACAAAAGAAAAAAACTTATAAGTTATACAAAACAGTATGCACTTGCAACAGCTGAGCCTTGGATTTCAACAATGATGAATAAGAGTCAGGGAGAAAAATAATGACTTTCAGGAAATCGATAAGTATGTTTTCAACGTCTTCCTAATATAACTNAAGACTGTATTAGAAATGAAATGTATATATTTAGTGTGCAGTCCTTCATCTGTGACTAGTCTATATGCCACATCTTCCCCACGATTAGGGTAAAGAATATTTTCATCACCCAAAATGTTCACTTGTTCCAAGACACACCTGACTAAGACAACTGATGACCCACTTTCTAATGCCAGAATCGACCTGCCTTTCTACACATTCATGTGAACAGGGCCAGATTGTTGAGCAAGGCTCATTTCTTTTAACCTAATCTTTGAGACTCCCACAGATGTATACTTGTTGCTGTGGTAAGATTCCCTTATGTGAAGCCTTGTTAACCCTCCCATCTACTGATAAGTATCTATACTATGTCTGGCTCTAATACAAACAGTCATGGGCAGGGCTTTGCTTAAGTATATATTCATTAGGCCAGTCAGTCACAAGGCATAACTTAATAACAAACAACTGTTTCCCACCATGATTTGAACATTGTATATTCTTGTCAAGAATATATGCAGCTTGGGTCTCCCATTTCTTCACCAACATTTAATTAATATGGTCAGGTTCTTTTTATGAATTCAGTGCCATTTGTTCTAAAGCTTGTTGGCAGCTCGTCTTTATGGAGATTCTGTCCAGACTTCAGTGCTTGAAGTTGTTGGTCTGTGGCCCCATCTTGGTCCTTTTCCAATGGTTTCACCTTCTCCAGGGCCTGGAGGACCTATCAAGCCAAGTCTTTCTACCACAGATGTTGTGCCTTGGAATTATGCAATCAGTCTACTGTCCTTGGATCTTGGCTATGGAGCCAACCTCAAAATTGCCCAGAACATAAAAATGCTGAACTATGGAAAGAGTTCATTGGTAGAAGCAGCGCTTGTACTGTTCCAAGCTGCCCTGCTGTTTTTTGAATGCTGTGTTGTTATTGTTGCTGGGGGCAGAACCCAGGGCTTCCCGTGGGCGTGCCACTGTCACTGGGTACACCCATAGATTCTGGGGTAGGTCTTGAGGTCAATCATGTTGATTTCCTCTGACTTTGGGTGGCTCTTCTTTGCTGTCCCTTTTCTTGGTTCTCTCTTGTAGCCTAGTGGTGCACCGTTTAGCTTGCTGTTTTGAAAGAGCTACGAGCCTCCTCCTCGATGCTACGAGCCCAATGTCTATTGTTCTCTGTGGACTCTTAGTATTGAAGTTTCTCTGCAATCTGTTCCAGAGTCCATTTTTAGGGAAGGGCTTTGGAGCTCTTCTCTTGTGACTTGCCTTTTCCCATGAGAAAAAATTCCAAGACACTGTTCTCACGTTAAGGACAAGCACAGTGGCTTGCTCCCCTTTGAAGGAACCTGTTTGCCAGCAGTATTCTGGAATCAGCTCCCTAATCTGGTCTTCTCAGTTGCCTTCCCCACTGTGAAACATCCCTCTTCCACTAAGGGCAAAGAGCGAAAGTGCCGAGTCTGGTTGCTCTCAGCCTACCACGAGCAGCATAGATAGAATCCTCTGCTTTGCCAAAGACAGGATGATGAGCGACTCTGACTGCCTGGCTTCACCCTCTAGGAATTTAGCCTTTGNTGTATAGAGGAGGTGGAAGGGGGTAAGAAATGCTGGCAACCCACCTCTGCAAGGTAACACCGAAGCCCTAAACTGGAACTGGGCATCGGAGCCTGATACTGAGTTTACCTGCCTAGGATGCAGTGGCTGTCATGCCAAGCTGGAAGAAAGAAAGAACGGGCCGTGGCTAGGGTGCTATGGGCGCTTGCTGTCCTTACCAAAATTCAGATTCTTTTGAGTAAGTATTTCTTCCTGCACTGTATGTCCCTGGGGCAATCTCTAGAGCACTGATTCTCAACCTGTGTGTCATGACCCCTCTAGGGGTTGCAAGTCAGACATTCATATTACAATTCATTAAAATAGCAAAAATTATGTTATGAAGTAGCAATGAAAATAATTTTATATTTGGGGGTCACCACAATATGGGGGACTATATTAAAGGGTCACAGCATTAAGAAAGTTGAGAACTACTGCTCTAGAGGCTGTAAGTGGCTATTTTAAGTTTTATAAAATTTGCCAGTTATAGATGCACAGAGCTAGGCACACCTCCATTGGGGAAGCAGGGTGCCTCAAATTGTATCTTATGGTGGCTTTGTTTTACATGTCCCTGAGAATTAAATGGGGAACGTTTTTTTCAGATCACCCTGGGCCATTTGCACTACACCATGCCAGTTTGTCCTCTGAACGCTCCCTACTACCGTTTCTTAGAACTTTCCTATTCCGAAGAGCAAAGAGGCAGGCCCTGCAGGCTGTTCCCCAGGCTGCTGTATCACCTGGATGCTGGCTAAGTTTGGCTAACAGGGGACCCAGGGGGTTAGAGGGAAGGGAGAACCAGGTATATCTCCCTTTCTTTCTCTGCCTCAAGCCTTACCTGCTGAAGTAAAGGTGTCAGCTCCAGCCAGCCAGGCCTTCTGCGGCTCCGCTTTCACTGGGCAATGCTGGTGCTAAGGTAACTGAGGGACGATTTTCTCCCTATCTCCTATTTGGCTCCCAGCTCCTATCCTGTGAGTAACCTGTGCTGCAATAGATGCCTTCAGCTGCCAGTACTTGGACCAGTGTCTGATTTTCTGTAGAGCTTATCCACTGTACCATTATTACTTTCTGTTCTGATAAGTTCTTATTTTGCTCTTCTTATCCCTCGTTGCCCAGGTTCTGCATTTGGGTTGCCCCTGTGAGCACTGAAGGAACATAAGAGTTCCTTCATCTGACGTGTCTCTTTCCTCAGTTTTGCACACTGCCTGGAGGACACACTGCACACTGAAAGGTCAGCAAAGAGAAGCACCCTGAAATTGAGTCCAAGTCCTCATTCTACCCCATCTGTGTGCCACTAGTGGGCGCTCCTGGGCAGAGCACTGTCTGGGTCCTAAATTGGGTTTCTCATGTTTAATATGGAAAGGTGAAGCCTCAGATGTTCATACACAAAAAAGTAAGTGAGTATCTTGCATGGTGGACCTTCCTGAAGGAAGCACACTGGCCCAACCAGCACTCAGATCAGACATCACCAACACTTGAGAAGTCACTCCCCTTCCTGATGCCTTCACCCACAGCTGCCCCAAAGCAANCATTCACCTGCTTCTCCCCACTGCTGAGAGGTTCTTCTGGTGCCTGGTTTTCCATGGCTGAGTCATATTGTAGTGCATAAAAACATATTGCATGTGTCTACTGCTGGATGGATGTTTGGGTTTTTCTTGTTTTCCCCTGTGGTGTTTTGAGTGCATATCAAAAGTGTCTGTTTCTTTGTCTGAATTCAATCCTTATTTCTCCAATTTAAAAATGATGAACTGNACTTACCTTCCTGTGGGGCATTTCATTCATTAATGACTGATGTCCGAGGGCCTAGCCTACTCTGAGTAGTGGTAGTCCTGGGCAGGAAAAACAAGCTGAGCAAGCCAGTAGTAACGTCCCTCCCGGCCTCTGCTGCAGTTCCTGCCTCCAGATTCCTATCTTGAATTCCTGCTCTGACTTCCCTTCATGATGGATTATAATGTGTAAGATGAAATAACCCTTTCCTCCAAGCCGCTTTTGGTCACAGTGTTTATCACAGCAACAGACAGCAAACTAAGATAATGCTCAATAAAATNGAAGAGGACATTAGTCAATAGCTGAATGAATTTTAAAAACATGATTAAGTGAAGTAAGAAAAACAGCATAAGATGCAAAGGACAAATTCAATGATGAGGTAGAAACATTGAAAAGAATCTAATTGAAAATCTAAACACAAAAAGCTCAATTAAAAACAAACAAACAGGCCAGCCTGGGCTACAGAGTGAGTTCCAGGACAGCCTGGGCTACAGAGTGAGTTCCAGGACAGCCAGGGCTACACAGAGAAACCCTGTTTCCAAAACAAACAAACAAACAAACAAACCAAAACAAAAAAATAAACCATCTCAGTGGAAGCCTCCCCAACAGAACTGACAAAGTAAAAGACAGAGTACCAGGGCTTAAAGACAAGTTATAGAATTAGAAAAAGCAGAAAAAAAGAAAAATATGAGGAAGTACAAACAGAACTTGCAAGAATGCTGGACAGTATTAAAAGACCAAACTTGGGACTTATTAGCATAGAAGAAGAAATAGAAAAATAAGCTAAAGACCTAAAAAAAATACATTCAGTTAAACCAGAGAAGACAAATACCTCACGATAGGGAAAGAGATGGCCACTGAGATGCAGGAGGTATTTAGATACCAAACAGGAGCAGAAAAGAACCACCTCCCATCATGCTGTAGTTGAGAATATGGAACAAAGAATATTAGAAGCTCCTTGAGAGAAGCAGCAAGTTGCAGATAGACACAAGCCCNTCAGACTGACAGGACACTTCTCAACAGACACTCAAGTTCCAGGAAGGCACTGAAGGGCAACTTTCATGCCTTGAGAANTGGTAATTGCCAACTCAGATTGCTNTGTGCAGTAAAGCCANCCTCCTCTACAACTGAGGGAGAAATAAGCCTCCACCATGATCACACGGGAGAGACAGAGTAACATCGGTGAGGTCACAGGAGAGAATGAATTGTGCCAAAATAGATGGGGAACTAAATGAAGATCAGGAAAGAATCAAATATTATACACACTGTGTGCATTTCAGGGAGATGGTGATGTGAAACTCAAGCAGGACTGCAGTTTTCCTAACTCCTGATCAATGATCACACAGTTCTCTGGAAGAAAGCAATGTAGGAAGTGGAGTGCATAGGTATGGTATCCACATGGTCAACCCAAGGCGCTAAAGTGCTCAGGCATGGCAGCGATCATATAGCCTCCCACACTGGCGGTCAGAGCGTCAGGACTCCAGGTCAGGGAGCTAAGAACCAGCTCACACACCAAGGAGTGAGCTTCTGAGGTTTTCCTTTAGCCCTCCACCCAGCGCAGCACTCCAAGTGGAAGCAAAGCTTTGCAAACTGCCATACGCCAGCCAAAGACGTGTGAACGGCCTGGGGCAGCTGAGCCAGGAGAGGGTGGGTGCTCTGAGGGAAAATGCAGCCATGCACACATAAGATGGGAGAGACCACGCAGCTGGGACAGGAAACCNGAGGCAAAGAATGTGGGGACTGGCTGAACCTGTCATTCAGCCTTGATCCGATGCGTCTCTCTTTANTATCAATTATCAAATTGCTGTTACAAAACTGAAGAACCATCACAATTATGCTCCAGATCAGGTTGGGGTCAGGTTTCATCAAGATTTTATCTATGGTATAGGGGGAAAAACATAATTCAGAAATAAAGAAAACTATAATTGTGATTATAAGTAAGTATAAATTAATATATTAAGAAGTTGCAATTGAATTAACACATTAATTATATTTTCCTTCTCTAAATCATAATAAAGATGCATAATTAACTTATTCATTTTCTAAATATTTTTATTGCCTGATCTTGTTCTTAGGCAAAAGACAGAACATAGATGAAATTGGATACAACAACTGTAGAAAAATACAAAGGAATGCTTAATCATATTCTAGATGATAGAATGTAAATTTTAACCAAAAAACCCATTATTACTTTAAGCATAGATTGAGAAATGTATTGAAGGAAACCAAAGGCCAAAGCATTGAAAAGTGTATCTAAAAATTTTNAGAACCTAAAGATTAGTTATGTGTTCTCAAATTAGAGCAAGATTCTGAAAACAAAACTGATAGACTTTGAAAGGCAATGTCAATCATTCATTGAAAAATAATATGAAAAGGGCTGAAGAGATGGCTCAGTGCTTAAGAACACTGGCCGCTCCCTCAGAGGACCTGGGCAATTCACAGCCCCACATGGCTCCTCATAATCATCCACAACTCAAGTTTCAGGGGATCCAATACCCTCTCTTCATGTACAGACATAAGTACAGCCAAAACACCNACACTCATGAAATAAAAAANTNAATTTAAGAAATGACAATAATGATAAAAATTATCCTTCGTGTTATAAAGTGTTAGTTGTACATATGAATGGGTTCACCATAATATTTCCACCGTGCACACAGCCTGCCCATTTCAAATCCAGCTTCCAGTTGTCTAACCCCCTCCCATACCTATCCCATTCTCCAAGCCGCTGCTTTCAGGTCAACTATTCCTAACATCTACATATCAGGGAGCACACAGCACTTACCTATCTTATTTCCCCTAACACAATTCCCCCCAGTTCCATCCACTTGTCTACATATTTCAGAATTCCACTCCTCTTTACAGAGGTCCATGTACCCCTTGTGTGCATGATTTACAACTTTGGAGTAAGTCATCTCCCCAGGCCCTTACTGAGCTCTTCTCACCCCCAAGGTCTCATGTCATTCCTTTTCTCACTTCAGTTGAGTATTTTCTTCCTGCTTTCATGGTCTTGCTCACTCTCTCAGAGCTCACTGAGCTTTTTATAATCATTTTTTNAAAAATCTGTCTTGAGGCTGGAGAGATGGTTAAGAGCATTGACTCTTCTTCCAGAGGACCCAGTTCAATTCCCAGCACCCACATGATGACTCACAACCATCTGTAACTCCAGNTCCAAGGAATCCAACACCTTCCAGCCCCCTCAGGTGCTCACATGCTACACAGACATACATGCAGGCCAAAATACCCATACATACAAATTTTAAAACTTAATAATTCTAAAAAATCTGTCAATATATCTCTTTGTCTCAGTCTCTGTCTGTCTCTCTGTGTGTGGTGTATGTGTGTCTGGTGTGTGTGGTATGTGTGTGGTGTGTGTGTGTGTGTATTTTACTGAGATTAAAAAGAAGGCCTTACATGTGGCTCTGCCACTGAGCTGTATTCCCTGGCCAATTCTCTTAAGCTCTTTATCAGGCATTATAATTATACCCATACTAGTTTCCATAGGCTCTATTAATAGGAAGACAATTTGTTCTTTTGAAGTCATCATGTTACTTGGCTTCCAGTTTTCTGATGCTCCTAAACTGAGTCCCTTGTACCCGGTAAACCAGGTATCTACCATTTTTGTGAAGTAGCCTTCTCGGTAAGCAGCTTTATCTTAAAGGTGAGCAGAAGTGTGCATTGTTATTCAACACTATCTTTATTTAGCTAAGAAACATGGTACAGCTTTTTTGGCTGAGATGGATGACTTGGGGCACAATGCATATGATAGTGGAGTCAGAGAGACCCACTCTCTAGGGGCCAAGAAAGAGTAGGAAGACTGTAGCAGTGTGTGTGTGTGTGTGGGGGGTGTTTCTCACTGTGTAACCATTTCCGTAATAATGGGTGGCCCCAATGGGACAGTTCGGGGGTTCCTTGAGTACTGCTGATGTAGTATCAAGAGCCTGTGGTACTGGTAGCCCCCAGTGGTAAGGGAGCTAAAATATTTATCCACTGTCCATCAAAAGTATGGACCCAGATGCTTCCTCAAGAGGCAGCAGTGTGAAGGGCAGCACCTCCTTTTGGGCACCAGAGCCTACTCTTGACAGTGGTGAGTCATCAGAGAAGGAGTGGGAACAGGGAAGCTGTGAGACAGAGTCAGCTGCGCATGGCGTTGCTCTCTTTGGCTTCCCTGGCAGTGCACACTCCGGAGCAGAGTGGCTTCCCTGTCACAGCTTCCCCTCATACCTGTCTCTTATACACATCTAGATGTGTATAAGAGACAGCTCTGTGGCTGTCTGAAACTGGAGGAAGTTCCTCTCTGCCTCTTTTGTCCATAGACACTCAGGAATAGGACTGTGGATAAAGCCTTAAATGAACCTGTGATTCATTATATAATAATATAATAATTTATACAACATAATAAGTTATATAGGTCGTGGCCTTTAAACCCATCTATCATATTTTTCCTCCAAGAAGCCTCAAGATTTAAAGATAATGTGAATGCATCTGTAGATTCTTATCTTCCCTAAGGTTAATCCATCGCCAGCCTCAGAAAGACAGGAGCAGCCTTGACACCTGCTTGGAAAGTGTCATGTTTTCATAGAGAAACATGAGCTCCTTCTAGCTTTTCAAGTGAGTGGGTTCAATGATGGCAAATCTGTGGGAAAGGCTAAGTGTTGGGAGAAGTATCAGTTAGCGCCTTCTTGTTTCCTTGATTTTTTTTTTAAACTATTGGACAGAAAAATAAATAGCAGTATTTCGGAGTCAATTGCATCAAGGGAGGGTATGACAACACACTCCAGCACTGCATAATTCCATAGACTCTCCTAGCTGGAGGATATGGTAGAGGGAGGTCCAACCCTGGGCACCCTTATCCCTAACTAGCAGCAGGTCCTGCTGGGAATGCCCATGTCCAGGGACAGGTGTGTGCTCCTTCTCAAGCCCATAATGTGGCTCAGGGAAAGCATGCCACGCCCTACCCCTGGCCTCTGCNTGAAACAGCCAGGACTGCTGGCTCNACAGGACATGGCCCAAGAACTCCCGGCTCCCATGCCACTCATCCGTGTGGACCCACTCAAAATCTCCCTGGGATACTNGACTCCCCTTAGCTCTAGTCCCTCTGTCTGGGTCCAAGGCCTCAGAGGAGATGGTGTTGGCAGCCGCTCCAAAGTCTGGGCTGCAGGTGCCTGGGCTGCTGGGAAAAAGCCTGGAAGAAAGAGCCCTGAAGTCCCTCCCGTCTCCCTCCACATTCTCCCTTAGAAAGGAAGGTTGGTGTGACTCATAGTGGGTGCCACTGGGTTCTGAGAAGACTTGTGGGCAGATGCGGGTCCTGACTGCCTTTAGGTGTGCCATGCCCTTGCTAAAGCCCTTGGAAAAGGTGGAAAAGGACGGGAAGATCACCATGNGGANTAGAGGCAGGAGGTGGCTCCAAGTCTGCTGTTGGGATTCTNGGCACATGGCAAGTTAGTCATTGAGTCATTTTTTGGCTGCCTTCTAAAACTCTTACACCTAAGGAAAATAAAGACTGTGTGGTACCTAAAATCTAATGTAGGAAAAAAATATTCTAGTGAAAACAGAACATGAGACTGGAATTTGTCATCCCATGCCTGACAGTTGTTCAACTTTGCAGTCACAGAAGCCATCAACCAGCACTTCTCGAAAGAAGGGAACGTTGTTTTGAAATGAATGACCACTTCTGCATCCAAAAAGAAAATCTAAGGTGACAGAAAGAAAACCAGACTTAGTACATCTTCTAATAGAAGGACCACACACTTCACACATCACACCACATGCACACATACAGAGAGGCACATCCGGTCACCACATCCGGTCAGGTCCTGGCTCAGACTCCCACTGTGTAGAATTAGGAAGGACAGAGGTTCAAGCCAAGGCAGCCTTGGGAGCTCCATTGTGCAATGACCTGGGGCCTTAACACAGAAACTGTGAGGAACCAAAAGAAAGAGATTCTGAGAAAGGGTTACCCGTGACCTAACAGGTGTTTGAAGGACATATACCAAACAACTATAGTGTGTTGACTTTTTAAAGACTCTGATTCACAGTTTAAAAAAAAAGCAACACAGCAAAAGTTAATTCCAGTATCAACTGGATACACAGAAGGAAGTAATTGTTAAATATTAAGTGTGATTAATAAGTGTTATAGTTTTATGAGTTCTTATCTTTTAGAGATAAGTACCATATTAACAATAAAAAAAAAATCACCCTGAACTAACTCAATGAAATCATGGGACATCTAGTTAACATATCTTTATGCTATGATGCTGCTAAAAACACAGTTTTGGAGGTATTGATATGAACTAATCTCCNAAGTGCATGCTAAATCTAAATACATGTCTTCCCTTGTTATATCATCAAACTGATTTTGTAAAACACTTTTGACAGAGGTACATTGTGGCAGAGTAAGCAAGTAGGTGAGAATTCAAAGGGAATTTTACCCACTGAATCAATGTATGTATGTATATATGTATGTATGCATGTATGTATGT
>LZPO01107911.1:385993-397097 GCA_001675575.1 Neotoma lepida
AAAAAGATGTGCAACATCTGTGTGTCTGGTGCCTGCAAAGGCCAGAAGAGAATGTCGTCACCTGGAACTGGAGTTGCAGACATTGTAAGCTACCATGTGGCTCTCTGGAAGAGCAGCCAGTACTGGTAACAGCTGAGCCATCTCTCCAGCACCAACATTAATATTTTATTACTGACACAAGAGACTTGAAAGATCATTTAATAGACAGTGTTTATAGATTGAAAAGCCAATCAGTTGTCTCTGCTCACACAGCTGATCTGTGTATTGAGTGCATTCTTACCAAACTTCCAATAGGGCTTGTGTAATTTGACAAGATGATTTTTAAATATATGTGGAAAAGTAAAAATATCAAGAACCACTGAGACAACTATATCAGACCATAGGAGGTGAGGAGACAAGTAGGGGATAGGGAGGACACCATTCCTCAGTTGGAAGGTCTCCTCCTCAGGCAGGAGACAGTAGGACTTCAGCAGCATGTCACCCAGTGACAGCAGAGCCACAGAGGGCCTGACCAGCCTGACCTGGAGCCCAAACTGCAGCAGGCCTGAAACAGAGAAAAGAAGAGAGAAAAGGCTGACTTTCCCAGCACCCTCTTCCCTATTATGTCTCCACTATCCAAACTCAGTCAGAATCCAGCTAACAGGGGAGCCTAGAAACCACCTGCAGGGCCCACAGTTCTGTAGTACAGACAAGAAAACCCAGAGGAATGGTTCCGAGGACCAACAGGCATGGGCTGGTATAAACGGCCTGGATGGTGTAAAAAAAGTCCCCCTTATGTACACGTGAAACAAAGGCACAATAAGGTCTGATTTCAGAAACTTTGGCTTCCAGAGTGGAGGTGTGATAACAGCAGGTCCAACTCCAATGAAGCAATAAAGACTACTATAAATCTTACAAAACTCGACAACTGTCTAGTATTTCCGGAAATAGGGCTTGAGTACACACATAAATATTTTACCCAATAAAACATGAACCACATGAGGACAGTGACTGCCTCCAGCAACTGAACCGCGGCCTGCAAAACGTGAACCACATGAAGGCAGTGACTGCTCCGGCACCTGAACCGCGGCCTGCTTTTTCTCCCTTCAGGCCCAGCTCAGCACCCTTGGTACATCATCAAGCAGATGTGCCAAGCATAAGGCTTTCTATGTCCCAGTTCCCAGCCTAGGGCTACAGCATCTCCTGGAGGACACATCTCCAGTTTTCCTCATCCCCTTTCATCTGTTCCATATTGAAATGGCCAGACTCAAGCAGAGTGGAGCCAAGCAGTCAAGGGCTCCTTTCGCCCTCCTATGCCTGTGGTGAAGGCTCTGTAGCAGTTGGGCAGGCTGCCGATTTCACCCTCTTTGATTGTAGGATGAGTGTTCTACAATGGGAAGGGGAGATGAGAAGACCAGAGCATCCAAGCCAGTCTCATACCCAGCTTGTAAAGCACGGGTGTTCTTTAAAGGGAAGCAAATCTCTTGGAGACGGACAGTGAATTGGAATTTTTGGAATTTTTCTAATAGAGAGAGGCAGGTAACAAGGAAATAGAGTCCCAAAACTCTCCCAGAAGAATGGACTCTCTGTAGAACAGATGGTAGGGAAGTTCAAGGCTAAGAGTGCAGGTGAAAACAACTCACATTGGTGGTTAGCAGCTACAATGAGGCTGTCAGCTCCTTGAAAGCAACAGGCTAAACCATTCACTGTTGGGTTACCAGAGAGAACCAAGGGAAGCAACAGCAAAGAAGAGATTCTTAAGGGTCAGAAATAACTTCTAGGACTGGCCTCAGAACTACCCCTGGAACTCCAAGTGTAGCTCAGTAATAGCAACACGTTCTTAGGAGGCCCTGGGTTCCATCTCCAGCCACAACCATACCAACAAAGCTGAAGGTGGCCTGTGGCAGACATGGCTGGCTGGCCCAGCATCAAGAGCTTGAGCATGATTTCTGTCTATGAGCTGATACCATACTCCTACCTCCCAGGCAGTCTACAGTTGAGTCACAGCTAAGATCCAAGAACTATTAAAAAAAAAAAAAGACTTCATCACATCAATCATATCTGCTGATGCTGGGAGACTAAAGCCTGATAGGTTCTCCAAGCCCTGGGGCAGCCGAAGATAGGCCACAGACCAACACCCCAAGGAGGCGGAGATTTAATCAGAAGGTGACAACTGCCAGTATCAAGAACCCACCTCAACCAAACATGCTGAGTTTCTAGAGGCCTTCTTGTGAAGGAAAACAAAGCTTCATTAGTTGAGAATGCCAGGAAACTGCTCAGACATTCCTTTTTTTTTTTTTTTTTTTAATGTGCTGAGTGTTTGGCCTGCATGTATGTTTGTGCACCACTTGTGTGTATGGCACCCACAGAGGCCAGAATAGGGCACTGGATTCCCTAGAACTGGAGTTACAGACAGTTGTGAGCCACCATGTCAGTGCTGGGGATCAAACCTGAGTCTCCTAGAAGAGCAACCAGTGCTCTTAGCTGCTGAGCCATCTCTCCAGCCCAGGCTCAGACATTCTTGATGAGAATGTAAACTGTTATAATCGTGGAAAACGATTAAGTGACTCCTTCTCCCAGGTACTTTCCCTAGAAACATGAATGTAGAATCAGGCTAAGATTTGCTCATGACTGGGTGGCAGATTCATTCATCCACACCTAAATCTGATAATATAGAGCAGTAAGTGACAGGATTAACAGATCCTTATATAGTTTATCCATGTGATTGAATATTAATGCAATAACAAACATCCATATGATGGTATCTCAAGAACATTAGGCTTAATGATAGACTCACACAAAAAATGCAAATGTTGTATGACTTTTCCTGGGGAGACATGAACAAACACCCCTGTCCAACAAGAAAGAGCACTAATGATGGGCCAAGAAAACAATTCCACCCAAGCTTAGCTCACTGAACCAGCGGTTGTATTGAGGTTACTAGCAGGAGTGTGGGTGAATCAACAGCAGCTGCCTCACCAGAAAGCCTACCCCAGTATAAGTGATGTCTTGTGAAAAATGAATCCTTGTAGTTCCCTACACAATTTACAGACAGCTTAGCACATCAGAAAGTCTCTCTCCAGAGCAGTTGCTATTGCTTATACAAACTTATAGTGGGGCCTTGTAAATCCTGTAAGTTTTAGGAACTTCCGGAGACTTGAGTTATTTCCCGAGCTTGATGAGCTCTGTTGACTTGCTGTGTTTTAATGAGCGTCCCTGAGTAGTGGAGTGTTTCAGAGGAAATAGCTTCACAACCTTCTCTCCCTTCTTCTGTGTCTTACACATTTTCCATGCCTTCTTCCCTGATGTTTTCTGAGCTGGAAGGAATGATATAGATGTCTGATAAGTTTCTTCCATCCATGGCTAAATATTCAGCCACTATGCCACATTTGTTCTTAAGATCTTGACTGGGTTATGGGTGTCTATAGTACACTTCCAGTATAAAAAAAATTTTAAAAGAAGTTTATCTTCATCTCTAATTGAATGCAAATGTCTAAAACAGAATTTAACAGGCACATCACATCTACTTAACAGGCACATCACATCTATTTAACAAAGCAATAATAGTGGCCTCTCTATATGGGCCTATGACCTTCCCAACAAGGCCTTTGCCCCGGCTTACAGAATCAGATGTAAATTCCTTCCTGTGGAGTGGACCTTAATCAATCAGAAAGTAGTTTGTTTCTACTGTAACAGTCTCACCACTCTTGTACTACTCCATAGACACATTTTGCCTGGAATATTGATATTGTAGCACACAGCATCCAAATTGAGCAGGACCATTAGTGACGAGTCTTTCCAGTAGTCTACACAGTGCCTTCCGAGGTAGGAAGCTTCCAGTTCAGTTTTAGAATTTTTCCATGTTCTGCAATGAAAGTGTGAGGTGTCTTTAGCAAAGGTCTTAACATCTAGTTTGGGCATGCAATCAACTGCAGTGCAGAAGCCTTTGTGTTTGAGGGTTTCATGATCCTCCCCCGGCCAATAACTCTTAAGGAGGTTGCTTTGGCCATTGGATTTTCATTCAACTGCCTTACAACTCCTGGGAGCACCTTTTCCCATTTACTCAGGGTGTCTCCATTTAAATTCCTTAACTGCTATTTTTTACCACTCTTCCAGACATTTTTATAAATCTGCAAGGCACTCAAGTTTTAGTATTATGCCATGAAACCCTTTTCCAGAGGGTGGGAAGGTCCGCCACCATCTATTCCAAGTAAATTCCATTTTATCCCTTTAACTGCTGTCTTCTCAAAATAGGAATGTTGCGTACAGAGCATGAATGTGAGCCACTACCCTATCTCTGTAACCCACAGTCGTTCTCAGTGAGCCATCCAGCCTTCTCTTCCTTCTGTACTGATGTGCATCTCATCTTGGTGGGAACAGCTCATGCTGCTTAACCCAGCCAGGCCTAAGGAAGAGAAAGACCACATTATCCCCTGCTGCTGGAGCTGGTTCCTTGATTCTAACAGGTTTCTACACCAGCCACCATGGCCTTTGCTTTCCCATTGGCCACCCCTGGCTGTTGAAAGGGCCAGGATGGGCAAGCAATCTCCATCCTTAGTATACTTTAGTATACTTTACACCACACACTTGGTGGGGCAGAATTAGCTGCCCCTTCTAAATGAATCTTAATCTGTTTCACTTGAATAGTTTATAGTTTTGGCATTTCTGTTTCCTGTGAACTGCTACCCAGGCCTTAAAGCCTTATCAAAGCTTACTGGCACACCATCTGTCTTTCTGTAGAATTTTCCCCCAGGAATCAAACTTGACCTAAGCATTGTCATCTGTCACCTTTATCTCATGCTCTTCCTCCTCAGTGTCTGACTCTTCCCACAGGTTCCCAGGTTTGGGTCCCAGGAAGTGCCCTTTAACACAGACCTAATTTGTACTTTCTTTTCCTTGAATTCTGCAAGCCAACACCTCACCCACATCTTTCCTTTATTGATTTATTTTTTGCTCTTATCAGAGGCTGATGCAGTAGAGAACATCATTGTTAATTTGATAGCTTGTTTGTCTTTCTTTTTATAATTCTTCCACTACATGAGTTCCATCTGGGAAGACAGATCAGACTCAGTTGCATGTCGCATTACACACAAGAAAATCGTGCAGCTGACACTACAGCCTACCTTTGATCCTGGCCCATATGTGCTACTTTCAGGGACTGAAGTACGTTCTTTAATGTATCAGCTGTTTGAAGAGCATCTCCATACTCATAAAATGGACCCCATTCAGAAACCCACAGAGACAGCTGACCCGAGCTCATAGGAGCCTAGGGAGCCTGTATGGGACTGACCTAGGCCCTTTGCATGTGGGTGACAGTTGTGTAGCTTGGTCTGTTTGTAGGACCCCTAGTGGTGGGATCAGGACCTGTCCCTGGTATATGAGCTGGCTTTTTGGAACCTATTTCCCATGCTAGTATGCCTTGCCCAGCCTCAATGCAGGGGAGGAGCTTGGTCCTGCCTCAACTTGATATGCCATGCTTTGTTGACTCCCATGGAAGGCCTGCTCCTTTCTGAACGGAGGAGGAATAGATGGGAGAGGTAGAGGGGAGTGAGGATGGGGGGGCAGGAAGAGAGGAGGGAAGGGAAACTGTGGTTGATATGTAAAATAAATAAAAATTTATTAAAAGACAAAAATAAATAAAATTAAATTAAAAAAAGAAAAAAATAAATAAAAATTTTTTAAAATGGGCCCCATTCATCAAGGACACGTAGAGGAAGATGCTCCACTCACAGATGGCTCAGCTTTGGTTACACATCCTACCACCCGTCTCAGGGAGAGTGCAGCTAACACCGGCAGCAAGGAGGCTCGCCATCTCATATTACAGGTGGAGATGCTCCACCTTCACACAGACCAGCCTCAGGTTCACCTCTCAGGATCCCATGGACCAAACAGCCACTCCTCCTCAAGTCATCATTGATTCAGGCACCAACTGTCTCCTGTGACTTTTCCTGGGGAGACATGAACAAATACCTTTTCATTCCAGAGAGGGAACCAACAACAAACTAAAGAAATTATTTCTGCCAAAGCCTAGCTTAGTGAGAGTGTGGTTTTACTGGGGTTACTTACTGGAGTACAGGTGAGGGGTTACAGGATCATAGATGTCTCAAAGGCAGCCGTACTACTATAAAGTCCACCTTAGCATGGGTGACAACTCATGAAGTCTACATTCCTAGAGCTCCTTGCATGATTTGCAGGTAGCTTGGCTAGTCAGACAGGCTCAGCTCTTCAATAATTCTTACCTTTTTCTGGAGGAGTGGTCAAGATTGTTTTAAATTTTGTGTTATGTATATGGGTATTTGGGCTGCATGTATATAAGTGTACCATGTGCCTGGTATCTGCAGAAGTCAGAAGAGTGCATTGGTTCCCCTGGAACTAGAGTTACAGATGGTTGAGTCACTATGTGGGTACTGGGAACTGAACCTGGGTACTCTGCAAGAGCAACCTATTAATGGAACTCTTAATGGCTGAGCTATCTCTCCATCCCCTGTCACTGTTTATATGAACTTGGGGAGGAAGCCTTGTAAATCCTGTAAGTTTCAGGAACTTTCTAAGACTTTTAGGTTGTTTATTTCCTGAGCTCTATAACTTTTATTCACTTTCTCTCTACCTCCATCTCTTCCTGCAATTTCTTTCACATTTGTAGAATACTGCAGGAAAGTTTAAAAGTTCACCTGATTTTTTTCTTGACGCAAATATAACATGAAAGTAGAGATGGACTTGTGAGAAGTGAAGGAAAGGAGAAGAGAGGGTTGGGAGATCTTCTTAGTCACTTTTCTATTGCTGTGACAAAGCACCATGACCAAGGCAACCTGTAAATGAAAGCATTTAATATGGGTGCTCACAGTTCCAGCTAGACCATGGCCACCATGGTGGGAACATGGCAGCAGGCAGGCAGGCAGGCAGGTAAGGAGCTGAGGCAGTAGCTAGGAGCTTACATCCTGATCTACAAGCTGGAGGCAGAGAGTGAGAGAGCTAACTGGCAATGGTATGGGCTTTTGAAACCTCAAAGCCCATCCCCAGGGACATACCTTCTCCAAAAAGGCCACATCTCCTAATCCTTAACAGTTCAGGCAGCTGGGGACCAAGCATTCTACTATATGAGCCTATGGAGACCATTCTCATTCAAACCACCACAGGGATGAATATGGTCTAAGTATATGATATACTTGAATGAAAATGTTATCATGAAACATCAATTTGTATCATGAAGTGAATGAACTGTCCATTTTCACAAAGACTATAAACAGTAGCCCACAGCATAAGAAAATATAGTAACAAAGGAAAAGGAAAGAAAAAAGATCCTTTGGGGCCATAAAATCTCCTAGAGAAAAAGGAAGACCCCCAAAGCTACTGAGGCACAGCCTACACATTTGACAAAGAAAGAGAAGAATGAGAAATACCTCTTTTCTAAGCAACTGGTATCACGCCTCCTTGATTCCTGATGGCAGCAATGCCACAAGGTGGCGACCCATGATTAGACAAGAAGCTGCTGTTCTGGAAGTATGGAATAAACACTGTTGTCTACAGTGGATTAGTGGCATGAGTTCTCTGTTGCAGAGGACCTTGGCAAAACCTCTGAGGAAAAGCTTTAACGGTGTCTTTATCACCCAAAGCTACATTCGGTAGAAACTCACGTGACCTGGAGTTTTCCAGGTCAGTCTGAGGACTCATCCTAAAATGTGGACACAAGACGAGGGAGTAAGGCTCAAAGAGACAGAATATGGTAACTTGGATGAGATATCCCTCATATTCTCAGGCATGTGAACACTTGGTCCCCAGTTGGTGGCCCTATTTGGGGAGCTGTGCCCTTGTAGGAGGAAGTATGTTACTGGGGGCTGTTGCAGAATATTTATACACTGTGTGAAGATGTATTGCTGTGATTGGTGTAATAAAAAGCTGAACGGTCAATTGCTAGGCAGGAGAGATAGGCAGGACTTGCGGGCAGAGAGAGGAAGAGGGGATAATCCAGTCATGTGGGAGATGCCGACAGAACAAATCAGATATGCAGGACAGAGGAAAGTTAACCGAGCCATGTGATAGAACGTAGATTAATAGAAACAGGTTAATTAAGTTATAAGGGCTAGTTAGAAAAAAAAGCCTAAGCTAAGGCCAAGCTTTTATAATTAATAATAAGTCTCCGCCATGTCGTTATTTGGGAGCTGGCGGTACAGAGAAAGACTCATTACAGGGGGCAGGCTTTGAGGTTTCAAAAGCCACTTGCCATTTTGAATTCACTCTCTCTGGTTGCTGTTTGTAGTTCAAGATGCAATCTCTCAGCTCTTAGTTTCCGGCTCTGCCTGCTGTCACACTTCCCCGGTGCCATGGTGATGGACTGTTACAGAGTCCTGGTTCCTCTCAACACTTCTCACCCCATCTCCTACGCTGGACCTCTCCAGCCTCTGAGCTTCTCTCCCCTTCCTCCAGCTTCTCTGATTCCTATATAACTTCAGCCATTTTAGCTACATGGTCTCTTAGTCTCCTGACTTGCTCCTGGCCTCTTAGTCCCCGTCTCTCCCCACCCCACCCCCATTTCCCAGTTCAATCTGGACTCTTCCAGATGCCTCTGACTGTTTTCTCCCTCATAACCACAATAAGCCTTCTCCTCAAGCCGTATCTAGGAGCAGTCATGTCCTCATTTTTCCATTCAGTATCATTCTCCCCCAGCCTCTATAAACTCAGGGTCATCTCTGCAAAATACATCCAGTCCAACTTCAGAAGTCCCCACAGTCTGACAGGTGTGATACTGTTCAACTCTCTAAAGTCTCTTCTGAGACTTAAGGCAATTTCTTAGCTGAGAGCCCCTGTAAAAATTGAAAAGCCCTTCCTGCATCTATAACATACAATTGGCACAAGGGATCATGCCAGACAGGGCATCAATGGCGGGCACCTTCCCAATGGTCCCAGTCTGTTGTGTGAGGTATCTCTTTGGTTGTACCAGTCTCCTTAACAATTGCACTGCTTTGTCTAAACCTGTCTTGTGTGCCCTGTCCATGCTCCCTTCCTCATTGAACTGCACTTTTTTTTTTTCAGTTTTCTGGTCTACTCTCTGCTTCGAATTTGCACCATAAACCCAACTAAATACAGCAAGCATGATCAGTGCCGCAGTGTGAATGCTGTACTGAAATTTCTTCCATCAGACAGCTTGGCCCATTGCTTTTGAGTTTAGCCTCAATCTGATTTTCAGGACACAAGCAGAACACAGATATCTATATTTGCCAGACTGTAATATAAATAGCCTCCAGTCCGATTCTTTTTGTTTGTTTGTTTGTTTGTTTTTCGAGACAAGGTTTCTCTGTGTAGCTTTGTGCCTTTCCTGGAATTCACTCTGTAGTCCAGGCTGGACTCGAACTCACAGAGATCCATCCTCTGCCTCTGCCTCCCGAGTGCTGGGATTAAAGGCCTGCACCACCACCACCCGGCTTCCAGTCTGATTCTTGATAGAATCCTTGTCCCCTCTGAAACTTTATGATCCTGGCCTTCTTGTCTGTAGCTCTCACAGAGTTCTGGTCTCCCACACAACCCCCACAGGAAAGGCCCATTAAGCTCTGCTTCTAGAGTCTTTGGCCTACAGTTCACAACTCTGCTATAAACCTCCAAGAAACCAGCTTCAAAGCTAAAAACCACAAGGTCGAGGGTTAATCACAGAAACAATCCCATTTCTTGAAACCAGCTTTCCTTATTAGTCGCTTCTCTCAAGGCTACAATAAAATAACTAAACCTCTGAAGAAAGGAACAACTTTAGAAGTGTGGTTTAAGGGGACAAAGTCTGAAGCCAGATGTGGTGGCACACGCCTTCAATCCCAGCACTCAAGAGGCAGAGGCAGGCGGATCTCTGTGAGTTCTAGGACAGCCAGGGCTACACAGAGAAACCCTGTCTGGAAAAACAAACAAACAAACAAACAATGAGAATACAGTTCATAATGGCAGGGCAGACAAGGCGGCTGGAGTGGACTCATGCTGTGACAGTGGGGGGTTGCTCAGATCTGAGTGCATCAGAAGGCAAAGAGAGACCAGGAGTCAAGGCCAGGCTGTGACCCTCTCTTAGTGACTGTATTTGACTTGGCTTCACTTCCCAAAGGTCCTACGACCTCTTAGAACACCACCATCAGCTAAGGACCAGACATTCAACACATGAACCTACAGTGGACAATTTACATCCAAATCATAGCAGGAGTCCAAGGTTCAAATGGGTGCCTCCTTCCAGGACACCTAGTCAGTCTGGCTACTGAGTGCATGTCTCTAACTGTTAGGACCCAGCGAAGGGCATCATCTCTCCCTGCTCTGTATTCCTTGCCACTCTCTTAGAGTTCATCGGTCCCAGTAAAACCAGAGGCTCTCCCTCCATTCCATTATGGTGACCTGTGAGTGTCCTCCCCATGGGACCCATATGCTCTGCTTGGGGCTTTAGTCTGCAGTAGAGAGTTCTAGAGTGAGTAGACTTCTCACCCCGGATTATGCAATTTAAAGTTAGTTAATGGTGAAATTTTATTGACACTAGCACTTTAAAACAGCATACCAAACACCAAAAAGGAAGCCAGAAAAAGTGCAAAGGATATTATCCTATGGTAGGGTATGGATGGATCTGAGGCTAGCACCAAGACTCAGGTGAAGGCTGAGACTGCAGCTGGGGATGGAATGCCAGAGAGGGCTAGGGTCTGGCTCACCTGCCTGAGCTAGTGGTAACTGCACCTCCACAGCTGAAGGTGGCTGGCAGAATACATGTGCAAAGGCAGAGAGTCACAGAACCCAGAAGAGGGGGGCTTAGCTGAGAATGGTAGACATACATCCACCCCCACAGTCCCTAGGAGGTCTAAGGTCATAGCTGGTGACTCTCTGAGCTGGCATAGGAAGATCGTCTCTGTATCTAGGGGTCGTAAGATACGATACCTCCTCTGTGACTCTGAGAGGTACATCGATCTCTCGGTGGTTGAGTGTGATGCCACAACTGGAACAGGGCCTTGCTTGGCTGTTTCTACTGCCAGAGTGTATATCTACCTACAGAGTGAATGTAAGGCCTGGCTTCCCAGATGGAGGTGTCATTCTCTGAGCGTGTGTAGGAAGAGCCTCTTGCAAATGACGGCACCCAGGCAACATGCTGCCACACAGGAACACAGGAAATAGAGTC
>LZPO01107911.1:411935-431519 GCA_001675575.1 Neotoma lepida
AGCCATTCTGGGGAAGCCTGCAAGTGCCCGGGCTGGATATGATGGCAGAGATCGACTTGATAGTTATGCTTTGGAAGAAAAGTTGTGGAATTCACAGATATGTCAGTGGACTAAAGAAGAGTGGCCAGGGAACCTGTGTTTTGGAACCTGACAGTGGCCGGTGGGTAGTGGCCTGGGAGCGGAAACCCCAGAAGAAGACAGAGCCCGGGGGACGGGGGACAGTTCAGTGCCACATGTGTTGGAGAAGGCAAGCTGGTGGGCAGGTATAACAGTATGAGACTCACAGGAAGTCTAGAATAAATACACATGTCTCAGTCATCTACAGAGGTAGCAGTGGGGTCACATGCATGTAAGCGATGACCCCTTTTACACCAGTTCTCCAATGGCCTCTTNCCATCTTCCNACTCTGTCTTTACCCTAGCTCCACCTTGCCAACTTCATCCTCATGGGTTTACATTTTCACCAGGCTGCTGGCCACCAGATTGGTGCACATAGGTTTCCAAACAGAAGGAAGCCACACAGCAGTGCCCCCATCACACTTGTCACACCCGCTAGAGTGTGTTGCACAAGACTCTGGTGCTATGAAGCCACCTGATACCTGACACTGTTGAAATAGATTCTCAGATAAAGCTCGTGATTTAAAAATGAGAAATTAAAATTTACATTTAATGGATAGCACGTGCATTTGTTTCAAAATTATTTGAATGGTACAAAAGCTGATAAGCACAATGTTTAATCTGTGGCACTGAGGGTGGAATGCCGGTTGTGGTGGCGCATGCCGCCGGTAGGATTTGCTGAAGGAGGCGGAGGCAGGAGAGAGGGAGAGAGAGACAGAGACAGAGAGAGACCGAGCACTCATGCAGAGACAGAGAGGGAAGAGTGAGGGGGAAGAGGCGGAGTTCCCTTTGCACTTGCACGAACTGCGAATGTGAAGTCACTTAGCTGGGGAAGTGGCCAGGAATTCCAACACCAGGTCCCCTGGAACTAGAGTTAGGTGGACGTGAGTGCTGGGAATGGAGTCCTAACCATCTGAAAGAAGAGCTGATGCTCTTAACTGCTAAGCCATCTCCTCAGCACCTCTGCTACAGTGTTGTAACATATGCATCCAGCTGTTATTTTGTTATTCTGTTGTTGTTGTTTTGTTTTTGTTTCTTTTTAATATATCTTCTGTGGGTTGGTGGTGGCACATGCCTTTAATCCCAGCACCAGGGAGGCAGAGGCCGCTGGATCTCTGTGAGTTCAAGGCCAGCCTAGTCTACAAAGCCAGTTCCAGGACAGCCAGGGCTGCTTCACAAAGAAACCCTGTCTCAAAAACCCAAAACCAAAAACAAACAACCAAAAAACACATCTTTTAGACAACTAATCATTTCCTTGGAAAGAATACCATGACTCCAAGAGAAAAAAAAAAAAACAGGTTTCCTTTGACTTTTGTAGCGCTGGGCATCAAACACATCTCCTCACATGTGCCAGGAACTTCTGCACAGAGCCGCACCCATAGCCCTGCTTTCTTTTAGAAAGGCTTCCTCTCCAACTCTAATTCTCGGGGCACCGTGTTTTTCTCGTTGGAATATTGAGTTACAAGACAAATAAAAAGCCTGCTGGGAGAAAGAAACCTTTGGTACAGGATACATTATCCTCCGGTTTCAGGTGCCAGCACGATGGAGAGGAACTTGGGAACTGCTTTGTTTGCTCTGCTTTGTTGCCCAGTCTTTCCCAATATCCCTGAAACCCTGGTGTTTTGAAGAAGTTAGAATGTTCTCTACTGCAACAGAAAGGGGCTACACAGAAGACATCATTGCAGCTGTTCACCACAAGGTAGAGGCTCAGCAGACAGTAGTGGACCCCTTGATGATGAGAACAGGACTTCTCTGAACTGGTAGAAAAAGCAGACGCCCCAAGGACATGGCTTACAGAACATGGGTGGTGTCAGGCCTACATGGGCTGGGCTGAATTTAATCCTTCTGCATCACAGCTTTGGTGACGGCGCATGGGCAGGACAGTGGGCGCCCCAGGACACAGGTGTCTCCGCTCTGCACTCTCACCTCCAGCCTGGTTCTGTGCACATAGGCCACTGGAGAGTGCTTGGATATGAGGGTCCCACACAGTGAATTGGGGAAGGAAAGGGCACCCACTTTGGTGGAGCACCTGCTCAGAGCCATTCAGTCTTCCCTGGTAGCCTAATAGGTTGATGATCCCCACACTCCAGATGACAAGGGCTCAAGGGGTTTCATAATTTACCCAGAGCCTCACAGCTGCCGAATGGTAGAGCTGCAAATGGAACCACCTAAGGAAGAGAGAATACTAGAAAGCCCCTTACTGTACCTCCAAGATTCTCCTGTCTCTAGAGCCAAATGTGTCAGAGCTACTATTTGGGGTATCATGGCACAGAAGCTCTGGAGGAAAGCTGGGCAGCATCCTCACTGTGTCACCAAGTATGCTATCACGCCACCCAGACCACAGGCATTGCATGGTACCTGACATTCAGTGACACTGGAATGACATGTCTTCCCAGAGGACTCAAGGTTAGGTCTTCCCTCTGAGCCACACTCTTCCAGGAACTGGACCATCTGGGGCTGACCTCTCCTAGAAGGTCTATGATAAGTCAATGGGTTATCACAGTGGAGGTGCCCATGGCCTCCTGGGCTCATGATGGCACCTCCCTGGGGTGGCCTCCAGGGCAGCGAATTGCCTCAGTGTTCCTACCCTTCCTAGACTACATACAGACCTGTACCCTTTATCCAGTGGTCTTCAATATCCATCATAGTACTTGAACCCCCTTTTCTGCAGTCTCTAAATGAAGCAGGAGCCAAGTTTGTCTTGCTCTGGATGGTGGGCATCTCAAGTCTCAGGGGAGGAGGGGTGTGTGGGCAAAGATACCTATAGACACCATGGGCACCAGCTCTGACTGGTCAGACTCCAGGCTCTACCCCTTCCAGGGTGTACCCACCATCCAGTGAGGGGTATTGCTTATTATCCTTTCAGTTAGAGGGGAAACAACTCACAGTCTAGGAGACTCCTCGGGGGCCTCAGTACCTGGATCATGGTTATCAGTGTTCTGAGGTCCCAGGGTTGATATGAAAACTTCAAACTGTAAATGTGTACTGGGGAAGCAAGCCAGGGAGGGGATGTGCAGCTTTCACTGTGACAGAAATACATTCTTTGACCGTAAATTATAATCCTCACGCCACCACCGCCCGGCCAGGACCACTCTTATAAAGGAAAACATTTAATTGGGGCTGGCTTACAGTTCAGAGGTTTAGTCCATTATTGTCATGGCAGGAAGCATGGTGGTATGCAGGCTGACATAGTGCTGGAGAAGGAGCTGAGGGTTCTGCGTCTTGAGCCATAGGCAGCAGAAGCCCTCTGTGTCACACTGGGTGTAGCTTGAACAAAAGAGACCTCAAAGCCCACCCCCACAGTGACACACTTCCTCCAACAAGGCCACATGCACTCCAACAAAGCCACACCTCCTAATAGTGCCACTCCCTATAGGAGTTTTCTTTCAAACCACCTCAATGATGGATTATACTAATATTCTTGTTACCCGGATTAGAATGTAAGAAACAGAGCCTTTAAATTACTCTTTAGAGCTGTTGATTTGCACACACACACACACACACACACACACACACACACATGCGCGCACACACACACACACACCACTCTATTCTTGAGCTTTTCGAAGGACAATACTTTCCAAGACACCCCACCACATATAAGCCTTAAGTCAAAGGCAATTGTGAAACCTGTACTGTGCCCCTCATTCTTATACACCCTTGCTCATGATAAAGCAGGGCTTATAATTAGGCCCAATGAGAGGTTGACAATGACTAATAACTCAATGACACGTTGACAGCACTGTACTGTGGAACATTCCAGCACCACTACAGGCAAACTTTGGGACCATTATTAAGTGAAATAGGGTTACTTGAATCATCTCTGTGATAACTGTGGGTGCTCCCGTATAACTAATGGACACCTAGTGTATACGTCGTGGATATATGGAACAAAAGAACAATTTACAACATGGGTGGCCTGGAACAGGACAGTGGGAGATGTCACCACTTACGATCACAGCTTTTGGGTTTTGTTGTTTGTTTGGGGTCTTTGGGGGAGGGAGAGAACGTGAAGAGGTAAGAGAACAGAGTCAGTTCTTTCCGTCCACCATGTGGTGATGAAACTTAGGCCATCAGGTTTAGCACCAAGTGCCTTAACTCACGGAGCTGTCTCGCCAGCCCAGCACACAGTTTCAAACTAAAAATTATTTCTAAAATTTCTGTCTACATTTTCAGGCTGCAGTCATCCATGGGTAAACAAAACCCTGCATAAGGGGTGATGACTGAGGCAAGACTGGCATAGTCGTTATATGCCCTTTCACCTGGATTCTGTTGTTTTAGATGGAGCTCCAGCAATGGGCCTCTGGGTCACTGTCACCATGGTTCTGTTTGCTGTCTAAAGTCCAGAGTCATAAATGCCCTGCACACACAGGGATCAGCTGAGTCATTGGGGCTGTGCAAGTGTAAAAAGGCCAGGCGGGTAGGGACTCACACTCAGCCACCCTTACCTGTCCCACAGCTCTGAGTGCTGTGACCACGGAAGAGTCAAGGCACCTGCACTGAGCCCTGGTGAACAGCAGAGGACACTGGGATAATTCTGCCCAGAAAAGGGAAAGGCGGGCACTTCTGTCCCCAAGCAAAGCAACAGAAGAGTCTTTGGCCTTTCACTGCAGCAGTCAGGAGGTAGGAGAGCTGATTGTCAAGTTCTCTGGGTGGGACAGCCCTCTTTCCTGCTGACTCTTTCAGCTCTCCTGAATACATCATACAAAATTGGTCTTCTCTCAGTGCTTCTGGGGCAACAGGTGACAGTATTCCATCTTCTCAAAGAAAAGGACTTTCTGGTAGGGGCAGAGAGTCTCTGGAAATGAAAGGAAAAAAAGGCCATGCAGAGTCCCTGTCTGAATTCAGAGGGACCCCACTTCAGACATCTCTAACCTGTTTTAATTTAAGTGGTTCTCACCACCTGACTGATCAGGAATCTGAGGACAAGGGCTGAAGGAGCCTCAGGTTGGGAGACAAGAGCCTTGGCATGGAGATGGAATGCTGGAATGTATACCAACAGAGAGAGAGAGAAAGAGATGCACACAGACACACACGCACACACACACACAGATACACAAATACACATATACATGAGAGAGAGAGAAACACACGCTGAGCTACAAGCACAGAGAAACACACACACACAGCATCCTCTCACTAGGATGAGCAAAGCTTGCTCTCTGGCTCCAAGACTCTCAGGAAACATTCTCACAGAGACTTTGAGCCACACAGACCTTTATAGCCCAAAGAGGAAGATGGGTGGAAGCTGGAGTCTCTATTCACAGTGCATGGCTTCCATGGGTGCCTGTGCTGGGATCTTAGTGTCCCAGTGACTTCGGCTGGTGGAAGCTAGGTTGCCTCTCTTGGTGGAGGCTAGGTTGCCTCTCTTGGTGGAGGCTAGGTTGTCTCTCTTAGTGGAAGCTAGGTTGCCTCTCTTGGTGGACGTTAGGTTGCCTCTCCTGAGATCTCTGGCAGTATCTGATGTGGGGTGATGAGGTCTCTGGTCAGGGAGGGACAGCCATGGAAGAGGCTATGTCTGTGTGGCACTAGTTCCTGGTGACAGTGGGTGTGAAGGAAGAAACAGCGGAGGCTCTGAGACTGAAGGTAAGGCTGGGGAGATCAGTAGGGTCGCTGCCAGACAGAAGCAGTTTCCATATGAGATTCCTTCCCCATCAGGGAACAAGTACCCCTACATCAGCCACTTCTCTGTGGGAGCCGAATGGCTGGCCCTCTGTGTGGCCTGGTATCTCTAGAAATGGCACCTGGTGGCCTGGTTCTCAGCTTAAAGGGCCAGCTTTCAGCAGGAATAAACCTGGGGCCTCAACAAATCCTGACAGACCTGACAGTCTGAAATTAGCGGATGGAGTGTGCACAGATGTTTTTCTAAAGGGCTTTTCCTGCCTTGGGCTTCCACTCCTACTCTGTCACCCCAGACCAGTCCTGACTATAGTGTGTCCAGTGAAACCTCCTCTGCCCTTGCTCCAAGGATAGGTTCATGTCTGTGCCAAGCTGGGCACTGCCCTAGGAAGATGGAAGCTGAGAAGCCAGGCCACAATGCTGGGCTGGGATCTTTCTGTATTGGTTTGCAGATACCAAGTTCTTCTTTCTTCCTCCTGAAAGAAAAGACAAAAGACTTGGACTCATGGGTGTGCAAGTACAGCTTGGATTTTCTGAAATGTAATAATGCATGCCCACAGAAACTGGAGACGGGGTTACCGAGGGCCCAGGATGGCTTGGGGACTAGAGAAGTGACAGGTTCAGGGTGTAAGGTTTCTCTTTGTTGGGATGACAATATCCTGACATCAGCTGTGCAGATGCATGCACACGTCCATGAGTACACTGCAAACAGTTGGATTGTACACTTGAAATGGGCACACTGTAGGGCGTGTCCATCCTATTTCAATAAAACCATTGAAAATACAGAGATGACATGTGTAGCCGAAGGTGGGCTTCTAACATTGTACCCCCTCAGCTGTGTGCAGTGTCCCAGGACCTCTGTCCTCTCACTTTCCTTTGTGCCCCATGAAGAACCCTCCTCCCAGGACCCACATGGAACACATCAGGGTATAGAGAAAGCCTCCTGAGCAGCCTTGGGAGCAGAAGGCCCCTCAGAAGCCCCAGGCCTCTGCATTCAGCTTCTACCCAGCACTATGCTGAAGCCACCATACACACTTCCCAGGGAAATGGGCAGTTCTCACTGCTTACTGGAGTTAGGAGTAAGTTGGTCTAACATTTGACAGGTTTTTATATATCTTTAGCATTGTGGGCCTAAATAAGAAAATTACTGGCCAGACAAGATGAGCCATACCTGTAATCCTGAGTACTAGGAAGCCTGAGGCAAGAGGATGGCTGGGGTTCATGGCCAGCCTAGATACCATAGCCAAACTTCATCTCAAACATCATTAAAACCAAACAAGAACCAGTGTTCCTCCAAATATTACCATTAATTTAGGAATAGCAGAGCAAGGCAATGGGAATACACAGGTAAGGGCTGTAGAGATGGCTCAGCCATTAAAGACGAGGCTCACAGCCACAAATATAAGAGAATACACAGGTCAGAGTAAGTTATGCCCATATGCGGAAAGATTGAAACAAAGGCAGTTTTTCAAAGGCAAAAATAAGGAGTGTGGAGCTGGCAGTGTAGCTTAACAGTGATAGAGCCCTTGTCTGTTATACTTGAGACCAGGGATTATGTCCTCCAGTGACCAAAATAATAATAATAATAGTAGTAGTAATAATAATAATAATAATAGGTAAATTAAAACAAAGATGCATGACATCAGTTACTTTGAAACAGTAACCTTGGCCACTGTGCCTAATAAGGAAAGTGGCTTCATAATGAGGTGGAAGACATTGGCTAAAGTTGTTGTCCTTGCAGAAGAGCTTCTGTGTGGTGCTGTGATGGCCACCGTGCATGCTTAGGGTATGACAGTCTTTTCCCACAACTACTATCAGTCATGTAGAAGAATTCTTTCCTCATAAGCTTTTTTTTTTTTTTAATGGGGATGACACAAGAAAAGCCATTTTTATTCTGGCAACATTCACTTCTCTCACAGGGCAAATATGACTAAGGCCAGTAGCAGGTCACACATTAGGTATTTACTGGTTGTTGTGAGAAAATACCTGAGAAGAAGCAACTTATGGGAGGAAGAATTGGCTTTGGGCTGTGCTTGAGGGTAGAGTCAATCACGGCAGGGCAGACATGCTGGCAGGAGCAGGTCGCTGGTCCAATTGTGTCACAGTCAGGGAGCAGAGAGAGATGAAGGCCGCTGTCAGCTCACTTTTCTCCTTTTATTCAGCCTGGGGCGCTAGCACGTGGAATAGCACCAACCAAATTCAGGGTGGCTCTTCCCACCTCAGTTCAAGTCTTCTGGAAACACTCTCACAGGTACACCGGAGGCTTGTCTCCTAGCGTTGAGACAAGCTGACAGCCGAGATTAACATCACATTTGGGGATGCACTGGGGAAGAGGCTTTTTGGTAACCAGAGACTCTGGAGAGCCAGGCGCCAGGTTCTGGCCAGGTCGCTCCTCTTGCTGATGTGTCCTCTTCATCACCCAGGAGTCATGTGGCTGGAACTTCTCCTGGCTTCGGTGCTGGGCCTTGCCATCTACTGGTTTGTCTCCCGGGACAAGGAAGAAACCTTACCACTTGAAGATGGCTGGTGGGGCCCAGGGTCGAGGCCCTCAGCCAGAGAAGACGAGAGCATCCGACCTTTCAAGGTGGAGACATCAGATGAGGAGATCAAGGTGAGAGCCCTTTCCCAGCCTGGGTAGAAACCAAAGGGGCAGACTGCCTGTGGTTTGCTTGAACCAGAGTGGGGACATGGTTGAAGATGGAGCTTCAGAAATGGACTGTCTTGAGCCTTTATCTGCCCACTCTTCCCCCCTGAGGACAGGTGCATTTTGCTCCTAAAAGGTATTTCCTATTTACTAATCTCATCTCTCTAGCTACTTTTCCTCCCCCACACAAGGCCCAAGAGAGCTGTTGATGGAACCAGGGAGACCAAAGAAAGCTTCCTTCCCCCTCTCCCCAGTCCACTTGCATCTGGTACAGAGTTTAAGGGAGAAAGTGAACAGATGCCCAGTGCAGATGTGGAAGTCACAGCTACAGAGGGAAGTAGCGCTCAGGAAATACAGTAGCATGGAGAGCACGGGGTCGGCCTTGGGTAGGCCCCCACTGTGTGGACCACTCCTGGGCCCATCATATTATTACACCAAGCCTGCCTATTGTGACTTGCTGTGCCAGCTCTCAGAGGTGGGCCCTGAAGCTTAGAATGGTACAACAGTGTGTTGTAGAATATTATTTTAAGGTGTATTACTTTTGTTTATGTTGCTTGCATTTGTTTAACTCTGTGAAGCTATGTTATTGTGCCTGTGTAAAACACCTGATAGTCTACTAAAGAACTGAATGGCCAATAGCAAGGCAGGAGAAAGGATAGGTGGGGCTGGCAGGCAGAGAGAGGATAAATAGAAGGAGAAATCTGGAGGTGAAAAAGATCAAGGAACAAGAGAGAAGGAGGAAGACTCCAAGGGCCAGCCACCCAGCTACACAGCCAGCCACAGAGCAAGAGTGAAAATAAGATGACAGAAATAAGAAAAGGAAAAGGCCCAGAGGCAAAAGGTAGACGGGATAATTTAAAGTTAAGAAATGCTGGCACATAACAAGCCAAGCTAAGGCCAATCATTTATAATTAAGAATAAGCCTCTGTGTGTAATTTATTTGGGAGCTGAGTGGTGGGCCCCCCAAAAGAGTAAAAACAACCACCAACTGCAGTGGGTTCCAGGTGATGGATTGCAAGTCTAAGGGTCCTGGCCCTTCCACACAGAGTTGGGAGTCAGAAAGGAGGGGCCAGTGGGTAGAGGGAGGAGAGAAGGAAGTCTTCTGGAAGAGCCAGACTCAAGTAGGGTCACAAGAGGGCAGACCTTCCACAGCCCATCCTGTCCTTCACCATGTGGTCCTTAAGCAGCTACTGTGGCAGGTGCTCTGCAGTGTACTTGGAGAACAGAGACCCTTCCCTCACACAGCTCAGCATTAAAGGGAGTACATCCAAAGATACAGTAGCTCACACATCAGTAGAGATTAACGTCATTGGGCACTAGCAAAAGGTCACAGAAGTTCCCAGGAGGAAGGGATTGAGACCAGGAACTGGACTGAAGCCAAGAGCAAGTGGTTGAGGTACCTGTGTGGGACACACTGGGCCCTTGCTGCTGAGAGCAGCAGCTGAGCTCTGAAAATCATCCTGAATGGAGTCAGACTTGGAAGGAGTCTAAGGTTTCCAAACCTGTTTGGGGGAGGCCAAGGGACATGAAAACCTCTGGGAATAATGACAACTGAGTCACTCCATGAGGCAACAGGCACATCCCTCAGCTGGAATGCTAAACTTTTAACTGGATCCACTGTTTGGACCCTGTGCCCTGGGCAGTCCTTTTTATCTGAGTTAGGATCATTCGTTGCTGTTCACACCATGGCTCAAGGCCAAGTGTAGCCTACCACTTGTATTTTAACTGCTCAGTGAATGAACTTTTGCATCTCTAAAGGGGTATGGAAAAAAACAAAAGAGAAATAATAATTGAAGTCATGCAATGATTGTATGGCATTTGAGTTTCAGTCTTGTGTGTAAGTTTGACTGGAGCACGGCTTCACTGCTCATGTGGGGGTCATGTGTGGCCACAGCCTCACTGCTCATGGAGGAATCAAGTGTGGCCACAGCCTCACTGTTCATGCAGGGGTCATCTGTGACCATGGCCTCACTGCTCCTGCAGGGATCATTTGTGGCCACAGCCTCACTGCTCATGCAGGGGTCATCTGTGGCAGCTCCTTCACTTCGGGGAATGAGTAGAGAGCTTGCATCTTGCCTAAAAACTTGCCATGTGGCTCTTTACAAAGCCTTCCAATTCCAGACCTATAGATGGCTTGGTGTATCAAGAGTATTGTTCACACACCTGAGAAATGAAAAGATGGCTGGGATGGAGCTAAAAGGGAGAANACATCATGTGTGNCCTGTGCAAAGCCTTCCATCCTCTCCCTGAACCTCCCATTCCACCAAAACAAAGATAGACAAAAGGGAATCTGAAGTCCACAGGGAAGAACCCATAAGCCTCTCAGGGATCCAGACACACATGGGCCCTGTGTGGCCCCNCCATGGTGTTCATCTATGGCTGCAGAGTTCACTCTGAGTTGTGGACACAAGCTCTCTCCTGCCTCTGCCCACCCACCTTGGCTTCTTCACTACAGGACTTACACCAGAGGATTGACAGGTTCCGGGCATCCCCGCCTTTGGAGGGCAGCTGCTTCCACTATGGCTTCAACTCCAACTACCTGAAGAAAGTGGTGTCCTTCTGGAGAAACGAGTTTGACTGGAAGAAGCAGGTGGAGATCCTCAACCGGTACCCTCACTTCAAGACCAAGATTGAAGGTGAGTTTCCAGAACACCAGCCTGGCAGAGGGGGTGTGTGAGTCACGGAGCAGCCTTCCTGTGTGAGATGAGTGACCCCAAGTCAACCATGCGGTAGCACCCCAGGATCCAGTGGAAGGTCACCGAGATGTTGTGGTTCACCATCTTGCCAGGGTATACAAATAATGCCAAGAGCCAACAAACCGTCAATGTGTCTAACCAGACATGAGGGCAGAACAATGATTTTGCAACCAGAGACCTGCAAAATCCAGTTAGCAATGTAGAGATCCTTGAGCAGTGTCTATAAGCCTGGGGTCTGAGCATGGCCTGAACCCGCTCAGCCCCTGCTGGAGTTTTGGGCTAGGCAATTCTGTGGGGTGGTCAACAGTCAATCCTATGAAAACTGTCCTGTCAAACTATAGCCCTCAACCTCATGACCAAGTCCTCCACACACCGTCACTCAGACTAGCCATGATGACACAAAGTTAACTCTTTATTTCCAGGAAGGGTGACCCCAGGATCATTTTGTCTGAAGTAATAGATCCTTAATAGAAAATGGAATTTTGACAACGCTTGATTAAGCAGGGACTCTTTAGTAAAATTAAACCATGCTGTTAATTTTTTAACCTGTTTATTTTTATTGTGGTAAAATGCATGTAACATAACATTCTCTGGCCTTGGCGATCTTTAAGGACAGTGGCTCAGTGATAAGAAGTGTACTGTTCCATGGAATGATGATAATTCATTGTTAGGCAGGCTGTTTCCAGAAGTTTCCCACCATCCCGAGCTGGAACACTGCCCCTGTCACACCCTACCCCAGCCCTCAGCAGCCCACCTTCCTATCTCTGTGAATTCATGTACTCTAGATTACTCATATAATTGTATCAGGCAAGTGGTTTTTTTCCATTTGTGCCGGGCTTTTTATTCTGTCTTCATCTCCTGTGCAGCTGTCAGAATTTTTGTTGTTGCAGTGGGACCCGTGACTAGGGATGCTAAGTGAGAACTCTACTGCCCTTCCCTATACCCCACCCTCTTCTTACTTTTCAAGGCTATAAATCCCATCGTGTGAAGGAAACATTTTCTTTATCCACTCAGCCACCCAAGGACACCTTTGCTATTGTGAATGACACCAAACACGGTGTGCACTCACCTCTTGAAGACCCTGCTTACGGCCAGGCATAGTGCTGCATGCCTGTAATCCCAGCACTTTAGAGATGCAGGCAGGAGGATCGAGTGTTCAAGGTCCAAGTAGGCTGTCTACGTAAAACCCTGTTTCAAAACACAAAACAAAGCAAAGAGGCCCTTCAAGCCTTTGGGCTGCCACCCAGAAATGGCAACGCTGAATCAGATAGAAACTCCATACTCAATTCATTTTTTTTGAGATACCGCCATGGTGTTTCCATCAGCAACAGAAACATTTTACATGCCTTCCAGAGTGCACAGGTGTTCCAAATTCTCCATACCCTCCCCCAAGGCTTGTTAATGCCTGGTATTTGTGACAGTAGCCTTGCTGAAGGGTATGGATTGATATCTTCAGTGTGTGTGTGTGTGTGTGTGTGTGTGTGTGTGTGTGTGTGTGTGTAGTCATTTTGTTTTTGTGGTGATTCAGACTTGTTATTCACCATGATTAATGGTATCAAGCATCTTTTCATTGCACAATAGTCATTTTTAGCTCTTTGAAGAAATGTGTGTTCAAATCCTTTGCCCATTGTTTTAAGATGCTGTTTCACTGGTCCGGGCTGGTCTGAATTTGGGAGCATAAATCATTATCCTGCCTCAGCCTCCCAGATAGCTGGGGCTATAGGTGGAGTCTGGAGTTACTCTGTGATCAAGTTTCACTCTTCATGACTGCTGCTATGCTGTTCTCCGGATCCTGGCATCTCCTGCCATGACTTTATCAAGAGCATCCAAGCCACTTTACCAAAGCCCCTCTGTTCAGACTGATGTGCCAATCCCCACAGGTTGTCATTTAGAGCCAAATGGCACCGCTTCTTGGGCTCAAGCGTGGATCTCTCTACTGTTTCAACTTTTCTGTGTCCATGCAGCAGATATGAACAGTGTACTTCCCCATCTCAGGCATTGTGCTTGGGCTGGGCTGGGCAGTTAGAAAGCACAGGGTTCCAGTCTTCCTGCCTCACGGTTCATGGTTAGGGGGAGAAAGAGAGAAGGTTCCTAAGCTGCTTCCTCCAATTGTGAGGAAGGGCTTCTTGAGAAGAAGGATCCACTACACCAAGATAAATAGGATCTAGCCAAGTGTGAAGGACAGGTGGCCCAGGGATGAAGAATAAGACAGAGTCCAGGAGCACGAGGTACCAAGGGCTGTTTCCTTTCTCGGTAGCAAACTTAGGAACACAACTTCACCCCAGTGACCTCTGGAAGCCCCAGTCACAGTGTTACAACACAAAGCTTCCTCTATGTACAAGTGCTCCAAGAAGGCAGTTCCAGCCTGGAGTTCACCTCTGAGCAGTTCTGTGCACTTTTCCCAGGCCTGGCCCTGGCAGGATGGGTTCTGTCTCTCGAACTTAGAATCATGGTTTTCTGTCTTGCCCTACGGGGCCATGTACCAGCTTCAGTCCTCATACCCAGCAAGTCTTCCCTTCCACTCCTTTCCTGGACCCCACAGTCTGGGGTGGCTCACCCTCTTCCCTGCCATCCCCCTGCCTTGTGCTGTGCTATTTGGGACCCTCTGTGACCCCAGTCTCTGTGCTTCAGTCTCAGACACCTTCCCCAGTTGTGTGTCCAGGTCCTCACTATCCCTCTATGAACTTCCTGTCCTACCACATTTCTGTTTGCTCTGTAACGAGCCACCGGACCCATCTCTGCCCCAGGCCTCCTGATAGGACGGCCATCGCCACTTCAAAGAGTGTGAGGGCTTCAGAGACTGATGGGTAAGTTCACTCAACCATCCAAGGAGGAGAGAGTTGCCCCTGATGCTGGGAGGTGGTGGTGCAAGCCCAGGCAGGCTCCCAGACTCCTACCCTAACTTTTACCCTTCACCCGACCCCAGTAACTGTCCAGGAAACTTAGGCTCTCTGCCAGTGACACCCCCCACCTCATGACTCTCCCGCTTCTCTCCAGACCCAATATTGCATTCCTGTCCTCACTGTATTTCTGGACTGTTGTCCTACAGGAGACGCAACCAAAGCCTTTCCTTCCATAAAGGAAATGGACCCATGAGGTCACCTCGGCACTATAGGATTTTAACAGTGTCCTTGGGCTGGAATGTGACCCAATGGTAGTATGTGCAAGACACTGGACTCTATATCTAATACTAATAAGAATTAATAATGATGATAATAACTTTAAATTTTTATAAAATAGCTGTTACAAGGGAACACAGATAAAGGTGAGTATTCCTGTCAGTGTGTTTCCATCCCAGATCCACATTCTGCTGTTCTTACATGAGGGAGAGCCCGTGTGGATGTGTATTTCTTTCTCCTAATTTTAAAAATCAGATGATGTGATACTAAAATTTGAATTAAAAATAGCCTCATACCATGCAGTTTAGTCTAAAAATCATAAAAATACCCACTAAAGTAAACTTGACGATGGCAGTTAAGTTGAGCAACAGAGAAGGACCTTGGGAGATAACTTTTAAGTGGGAAAAACAAGGTATATCTAAAATAGAACAGGCACAGCTTTTTAGTTTTGTTAAAAGGAAGATATGTTCTAGAAGTGTTTCTTGAAAATGTGAACTGTGCTAAAGGAAGCCTTAGAACACAAGTCAGGCCTTAGGAAGGATCCCGAGAAGGAGGTCAGATTAAAGCCAAGAAGTCCTGAATGGCGCAGCACCGAATGTACGTACCAACATCACACAGCTTTGAAAGGGAGAAAACGAAGCGGTGTGGTTGGCTATTATCCTAGCACTTGGAAGGCAGAGGCAGGGGAATTGAAAGTTGAGGGTCAACCTGGGACAGTGATAAGGAAAAAATTCTGCAGTATGACACCGTGGACAAACCTTAAAGATATTTATTATATAGTCCTGGGTGACAGGTGTCATTCACAAAAGGGCAGATTCTTCAGGATTCCACCTATGTGAGGTGTCTGAAGCAGAAATGGACAGAAACAGATGAACTGAACTGGGGAGATGCTAAAACTGTGTAGAATGTTGTGGTAATGGCAGATGTATAAGTTCTAGGGACTGTTCCGCTTTTTACAGCCATAGTGACCGACCAATGCTGCAGGCTAGGGGTGTGGCTCAATGGTGGGCCATTTGCCTAGAACATGCAGGGCCTGGGACAAAGTCCCAGCACTACAGAGTGAATGGATGAAATCCTTAATGAATAATTTTCAGAATTTAAAAGGTTTAGTGTTAGGGCTGGAGAGACAGGCTCAGCAGTTAAGAGCACTTCCTGCTCTTACAGGGACCTAGAGTTCTCTGCACGCACATAGTGGCTCACTGTAAATGGGGTTTTCCCGTCCTGGAAACCACTTCCAAATTACCACACAGAGGCTGAGTATGACTTATAAATGCTCAGCCGATAGCTCAGACTTGTTACTAACTAGCTCTTACATTTAAATTAACCCCTTTCTATTAATCTGTGTATTACCACGTGGCTCATGGCTTTACCTGTCCTCTAGCATGTTTGCTTCCTAGGCAGCTGGCTGAGTCTCTCCTGACTCCGCCCTCATTCTTCCCACCATTCTGAGTTTGGCTTTCCTGCCTAACTTCCTGCCCAGCTACCAACCTGTCAGCTTTTTATTAACCAATGAAAGTAATACATAATCACACTGTAGAAAAGGATTGTTCCACAGCAGCTCACAACCACCTGGAACCCCAGTTCCAGGAGATTAAGTTCCCTCTTTTGACCTCTGCAAGCTCCAGGCATTTATGTGGTATACAGACATACATTCATAGGCATACAATAAAATAAATCTAAAAAAGCTTAGTTTTATAATTGGAAAATGATAAGAAATACTTCAGCCAATACATGTAGAAAAGTTACACATTTTATATCTGTTCATAGCAGAAACATTAAATACATATATCAAAAGAACAAAATTAAAGTACTCAGTTGTATCACTCCTGGAGGATTGCTCTGCACCATTTTGGAACTTATCCCTGAGAACTTCATATCTCTGCATACAGAGTTACATAAAGTCTTTGGCCCCTGATGGTGTAGTCCATGGTTTTTCTCCTTCACGATAATGTGAAGTCAATATGCAATCTATAGAAACCACAACTTGTTCCTTTTCCCAGGCTGGTGACTGTCTGGTAGACACAACTCTCACACAGCCCCATTACCACAGAGGAAACAAGCTAATTCTTCAGGGAACTGAGGAGGCTAAGCTTTCATGTTTGACAAGTTAGGTATATTAAAGTAAGTGTGTGTGTGTGTGTGTGTGTGTGTGTGTGTGTGTGTGTGTGTGTGTGCACTGAACACATGGCCTCGTATATACTAGGCAAGTGATTTGCCACTGACTGATGCATTTTTGACTTCCAAAATTTTCAGCTTCTAGCGGGTTCATCAGAACATAAGCTACATGATGGTTGTGGCATTCATAAAGGAGGTCAAGCTTAGTCAATGATCCCAACATGGCAACCCCTAGATGAGAAGCCATTGGCTCTTGGTAGCTGCTAGGGGTGGGGAAGCCATTTTTCTTTGGGGTTGTAGCTGATGGTAGGTTGTCCATGCACATAGAGACAGCACTAACTGGACTCAATGAGTTAGAAAAAAAACCAATCAATATGAGGGGGGGTCCTGGGGAGAGGGATCCTGTCAAGAATCATCTATATGGAGATATGCATATGTAGAAAAGTTACACATTTTATATCTGTTCATAGCAGAAAAATTGAAGAGTAATAAAAATACTTCAATTTTTAAAAAGAATGGAACCCCATGTAAGTGAATATATTATGCGTAAAACTGTTCGCAAAACTGGACTATACCTTGCCCATGACATGGTCATTTAATTTCATGGCAATGAGCTCTTCTGTATGTTAGATGAGCACACGGATGATAGTCACTTCCCATGACTGGACTGCAGTGCTCTGTTGAGTGTAACCCATGGTTAATGGACATATGGGCCTCTCCCAGCCCTGATGTGTTCTCAGTGAACAAGTGTTTATGGAGCCCTGCTGTAAACCAGGCGATGTCCCCAGCCCATCTCTGCCCTCCAGAGAGAACACTCTAACGTGACTGGGAGGTCAGCGAGGACATGCACATAGCCAGAGCACACTGTAAGCACCCAACAGTGAGACTTGTTATTATTGTCATCCGTACCTTGGGGACATCAAGGGCACAGCACTTATTCTCTCCCAGGAATGGCACACAGGGAAACAAGATTCCCCAGGACCTCAGCCTCCACTACAGCAGGCCCCTCTTTCCCTCACCCTGCCTGTGCTCTGTCCCTCACCCTGCCTGTGCTCTGTCCCCAGGGCTGGACATCCACTTCATCCATGTGAAGCCTCCCCAGCTGCCCTCAGGCCGCACCCCAAAGCCCTTGCTGATGGTGCATGGCTGGCCCGGCTCCTTCTATGAGTTTTACAAGATCATCCCGCTGCTGACTGACCCCAAGGCCCACGGCCTGAGTGACGAGCACGTGTTTGAAGTCATCTGTCCCTCCATTCCTGGCTATGGCTTCTCAGAGGCATCCAGCAAGAAAGGTACAGGGTGCCGGAGGGTGGCACATTCCAGACTGTGTTCTGTTCTCACCAGTACCTGCTGGGACAGCACTACCCTGAGCCCTGTGCTGTGTGGCTCACAAACCTTTCAGTGGCTGCAGTGTCCCAAGGGTGGCAGGACCAGGCACACTGCCCTGTGGTCTAGGTCTTCCTCAGGGCACCAAGGCTCCTTCCTTCCGGTCTCCTGTGAGTTACTTTCTCCTCAGCTGGGGATAGAAAGGTCTGGGGAATTTCACAGGCACCTGAGCACTACCCATGACTCCCCTGTGTAATGCTCATCGTACTGGTAAGTTGTCCTGTGCTGTTTGAGCTCACAGTGAAGCTGCCTCTGGAAGCAAAGACACTGACACCCCTACCCTGACGCCCTATTTCAGACTCAAGTATGTTTATCTCAAAGTGTCCTTCAGGACACTCAGTCCTGGGTCAGGCTGGTCCCTGCCTCTGTAACAGGAAGAGGGAAACACAGCAAGTAGCTAAGAACATTAAAAACATTGCGTCCTTGAGGACAGCTAAAAGGCTGTTATTTCCAACAGGCGCTGCTATGCTTATTCCACGGCATAAAAAAATGCCTGCAGTGGGAAGCTCGTCCATGGAGAGAAAACTCTCCATGGGGAGTTCTAGTTGCCCGCCTCAGCTTCCCTCACTGATTCCTGCAGGATGTTTGGAAGGTCCCTTTATTGCCTGCTTTCTCAGGCAGGGGCCTCCACTCATCTCTCCAGCCTGTTGTAAACTTCTGATTTGATGATGTTTTGCTATTTTATCTGCTGCTGCTGTTGCTGCTGTACCTAAAATCCTTCACTGAAAGCCCAAAGTACAGCCACCATAGACCATTCTCCGGACTGTACAGAACACCCTGTCTGTCTCCCTCACACTCAGGCTGCAATTCGGTGGCCACTGCCAGGATCTTCTACAAGCTGATGTCGCGGCTGGGCTTCCAGAAATTCTACATTCAAGGCGGGGACTGGGGGTCCCTCATCTGCACCAACATGGCCCAGATGGTTCCCAAGTGAGTCGGTGAAGTCATGCAGGCATGGCACAGCCTCACTGGTATCTGTGTGGGTACAGCATCTACACAGGACACAGGGCTGTTCACACTAGGTCCTCTTCAGCGATGTCCAAGACATTGGAGCTCCCCTTAGCCAGACCCCCACAGGCCCCAGATGCATGTGGGCCTGGAACAGAGGAAACAGATCTTCCCTCATTAGGTGGGAGAGGGTATGTTGACCCCATCCTCCCCTTGGGGTAACTGTGGCAGCTGGCTGAACAGAGGATGAGGTCTGTATTAGACCATGTGGGACAAGATCTAGAACAGTCCTGACCAGAATATTGTAGAAAAATTTCCTCCTCCCCAACCACTCACCTCCAACTCAGCAGATGCCCTCAAGGGACAGGTGCCAAAGAAGGCTGGCTCTCCAGTCCTGTGGCCTGTCCCTTCCTCCCCCATCTCCTCTCACACCTGTCCTTCATAGCAGCCAGACTCACCTGTGCCCATTCCTCTGCCCACAGCCACGTGAAAGGCCTGCACTTGAACATGGCTTTCAACTCAAGAAATGTGTACACCCTGACCCCTCTCCTGGGCAAGGGTTTCGGGAGATTTCTTGGCTACACTGAGAGGGATATCGAGCTGTTGTACCCCTTCAAGGAGAAGATTTTCCACAACATCATGAGGGAGAGTGGCTACCTACACATCCAGGCCACCAAGCCAGACACCGTCGGTAAGCACACCAGGGCAGGGGACCCAGAAGGAATCCTACTACCCCCGAGAGCACAGCTCACAGAAAGAAAGCCCTAACAAGGAACACAGGACTATTTTCCATGCTGAGAACTGAACCCAGGCCATCACACATGCTAGATAACGGATCTGCCACTCAGCACAGCTATAATCTCACATATGAGAGGCAGAGGCTAAGAGAACCCCACAAATGTTAGGCCAGCCTAGTCTACACAGTGAGTTCCAAACCATCC
>LZPO01107911.1:432633-445132 GCA_001675575.1 Neotoma lepida
CGTGATATTTAATGCTGCTATGCATTTGTTCTATGCTGTTATCCCAGCTATGATATTTAATGCTCTATGCATTTGTTCTATGCTGTTATCCTAGCTGTGATATTTAATGCTACTATGCATGTATTCTGTGTTACCCTAGCCATGATATTTAAACTCTACACATTTTCTCTATGATGTTATCCCAGCCATGATGTTTAATGCAGGACATGGTATCCAAAGCCTCGTGGGTGCTAAGCATGTGCTGCTCCACTGATCTCCCCTGTCCCCTGCTATTTCAATGACTGGAACAGTATTTTAGCTCATAGGTACATCAATATCTATTTGTAACCAATTGTCCTATTTTTGGCCAAGATACAGCCCATATAGTCTGTGAATCCCATGAGATTATGGGAATATTGATCTCCACTTGCTATATGAAGCTGCTCAGGCCAGGGCTCCAGAAGTGGGGTGCATGGCTGAGCCTGCCGCCGCTCTGTGGCACCCACACACCTCTGTCCTAGAGCTGTCTCTTATACACATCTAGATGTGTATAAGAGACAGCTGCTATGCATGTGTTCTATGTGTTATCCCAGCCGTGATATTTAATGCTGCTATGCATTTGTTCTATGCTGTTATCCCAGCTATGATATTTAATGCTCTATGCATTTGTTCTATGCTGTTATCCTAGCCGTGATATTTAATGCTACTATGCATGTATTCTGTGTTACCCCAGCCATGATATTTAATACTCTACACATTTTCTCTATGATGTTATCCCAGCCATGATGTTTAATGCAGGACATGGTATCCAAAGTCTCGTGGGTGCTAAGCACGTGCTGCTCCACTGATCTCCCCTGTCCCCTGCTGTTTCAATGACTGGAATAGTATTTTAGCTCATAGGTACATCAATATCTATTTGTAACCGATTGTCCTATTTTTGGCCAAGATACAGCCCATATAGTCTGTGAATCCCATGAGATTATGGGAATATTGATCTCCACTTGCTGTATGAAGCTGCTCAGGCCAGGGCTCCAGAAGTGGGGTGCATGGCTGAGCCTGCCGCCGCTCTGTGGCACCCACACACCTCTGTCCTAGAGCTGTCTCTTATACACATCTAGATGTGTATAAGAGACAGCTCTCATGGGACCCATATAGCCTGTGAGTTCCATGAAAACCAATAGGAAGGGGCAGAGCTGTGAGAGGGCATGGATGTGAAGGTGCACTTGGTGCCTAGCTCATTTGTGGCGTGGTCACATTGAGTGGCAGACTGGGAGACATCCAAGTGAGGGTGTCCATTCAGAGCCTGGATCCACAGGCTTAGAGTGAAATATCCTATGGAAGTAGAGCTTAGGTAAAATATCCTACGGAAGAGACAGTCTCGCGTGATCTGCTTGGCCTGGAGTAGATGTCACAGAAAATGTGGATGGCAGCATCTGGGGTGCTGGGAAGTCTTGTTGACTCCAGAGGAGGGAAAGAAAAGGACAGAGGGATGGAACAGACAGACTAAAAGGACAGAGCCCGATAAGAGCTTCACTCCTACAGACCTTAGCAATAAGATCCGTTTCAGGAAGCAGGACTGAGAAGGGATGCAGTTGAGGGTAGAGCAGGAGTAGAGATGGAGAGGTGGGAAGGGCGGTGGCAGAAGGGGCCTAGGGGCAACGTGAGACCAGATAGTATGGCTAGCCTAGGGAGGAGGAAGAGGCTAACGCGGCCGAGGAGGCAGATGGGTGATTCAGGGACCAACACTGGCAGATCACAACTCTGGGGCAGAAAAACCTGGAAATACCAGGCCCAGACACAGTGGGCACTGGTGTCTGCCAGACTAAGATGTTCTCAAAAAGGGTGACAAGGGAGGTGGAACTGTGATAGACTTGTGGCCCNTCAGGATACATCCAAGGCTGGCACCTTTGGAGGAGTCAGCAACTGGGATTGAATGGGCTCAGCAGGGTTCAGAGGCCACGTGGGGTTATAGCTAGTCACGGTTAAGACTCATAAGACCGTCGGGCTGAATCTCTGAGGTCAGCAAGTGTCACAGAAGGGATGGCAGCACTCTGCAGTGGGCAGCTAAAATAGAGGCCCCTGTACAAGGCAGACAGCTACCAGGGATTGCTGGAGCTGTGGAAGGTCACACCCTTGAGTNGCAACTGTAACTCATCAGCCCTTCCCTGGGCTCCCAGCGTATGAAAGATAGACCTTACCTGATGTTCTCAGCCTGAAGGGGCCNCCCTTTGTTCCTGACAGCCATAGCTTTCACTGAGCCAAGCATCCTGTATTCTTTCACTTTCCCAGGAAGTTCTCCCTGGAAGATCTGCTGACTAACATCATGATCTACTGGACAACAGGAACCATTGTCTCCTCCCAGCGCTACTACAAGGAGAACCTGGGCCAGGGCTTCATGGTCCATAGACATGAGAAGTAAGCCTGGCTGAGCAGGGAGAGGGGCCTCTGGGGCTGGGGCTGGGAACCACTCGGCCTTTAATCCAAAGAAGGTGTGATGGCAAAGACAAGAAAGACATCAGATGTTCTCTGGATCCTGGTCTGCTGGGACAGAGCCATTGGGATCTGCAAGGTCTATANGGAGACCCTCAGGTGACATCAAGACTAGCAAAGTGAGCATTTAGAGGCTCACACAACCTGTTACATGGTCCTCCTAGGCAGAGAGGATCCTTAGTGGGTGAAAAGTTGGGACTATAATGGAAGGGTAGTGTAATCCCTTGTCACTAGGGCTCCATATGACCTAGCTAAGTCCTCCCCGGGCCATAGGAGTCTCCTCTGGAAACAGGAGAACACAGTGCCTCAGCCTCACCCCCTCCTCTGTTCCCCACAGGATGAAGGTCTTTGTGCCCACTGGCTATTCTGCCTTCCCTTCCGAGATAATGCATGCTCCAGAAAAGTGGGTGAAGGTCAAGTACCCCAAGCTCATCTCCTATTCCTACATGGAACGTGGGGGCCACTTTGCTGCCTTTGAAGAGCCCAAGCTTCTGGCCCAGGACATCCGAAAGTTTGTGTCCCAGGTTGAGCTGCAGTAATGACACTAGATACCAACCATGGCTTGAGCCGCAGCCCTGGTTCCTCCCGAGTCACGCTGAGGGGAGATAACCCCTTTCTAAAGAATAAGTTTGTTTCTGTCCCCTGACCACACTGGGGGCCCAGGCTTAACCCCCCCGCACAGTCACCTCTCACTACCCCCATATGGATCACCCTGCTACACACCTGTGTTAAGCTACATGGCTTTGATGATAAATAGTTTCATTTCTAAGAGTGTCTGGACCAAATGCCATGTGTTTCTTAGACACACACATGGGGCTTCCCTTCCAAAAGAGAGTTGCCAGGTGCCCCCACCCCCATCATGGAGGGTCCNGCTGGGCCCTCTGAACCTGGCCCTGCTGACTAGGGCAGAAAGGCAGTTAGATGCTACCAGTGGTCAAGGCTGTGCTGCATTAGGCAGTCTCCAGGAGACTGCTAGCACTGCCTTGAGCCACTCACAGTACACAGGCCACTGGGAACAGAAGTTGTGTGGCTGGCCGTTGTCTGTGAGAAGATCTGAGTGTCCCAGGCCCAGCCAGGCCTCCAGATGAGCCCAGAGAGGTCTGCAAAGCTGTGTTGGTCTCATGGTACTCTGGCTGAGGTGGAGGGAAGGCTCACCCATGCTTGGCTCTGTGCCACCAGAGCTGGGCTTCTTTCTCTACCCTGAAGGATCTCCCCCATCATGATCCTATANCTCAGGCATTCCCCAGGGGACAGCAGGGAGGATGCTCTTTGCCAAAAGCAGCTGCCCAGCTCCAAGACCCCACTGGGGAAACACAAGGGGCTGCCTGACCTTCTGTGGGTTGCAGCTTCAGATTGAGGGCACTCCAACACCCAACCTGGGCACCCCACTCTCCAACTCCCACTCTGTCTTCATATCCTCCCATGAGCCCCAATGGCACTGGGGCTCTCCTACCTTAGAAGGGACAGACACTGAGACGGGGTCTTACCAACTGGGCCCAGTGGAAACTTTATTGATGGTCCGCATTGTCTGTGCTTTCTCTGTGGTGACCCAGAACCTCTGCCCTGACCAAGCCAGAGTCCCAGGTAACGTGATACAGAAACCCAGAACAACAGTGGTGGTGGTGGGGGGGGTGTACAGCTGCTAGGAGACTGCTACAATCAGCAACAGCAGGAGCCTTCCCAGTCCCCACACCTCCCTTCTGGGAGTCCCTAAGTGGGGCTACAATATGACTCTGGAACCCATCTGGAGTCCATATCAGGCCTGATTGCTGCAGGATAGCAACAGAGATGCTTCCCCCACTCCTCANAGGACATANACTTCCTGGTACTGTATTCTGAGAAATTCTTTTTATTTGGGAAGCCAGGCTGTCTGTGGAGACTCGTGTGTGTCAACTACACCTCCTCCCCAACACAGGCTGGGAACGAAGGCCCTCCAACACCCATATGGCCTATTGTCTGGCTGTTGGCAGNGCCTCAGGTGTCCTTGAGTAATGACAGTCCTTGGGGACCTTCTCATGAGGGACCTGTCCAAGGACAGACTATTCTAAGCAGAGTCCCTGACCTCAAGGTGGTATCAGCTGCAAAGTCCAGGGCTGCTTTCCTGTCCTCAGCTATTAGGGTAGCAGCCATCACTGCTCTGCTGTCTGGGGCTCTGAGCCTCAGCCTCTCGCTGAGGCAACATCTGGAGGNTAGAGAAGAGGAGACCCAGGAAGGAAAGGNGTCCTGGCATGATATCCCTTTGGAGCAAATGCCTCATGCGGTTGCTAAGTTCAGAGGCGTGTGTGTTTGCCGCCCCCTTGTGGCTGTCAGAGGACCTCACATGGGCACATGACCAGCCAGTGAGTGGCAAAGCTTCACCCATCCANAGAGCCTCCTGTTTTGGCTGCACTGAAAGCCCAATTCTCCAGGCAGTGGGTCTGAGAGAGGGCAAGNGAGGAGGGCACTACAGCCCNGNGGGTGTGCAACCNTCCTACAAGGCTTCCCCTTTATCTACAGGGGAGGCCTTCCAAGATTCCCTACAGATATATGAAACCGCCATGAAGCCGTAAACCCACCATTTACTGCACACTGTGGCTGGAGCTGTCGTGGTGTGTGATGTCACAGTGACTATGACAGGAATTTCTTTTTCCTTCTTCATAAGTTTATGGATCAAAGATTTGATCCTCAAGGGTCTCAGCATTTGATATCTTTTTCTTTACTCATAAGTCAAGAACATTCACTTGTCACCTGAGGGAATTTCTTCAAAGTCCCTCTTTGGCAATCCAAATGCCACATGATTCCCCTTGCCCACCAGGGNCATCATTAAGTGAAATAATGGCACCTGGCCCCAAGCACTGACCACTGATCTGGGTAACCATCCTGAGACTGGTGAGTAGGGGCAGGAAGCTAACACAGTGTGGATGCATGGGGACATGAGTCACATGGGACAGAACTGAGAATGATGTGTGAGTTCACCGAGTTTAAAAGTTTATTTCTNAAAAAAGGAGATACAAATTTGAAAGAAGATCAATCTATACCTGTTTCTAGAATATATGATCTTATCCTTAAAAGACCCTAAAGGGAGCTGGAGAGATGGCTCAGCAGTTAAGAGCACTGGCTGCTCTTCCAGAGGACCTAGGTTCCATCCCCANCACCCACATGGGGGCTCAAAATCATCTGTAATTCTAGTTCCTGGGGATCTGATGCCCTCTTCTGGCCTCTCTGGGCAACCAGGCACACGTGTGGTGCACAGACATACGTGTGAGCAAAACTCATACAAAAGAAAATTAAAGATNCCACCCAACACTCTTAGCTGATAAACACTTTCAGCAAAGCACGGGACACGAAAGCACCATATAGAGCCAGTAGCTTTTCTATGTACTGGTAANAAACTTGTTGAGAAAGAAATCAGACCCCACTCACAATAACTTTTAAAAGTAAAATACCAGGGCTGGGGAGATGGCTCAGCAGTTAAGAGCACTGACTACTCTTCCAGGAGTTCAAATTCCCAACATCCACATGATGACTCAGCCATCTCTAACTCCAGTTCCAGGAGACCCAATGCCCTGTTCTGACCTCTGTGGGCACCAGGCATGCATGTTGTACATAGGCATATATGCAGGCCAAACACCATCTACAAAAAAGAATAACATTTAAAGTTAATAAAAAAAACAAAACAGGAATAAATATATCAAAGGAGGTGAAAGACCTCTACAATGAAAAGTTTAAGACACTATAAGAAAGAAATAGAAGACACTAGAAAATGTAGAGGTCTCCACTGCTTATGAATAGACATAGTTAATATTGTGAAAATGTCCATATTACTGAAAGTGATCTATAGATCGAACTCAGTACCCATCAAAATTCCAACCATATGCTTCACAAATCATAAAAAAAATCATTTCAAAAACTCATAAAATTTATATGGAAACACAAACAACCCCATATAGTCCCAAGCAGAGAAAGCAATGATGGAAATACCACAGTACCTGGCCTCCAGTGACATTAAAGACCTATAGTGACAAAAATAGCATGATACTAGCACAAAAATAGACAGTAGAACAATGGAACACAGTAAAGGACCCAGACATAAACCTATACAATGACAGCCACCTAATTTTTAACCCAAGTGTCAAAAACACCTTGATAGAAAGCCTCAGCAAACAGTGATGAGAGAACTGGATATTCAAGTGCAGAAGAAAACTAGAGCCACATCGCTCACCCTGTGCAAAAATCCGTTCAAAGTGGATCAAAGACCTTCATGTAAGACCTGAGTCTCTGAAACTGCTAAAAGGAAGNATCAAGGAAGCAATTCAAGACATGATATAGACACAGGCAAGGACTTAAATAGGCCAGGAAATAATCTCAAGAATTCACCAATCAATTACCTGACATCAAAAACCTTCTGTGCAGCAAAGGAAACCATTGACTGAGTGAGGGGACAGCCCACAGGGCTACACAGGAATGTGACAGGGGAATGTGGTGAGTGTTGTACTCAAATAAAACTTACCTGAAGATAAGAGGACAGAGCCAGCCACAGAGTTAGCCACAGAGGTCAGGCNGTGGTGGCACACACCTTTAATCCTAGCACTTGGGAGGCAGAGATCCGTCTGGATCTCTGTGAGTTCAAAGCCACCCTGGACTATGCAAGATTAATCCAGTTTAAAAGAGAAACAGCCAGGCAGTGGTGGTGCTTTAATCCCAGCACTTGGGTTCACACACCTTTAATCCCAGCACTAGGAAGGTTGAGACAGAAAGTGATATGACCGGGCAGAAAAAGAAATATAAGGCAGGAGGAGACAGGAATTAGGCCCTTTTGGCTGAGGACTCAGAGGCNTTGAGTCTGAGGATTTGTGGAGACAGGATCTTCTCTTTTCAGCTGAGGAGTTGGAGAGGTGAGAAGTGGCTGTGGCTTGTTTCCTCTGATCTTTCAGCATTTACCCCAATATCTGGCTCCGGATTTTTGTTATAAGACCATTTAGGATTCATGCAACAGGGGAGTAATATCGAGGATCTATACTGAGCTCCAAAAGTGACATGCCACCACCCCCCAAAAAAAAGTCATCCAGTCAATGGATGGGAAATGAACAGCTCAAAAAAGGGAAATGACCTGAAAAAATACACAGAAAAGAAATGTCCCAAATATGGCAGCCACTGCCAGTGAGGATATGAGGAGGAGGAGCCTATCCACTGCTCCTGGGAATGTAACCGGGGTGCAGCCGCTATGGAAATTGGTAAGAGGCTCCTCAGGTTAAAACTAGAACTCCTGGGCAGGAGAAATGGCTCAGCCTGTGGAGACCCCATTGTAACACGAATTGCTAAATGGTCTTATTAATGAAGAATTAAAAAAAAATGGAGCCAGATATTGGGGTGAAAGCTGAAAGATCAGAGAAACAGAACAAGCCAGCCATGTTCTTACCTCCATGAAATCCTCAGCCTCCAGAGAGCTCCTTCCTGTACACTCATGGCTATATATCTTTTTGTGCCCTGCCATTTTACTTCCTCTCTCTGCCCAGCTACATCATTTCCTCTTTCTGCCCTATCACTTCTTGTCTGTCTGAACAAACCTCCAGACCTCTATGTTTAACTAGTTCTGGGATTAAAGGCGTGTGCCACCACACCTGGCTCTGCTCCCAATGTGGCCTTGAACTCACAGAGATCCAGATGGATCTCTGCCTCCCAAATGCTAGGATTAAAGACGTGTGCTACCACTTCCTGACCTCTATGTGTAATACAGTGGCTGGTTTTTTCTTCTGATCCCCAGGCAAGCTTTATTTGTTAGAGCACAGATAGAATATCACCACACCCCATTTTCTACAGATTGCAAAAATAAAGCCACCACTACCCTGGGGGATGTGCTTTTCAGTTTCATTGTGTGATGGGGAGGATCATACAGATAGACTGTCTTCCTAGCTCTGACTGTTCATATCCAGTCCTGATCCATGGCCTGGCTTTTATCAGCTTTTCTNTTGGGATGCAATCTGCCTCCTCCTTGGCAGGCTGTGCCTCCCCTAAAGNTAGTGTCTTAGTTAGGGTTTCTATTACTGTGAGGAGACACCATGACCACAGCAANGTTTATGAAGGAAAACATTTCATTGGGCTAGCTTACATTTCAGAGGTTTAGTCCATTGTCATCATGGCAGGACATGGTGGCATGCAGGCAGACATGGTGCTGGAGACAGAGAGGAGAGTCCTATATCTTGACCTGCAGGCAACAGGAAGTGGTCTGAAACACTGGNTGTGGCCTGAGCATNTATGAGACCTCAGAGCCCGCCTCCACAGTGACACACTTCCTCCAACAAGGCCATACCTANTCCAACAAAGCNATGCCTCCTAATAGTGCCACTCCCTATGAGCTCATGGGGCCCAATTACATTCAAACTACCACAGGTAGTGTGAGGCCTGAGACTGTAAATAGCTGTCCGGAAGGAAANNGGGAGCTGGGCAACAGTGGGTGCCTTGACAGCCAGAGAAGCATTCTTCAGGCAGGAATTCTAACGGGCTTCATTGGCATTTCTATACATGTCTCTATGGTTCTTTGCTCTGATCTACTGTCTAGTTACTTTTCCTGTTGCCCTGTTAAGATATCCTAACAAAGCAACTTAAGGAAGGGAACATTGATTTTGACTCATGGTTCCATGGTCTGTTGTGACAGAGAAGTCACAGATGCAAGAGNNTGAGGTCACATTGCTCCCACAGTCAGGATGCAGAGAGAGAGGAAAGTGTGCTCCGAGATTGATGATCCCACCCCAGGGAATGGTCCTGCACACAGTGGGGANGTCTTCCCACCTGAGCCAACCCAGTCATGATACCCCCACACACACTGGCACTCCCACATTTTTTTCCTCTTCTGGTGCCTTTCCCTAATGGTTTTCTTCTATTTTTAAGATGTGTTTTTCTATCCTCCCTGGTTTTCTCATATGAAATAGTTGTGGTTTGCATGAGTCATCTCCCCCATAATCTCCAGCACTTAATGGNCTCCCAGTTGGTGGCACTGTCTGAGGAGGGTTAGGACAGGAGGCTTTGCTGAAATAATCTCCTGAGAGCATGTTTTGAGTGCTTAAGTCCTCATCCTACTTCTAATCCGGGCTCTCTGCTTCACGCTTGTGGTTAAAGAGGTAAGGGCTCGGCACCCTGCTCCTGCCACGGCCCCCCCCCTTGCAGCCGTGTTCCCCCACCATGGTGACCTCTCAGCCCTCTGGAACCATAAGCTCAAGTAAATTCTTCTGTAAGTTGCTTGGTCATGGTGTTCCATTGCAGCAACAGAAAAGCACCTGGAACACTCGTCTTTCTGTGTCTGACTTTTGGCTTAACGTGATGACCTCACTTCTATCCCTTTGCCTGNAAAGACATTTTTCATATTTACAGCTTAGTAAAAACCCCTTTGTGTATACAAACCTCATTTTCTTTATCCATTCATCTGTTATGGGTTTCTATGCTGGTCTCTTGACCTTGTGAATAATGTAGCAATCAATATGGATGTGCAGGGTATCTCTGTGATGTTTTGACTTATATTCCTTCAAGTTTATATGCCATGGGTGGGTCATATGGTAGTTCTAANTTTAGTGTCTTAAGGAACCTCCACTTGATTTCCATAGTGGCTGCATTAATTCACATTCCTACCAACAGTGTATAAAGAATCCTTTCCCCCCACATCCTCACTTGGATTGGTTACTTTTAGATATTTTGGTAGCAGCCATTTTTACTGGAATTGTTCAGGTGGGGACCCCACCTCAGCCCCTGGCACCCTGGCATCCATATACTCGAGTCTGGAATATTCTGATGGAAGATCCACCTCAACTCCCCTCTCCCGTCTCTTTCCCCAAACCCACCCCTTCAAAGCCCGCCCAACATGGTTTCTCCCCCAGAGAGGCTCAAGACCACACCACAGGGTATTTAAGCTGCATCCCAGAAAACAGACACATGGTTTTCAGGTCTCTCATCCCCGTCTCCTCTCTGGGGGGCTAGAGAACCACGCAGAGCGCTTTACCCATTAAANCAGGGTTTTTTCTAATTCNGTATGATTTGGTTTGATTTGGATTGCTGCATCGGGAAGAGGCTTAATGGGGTCCAAAAAACTTATCAGGAATGTCAATACATTTCTTAATAGCAAGGTATATTGGGCTTTTTTCCTTCTGTTTATTGGCTATTTGTTCCTCTTTTGAGACGTGTCTGTTCAAAGCATTGGCCTATTTATAAATTGGATGTTTTTGTTCTTCTATTTTTTATTCTTTGCGTGTTCTACATATTAATCTTCTGTTGCATAAAATACTAGCAAAAACCTTTCTCCTATCCTGAGGTCATCACTTTGCTCTGCAGTGCAGAATTGCAATGTGACACCATCCTACCTGTCAGTTTTTGCTGTTGTTTCCTAGGCTAGATTCAGTTCCATGACTGGTGTCTTCTTCATGAATCTGTACACATAGTCGATTATCACACCCTTGAGACCCAACCTACAGGAAGTCAATGCTGCAGCTCTGGGCTAATCTAGAATAGCATTTACTACCTGCTATAAAATAAGGAGTGGAGGTTGGTAGATATGGAACTAACACACTATAGTCAAACCTGCCTTGTAGTCTGAGATCCTGAGTCTCAAGGTCCCTTCCTTGAGCAAAGTACTATCTTATCTTAATTAGAGTGTAAGAGAACAATATAAATTTCACTTTAGATCTGTTACTTTGATCTCCACTGTAACTTCACTTGGGCTTATTGGAAGAAAATACTTCCCAAGAAACTTCACCCCATGGCAGCCTAAAACTGAAGAATGTATTAGAATATACTATGTGTACGCATGCATACACACTCAGGATAAAAGCTGTTCATAATTAGACCCAGTGAGAGATTAGCAACAATAACTAATAATCCAGTTGGATGTTAACAGTGTTCTGTATTCTGTACAGGGTTGCCAGTATCACTGGACCTGAGCTTTGGAACTGTTATTAAATGAAATCAGGACACAGCTCTGCCACACTGTGATAGTCGATGTCATAGCTGAGCACTACTAAGTAACTAACGAGCACCTAGCATACACAGTTTTGATGCAATGGACTAAGGCATGGCTTATGAAGCCAGTGGGATGGACTGGGACACTCAGAGTGGCATGTGGTTTTAAATGATGAATTATTTCTAAAATTTCAATATAACNTTTTTCAGGTTGCAGTTTTCCTACACATAACCAAAACTCCACCAAAAATGGAGACTGCTGGGCAAAGTTGGCATGGGCCATCCTAACACTCTATGTCCTAGATTCCCTTCCTTTAGATCGAAGTCCAGCCATTATCTCTTGGCACTTGGTCTCTGGGTCACTGAAGTTCAGTTTGCTCTCTGAAGTTCAGAGTCTAACTGGCCTGCGCACACAGCAGATTAGCTGAGTCACTGGGGCTGTGTGCAAGTGTACAAAGAGAGAGTGGGTAGGGACTCACACTCAGTTTGCCCTGCCTCTCTCCCAAGGGCTCTGGATGCTACTGTGTGNNGAGCTCCATAGGTCTGCTGCTTGAAGAGGNCTCAAGGAACCAGCACTGAGCCCTGGTGGACAGCAGAGCACACTGGGATAATCCTGCCCAGAAAAGGAAAGCAGGTGCTTCTGTCCCCAAGGAAAGCAACAGCCGTGTTTTGGCCTCTCCCTGCTGCAGTCAGGTAGGTGGGGCTGATTGTCAAGTACCCTAGACAGGTTGGCCATCCTCCTGCTGCCCCTACTTGCTGCTCTCATGATGACAGCATGCAAAATTGTTCTCATTAGCTTCCAGAACCTGTTCAGCTGGGCCCAAAACAACAGTGATTGTCTGTGCCAGCTGTGGTACAGGGTGCTAGGGACTACAACAGGAGAGCCAAGACAGGCATAGTCTCACCTGCTGGTAACAGGATCTGTTATGATTTTAGCCTCAGGCTGGGTGAACTGCATGCACCTGCCCTATTGCCAGGGCGTTTACTCCCTGTGTCCGCCACAGACTCTGCACCTATCCTGCCTTCAAATGACAAGGGGCACCAGAGGGCATTGTGCACCTTCTCAGACAGTAAGATTTCTGTCAGGGAGAAGGTATGTTTGGATTTA
>LZPO01107911.1:445205-455366 GCA_001675575.1 Neotoma lepida
CTCTCTCTCTCAACATTCTTTTCCCCTTAAGTCAGAGGGGCCTCTCTCTGGCCAACCCTGGCCTGTTTTGATTCAAGGAATGCTGGTCTCACCATCTGACTGATAATTACCATGGACAAGGCTCCTGGGGACAGGCACTAAGGGTGAGGAAAAGAAACCTTCAGCCTCACAGGCTGGGGATGGGCCACTCCCCAGCATCCCCATGCTGCCCTCTGGAGNGGACAGGCAAAGCTCTCCAGAAACTTTGTCACTGAGACTCTGGGCCGTGCAGGACTAAAGAAGGAAATGTGTGGGGAGTTCAAGTCTGTGTTCACAGGACGTGGCTTCTGAAGANGGCTGGAGTGAGGGCTAAGTGTGCCTGTGAGTCTAGCTAATGGGATTGGGGTGACTCTTGAAAGCCACAGTGATATCTGATGTAGGATGGGGAGTCTGATCAGAGAGGAGCTGGCCATGGAGGGGACTGAATCTGTGACAGCAGTGCCTAGTGATGGATGGATATAAAGGAGGAAAGAGATGACTCCAAGGCCGGTAGGGTCACTTGTGAAACATAATCAGTTTCCACGTTCCCATACATACACATACATACATACAACATAATGAGTTCCCATACATACACATCAGGAAGCTGGTGCCCAATACCTAGCCACAGTGCTGCAGAATCCCTAGTGCTGGCCCTCTGCACACCAGTATATTTAGGAAGGGCACCCACTGGCCCAATTATCAGCTTTAAGAAGCTCTTAAAAGGAGATCCTGGGGCCTCTACCAGCACCCAGGGAGAGCCTGACATACAGGCAGTGTGCTTTTCTGCCTTGGACTTCCACTGCCTAGAGTGGCCCTGAGTCCATCTTGTCCCCTCTATGCTCTGTCTTCCCACTGGNTCTGAATGCACTGTGTCTTATGAAACCTCCTCTGCCACTGTCCNGAAGATGAAGTTCATGTTCCAACCAACTTCTTCTGACATAGCTACGCTGGCTGCTCCCTGGGAAAGAGAAGCTGAGGAGCCAGGCCACAGTCTGGGCTGAGACTTACTGATTTGCAGAAACCAAGTTCTTTTCCTCCTCTCTGAGGAAAAAAAAAATGCATGGGAATCAAACAAATTCAGATTAACACATAACTGGATTTCCTGAGCTTTAATAGGCCATGAGTAGCCACAGAATTTTGAGAACTGGTTGCATTGGGCCCAGGGGAGGGTAGGACATGGAAGAACCAGCTATATATGGAAGGTGAGACATAGAAGAGCCAGGAACCATATGAGTGGCTGCACACACCATGAGTACACTCCAACCAACCGGACTAGACACTTAAAGGTTCTGTGTATTCTATTTCAATAAAGCTGTTGGAAATACACAGAGATGATTTGGGTGGCCAAAGATGAGCTTCCTAATCCATTATCACCAACTGGACTCCATCTCCCAGAACCTTTGACCTTTTGCTTCCCTTTGGGCACCTCAAGGACAGCCCTCTACAGAGACAGAGCAAGGAACCCANTCAGCTCTAGTCCCAGACCCAGGCCCTGATGTCAGGCCCACACAGTGATAGTACCTCATCTCCCAGGGATCTAGGTGTACAGAAAGCCTCCCTAGCAGCTTCAGGAGCCGAAGACCCCCTCAAAGTTCCCAGGCCCAGACCCATCCAGGGCCATGCCCCAGANTAGTTCATGGTTTTCATGACATGGTGGGAGTGTGATGGGTTTATCTATCTGGGAACACAGGATTCATAAACTGTACACATAGTCAAAGAGGCTGGAACAAAGGGATGTTTTTAAAGGCCAAATAAGGAATGTGGAACCCAGATGAGAGAGGAAGAGTTCTGGCCTAGTGTGGTTAAGAATGTGGATCGTAGCCACAGCCACAGCAATTAAAACAAAACCTAAAAGACACATGGCAGCGGTTATTTTTTTTTAATGACCTTTGACCACAGTGATTGGTAAGGACAGTGCCCTCGGTCTGAGATGGAGTACACAATCACTGTGCTGACACCTTGAAGAAGTACTTCTCTGTGAGGCAGCGGCAAGGCTAGAGTGTGGCAGTCTTTTGTGACAGATGCCATCAAACAATCATAAACTNGGGGGTTCTTGTAAAAAGCAAAACACAGCTGAGACAAGAAGCATGGTTTTCATTCTGTCATCATTGACATTTTTCTTACAGGACAAACATGAATAAAGCCAGGAGTCAGTGGGGCAGGTGCCAGGGAGGAGCCCATTGGCACCTGGAGTCTTTGCCCTGCCAGGCACCAAGTCCTGGCCAAGTCATTCCTCTTGCTGGTCTCCTCATTTTCTAATGGAAATCTACCCAACCCAATGAGAAATTCAACCAGCACTCAGAGACAAAAGGAAAAACTCTTTTTAAAGTGTGCATCCGGGGCTGGAGGGATAGCTCAGCCGTTAAACGCTAGGCTCACAACCAAAAATATAAAGTGTGCATCCGGAGCCCTGCTAATGCTCAGGGGATTCAGCCTGGAAACAAATTGGTCACATTGTATATATACAGTGTTGTATATGTTATATAATGTTGTAATGTTATAATCTTACACACACTTTCATCTATAGGTGGCCTTTAAGTTCCTACACCAAGTTACATTTTTGAGCAATTAAGCAAGTGTGGCAGAAACAGAAAATGAAGGCTTTGGTTATCTCTATGATGCATTTTTTTTTAAGCAATTGAGGTGATCACAGAGGCTGAGGAACATGGTTACTGCTGCCTTAAACAAGACTTGAGCAGCTCTGGGGTCATTCCTTCAAGGCAGTTTGTCAAATGTTCACTCTCTTCTAATGGGAGGAGGGGCCCCTGANGAGTGAGCTTTAAAAGCACAACTTCAACATACCTAAGTTTCAACTAAGTCAGAACTATAAGGATTTCTTAGCACTCTACACTGTCTAGGTGACATCTATCTTACAGATATGCTCCAATAACACTGAGGCAGGGGCCTTCAGTTTAAGTTATTTCTATGTAACTTAATGCTTCCCAAGCAGGCCTATTAGTGAATCCCTTTTTGTCATGTAATTAATGTAAAAGCTTGTTATTTCTCTTTCCCCATTCAATCTCACAGGAGCCATGTGGCTGGAACTTTTCCTGGCTTCGGTGCTGGGCCTTGCCATCTACTGGTTTGCCTCCCGGGACAAGGAAGAAACCTTACCACTTGAAGACGGCTGGTGGGGCCCAGGGTCGAGGCCCTCAGCCAGAGAAGACGAGAGCATCCGACCTTTCAAGGTGGAGACATCAGATGAGGAGATCAAGGTGAGGCGCCCTTTTAGAGGCAGGAGCAAAAGCCGGGAGGTAGCCCTTTGGTGACCCTTTAGCTGTCCAGCCTTCTTCCTCAAGCAAGATACAGACTGCTCCCAAGAAAGGTATCTATCTTTCCAGTGCCATCCCTCCTGTGTCTCCCCATCCTTAACCTGAGGCCCAGGAAGGGTCAGGAAGACTGCCAAGGAGACGTCTGTTTACACAACAGGTCACAGGAGGCTGCCATGTTCATCTCCCCTTGCCTAACCTAAAGGATGGAGCTTGAGGTAGCTTGAAGGGAAAAGTGAGCAGATGTCCCCAGATTCTATGTGGGAGGCAATGCCCCCAGGAAATGCAACAGCATGGAGATCATGGAGTCAGCCTTAGGTGGGTCCTTACTGTGTGTTGGGTACTCCTGGGCCCATCGTCTTCTTTATCATGCTGCCCAATGGGGCTCGCTGTCTCAGCTCCCAGAGGATAAAAATGAAGCTGAAAATGGGATGGCCATGGGTCCCAGGAGACTGTGTGAACAAGCAGAATGGTTAAAAATCAGCTGCAACTCCAAGGCCACTTCACAACCCCGAAGTCAAAACAAGCAGACTAGTAAGGACAGAGAGCAAAGGGAAGAGCCTCCTGGAAGAGCCTGGATGGAGCAAGGCCTGATGGGAAAGAACTAACATGGTCCTACCCACCTTTTTTTTTACTCTAAGTGCTTGAGTACCTACTGGGTGCAAGCACTCTAAGGAGCGCATGGGAGAAGACAGACCCCTCCCCCCACTTCCCTGCTACAGCTTCACACACACATTCAGCATCGGTGGATGAGAAATTAATACATGGTGTTAAGATTTGGAGACCCACGGATCAGTAAGAATCAGTGTCATCAGACACACTGACAAAAGGTCCAAGGAGGAAGGGACCAAGAACCAGGAGGCTGAGGGCAGAAGCTACGCTTTGAGGATTGCAAACCTGTTCAGGAAAGGTCAGAGCACGGGGAAGTCTCTGGGAATGGTAGCACCTGAACACTTCCATGAGCTAACCAAGCACGTCCAGATGGGTTGCTGGGCTGATATCCTGCTTCACACACAGGACACTCGGAACTTGTCTCCTAGACACGCCATTCTATCTCACTGGGTTAGGGTGAGTCGTACAACTGTTAGCAAGTGTTGGCACATTACGACCACTGTCAAGAATGGATTTTATATCTTGAGATCAGTGTGGACAAAAGCCAAAAGAAAACTAACAATTGGAGGTATACAATGATTGTGTGGCATTTGAGCTTCAGTCTCAAATGTAAGTTTGATGGAACACAGACTCACTGCTCCTGCAGGGGTCATCTGTGACCATGGCCTCACTGCTCCTGCAGGGGTCATCTGTGACCACAGCCTCACTGCTCCTGCAGGGGTCATCTGTGGCCACAACCTTACTGCTCCTGCAGAGGTCATCTGTGGCCAGGGCCTCACTGCTCCTGCAGGGGTCATCTGTGACCACAGCCTCACTGCTCCTGCAGGGGTCATCTGTGGCCACAGCCTCACTGCTCCTGCAGGGGTCATCTGTGACCACAGCATCACTGCTCCTGCAGGGGTCATCTGTGGCAGCTCATTTGCTGAAGGGAGAAAGTGAAGGTCTTGCATCTTGCAAAGCCTGATAATCTTGCTCTGTGGCTCTTGACAAAGTTTACCAACCCCCTACTCTACAGAAGGCTTTGGTGAATTAAAAGTGAGTATTGGAGCTGGGCAGTGGTGGCGCACGCCTTTAATCCCAGCACTTGGGAAGCAGAGGTAGGCAGATCTCTATGAGTTTGAGGCTAGTCTATCTACAGAGTGAGTTCCAGGCCAGCCAAAGCTACACAGAGAAACTTTGTCTTGAAAAACAAAACAAAACAAAACAAAACAAAAAAATCTAGATTCTTGCTCCTCTTTTCAGAGGATTATACAGAGACACATGAATAGTTACAAGAAAGAAAGCAGTTTATTGAGAGAGGCTCACAGGAGTGTAGAGATGTGCCTGATTTCCCAGTGGCCTGGCCCAAAGATGGCAAGAAGGGAAAAGGGTGGAGTGAGGTCCTCAGGTAGTAACCTGTCAAGGGATATTAACTGGTACCTGCCTCTCCCAGTTCCTACACTGTGGGCTCTTCGCTTTTTCCCTTGGCAGAATAGGTATCTCAGATAGACTAAGGGCTGCCAGTCTTTCTGCATTTACCACTATTCATATGTTAATCTCTGGAATCTTCTGCACTATTCCATATTCTCCTGCCTCAGTACCAGTTCCTACCAGATGAATGCCAACTCTCTTAGATGTTAGGACATCTATAATATAGTGTCATTGTGACTAACTCAGAGAAACACATATCAATGCAAGTTTTGTGAGAGGTGTGTGTGAGGGTGTGTGTGTGTGTGTGTGTGTGTGTGTGTGTGTGTGTGAAGGTCCAAAGACAGAAGGGACAAATGGCTGTCTGTGGTGTCTATTAGCATACCTTAGTGCAGCTGGCCCCCAGCCTCCCTCAGTATCACAAGTACTCAGTACACATTTCAGAGTCCATGCTGGCATCTTGACTCTTCTCGATTCTTCTCACCCCCGCTACCCTAAACTTGTCCAGCTCATGGGCTTCCCTCTCCGGAGCTNCCATGGTGTTCATCTATGGCTGCAGAGTTCACTCTGAGTTGTGGACACAAGCTCTCTCCTGCCTCTGCCCACCCACTCTGGCTTCTTCACTGCAGGACTTACACCAGAGGATTGACAGGTTCCGGGCATCCCCGCCTTTGGAGGGCAGCTGCTTCCACTATGGCTTCAACTCCAACTACCTGAAGAAAGTGGTGTCCTTCTGGAGAAACGAGTTTGACTGGAAGAAGCAGGTGGAGATCCTCAACCNGTACCCTCACTTCAAGACCAAGATTGAAGGTGAGTTTCCAGANCACCAGCCTGGCAGAGTGGGTGTGTGAGTCACAGAGCAGCCTTCCTGCGTGAGATGAGTGACCCCAAGTCAACCATGCGGTAGCACCCTGGGTCAGTGGAAGGTCACTGGTGTGCTTGAAAGTTGTTGAGTTGTTAGTTTCCTCATTGCTCTGACAGAAAACCTGACAGAGACAAGTATCATTGGGTTTCTTTTGGCTCATGGTTTGTGGTACAGTCCATCATGAGGGAAGCCACTGCTACAGGGGGGTGATGTCATATCGGGTCTGTAGTCAGGAAACAGAAGAAAGGAATGTGGTCTTCCATTTTCTCCTTTCTTCAGTATTTTAGTCAGTCTTTTGACCACCCCATGCTGCCCGTATTCAGGGCAGGGGTCTTCTCACTTCTCTTAAATCTCTATGGAAGCATCCTTTGCTTTTAGCATCTACCAGTGAACTCTTCTGTACATTAGATGAGCACACGGATGATAGTCACTTCCCATGACTGGACTGCAGTGCTCTGTTGAGTGTAACCCATGGTTAATGGACATATGGGCCTCTCCCAGCCCTGATGTGTTCTCAGTGAACAAGTGTTTATGGAGCCCTGCTGTAAACCAGGCGATGTCCCCAGCCCATCTCTGCCCTCCAGAGAGAACACTCTAATGTGACTGGGAGGTCAGCGAGGACATGCACATAGCCAGAGCACACTGTAAGCACCCAACAGTGAGACATTATTATTGTCATCCGTACCTTGGTGACACCAAGAGCACAGCACTTATTCTCTCCCAGGAATGGCACACAGGGAAACAAGATTCCCCAGGACCTCAGCCTCCACTACAGCAGGCCCCTCTTTCCCTCACCCTGCCTGTGCTCTGTCCCTCACCCTGCCTGTGCTCTGTCCCCAGGGCTGGACATCCACTTCATCCATGTGAAGCCTCCCCAGCTGCCCTCAGGCCGCACCCCAAAGCCCTTGCTGATGGTGCATGGCTGGCCCGGCTCCTTCTATGAGTTTTACAAGATCATCCCGCTGCTGACTGACCCCAAGGCCCACGGCCTGAGTGACGAGCANGTGTTTGAAGTNATCTGTCCCTCCATTCCTGGCTATGGCTTCTCAGAGGCATCCAGCAAGAAAGGTACAGGGTGCCGGAGGGTGGCACATNCCAGACTGTGCCTCATATGGCTAAGATGTCACCGTGTTCCCATTCTAAGATGAAGCAGGGTGGCTAGACGGTTGGGAAAGAGAATCTGAGGGACATTTTAGGTTCTACATGGCAAGTTCTTTAAGGGCATGGGTCAAGGGGACAGATGTGGCTGCCTAGGCTCAGGCCTAGACTCTTATATTTACTGCTCAGGGGCAGATCCATACCTAAGCCATGCCCTGCTCTAGGCCAGCATGGCTAATAAAGCCCCTGTACAAGTGGCCTGCACCCTGCAGTGACTAGCCAAGCTCTGCGCATACCCTCCTCACCTGGCAGAGTAGCAGCTATTGAGTCACTGCCCTACCCTGAGGAAGCAGCTCTCACCACCTTCCCCTGGACGGGGGGCACTTCCTTTCAGCTCTAAGATTCCTTCTGGCCTTCTGTGGGCCTCTGTTTCCCCAGCTTGGAGGGAGGCAGATCTGGGGCACTTCACAGGCACCTGAGTGCTCCGAAGGCGTCCTCATNACTCCCCTGTCTGTGCCCTTCTCTCTCAGGCTGCAATACGGTGGCCACTGCCAGGATCTTCTACAAGCTGATGTCGCGGCTGGGCTTCCAGAAATTCTACATTCAAGGCGGGGACTGGGGGTCCCTCATCTGCACCAACATGGCCCAGATGGTTCCCAAGTGAGTTGGTGAAGTCATATGGGCATGGCACAGCCTCATCGGTATCTGTGTGGGTACAGCGTCTACACAGGACACAGGGCTGTTCATGCTAGGCCCTCTTCAGAGGGAGACTTGGAGCTCCCTCTAAGCTGAGCCCTCCATGGTGACCCAGTGCAGAAGCGGGAGTTCCCCACCCACCAATATCTGAGAATGGAACACACTGACCCCACCCTCCTCCTGGGTTAACACAAGAGTGGTGACCCTTGGACAGGCACCCAGGCAAAGCACAGTTAGCAGAGATACAGGCGACATCCATGGATGTCCAACCTTCCGACACTACAATCCAATATCACCTACAATGTACTGAGTGCCATTCACACCCTACCTGGTACACATGTGGTCCACGGGTTNTAGGCTGGACACACCTGATAGACCTTCATGGTTGGCAGACTCNGAAACATCCCTGACCAGAACTCTATAGAATCTGTCCTTTCCTTCCAAGTCCATGGATTCCCAGTGGAACAGACTGCTGAAGGAGGTTGGCTTGTGCTCTTCAGTCCTGTGGCCTGTCCCTTCCTCCCCCAGCTCCTCTCACACCTGTCCCTCATAGCAGCCANANTCACCTGTGCCCATTTCTCTGCCCACAGCCACGTGAAAGGCCTGCACTTGAANNTNGCTTTCATGACAAAAAATATCTACTCCCTGACCCCTCTCCTGGGCGAGCGTTTCGGGAGATTTCTTGGCTACACTGAGAGGGATATCGAGCTGTTGTACCCCTTCAAGGAGAAGGTTTTCCACAGCATCATGAGGGAGAGTGGCTACCTACACATCCAGGCCACCAAGCCAGACACCGTGGGTAAGTATGCTCATGAGAGGCAAACCCTGAGGGAAACCGGTTCCTCCTAGGGACACTGCACACAGATCGAAAGGCCCTAATAAGGGCCTCAGAACAGAGACTGCACTCTCTATGGAGGTGAGTTCCCACAGTTCCACATGCTTTCCAAATTCCCAGGCTAATCTCAACACCTCCACTAACAGAATTCACCATGTTCTCACAGGCCTTAGATTGCTCATCCCCAGCCTGGTTTTCAGTCCTCTCCAAGGAGTAAAGTGAAGGAGGATTCAGGGCAGAAGGCTGAGGGCTCAATAGCTCTGGGGTACCCCAGGGACTAGAAGTCTCAGCCAAGTCTGAGAGGAGGGCTAGCCACCATTCCCATCCCCAGGTTCTATTGACAGACAGCTTGCTTTGAACCTGAAAAGCTAGCAGTTTCCTAACCAGTATCAAGTGAGCAGGTCCAAGCACACTTAACTCATTTATTCATGGGAAACCAGTAAAATGTTAACAGCAGCCAAGGCAGATAGGAGTACAAACCAGTTTTCTTTCTTTCCTTTTTGGTTTTTCAAGACAAAGTTTCTCTGGGTAGCCCTGGCTGTCCTGGAACTCACTCTGTTCACCAGGCTGGCCTCAAATTCAGAAATCCACCCACCCCTGCCTCCTGAGTGCTGGGATTAAAGGCGTGCGCCACCACTGCCTGGCTTACAAACCAGTTTTTTATGAATGCAGAACTCATCTATAGCGTGATAAATAAAGGTCACTGGGAAAATGCATTTGTCCATCTCTACAGACAAGAGTCATTTGTGCTGCCCTGGCTTTTCTATAATTTAATGAGCCATGAAGTGACTCAATAACAAGGGTAGATGGGACCCTTAAAGCAGCAGTTCTCATCCTGTAGGTTGAGGCTCCCTTCGTAAACTTCTATCTCCAAAAAATATTTACATTATGATTAGTAATGGTAGCAAAATTANAGTTATGGAGTAGCAACAAAAATAACTTTATAGTTGGGGGTCACCACAGCATGAGGAATTGTATTAGGGGTCTCAGCATTAGGAAGGTTGAGAACCACTGCCCTAAAGGATTGGACGACTGGTAAGGGCCCTCTGGATGGTCACCTAGTCCACTTAAAAACACCTGAGAATTGTGGGCCCCNTTTCGGAGCATCTCACAGTTCCTATGGCAACACAACATTNCAGATACTCACCTATGCTATNGTCGAAGCCTTGTGTTTTGGTTTGGTCTGGGGCTTTTGCCTGTTTTGCTTGTTTAGCGTTTATTATCTTGTTTTTGTTTGGTTGCTTTGGTTTGGTTTGCTAAGGAAGAGCCTCATGCATATTCAGCAGGTGTCATATCACTGAGCTCCACCCCAATGCCCTGCAGCTTAAATCGCTGGAATGTGTTTTATCTCAGCCATG
>LZPO01107911.1:457940-469868 GCA_001675575.1 Neotoma lepida
AAAGAGAGACTGAGAGGAACCAGTTGGTATGACTGTGAGGATCCCTGAGCCTTTTCCATTTAAACATGCATGCTTACATACTAGCATGCTCATGTGCATGTGTGAGGCTGTGAGTATGCATGTCTAAGAGCCAGCACAGGTGTGAATGTGCAGGCTCTTGAGTTCTGTGTATATGCATGTGTGTCCACAGGTGAGTGTGCACAACTATGAGTGTGTAAGTGTATCAGTAAGCACAGGCATGTGAGTGTACAAGCTCTTGACCACTATGTATGTATGTGTGCATGCATATGTGTGCATGGGTGTGAATATGCAGGCCTCTGAACACTGTGAACAGACAGATGTGTGTTTGTACATTGATGTGTGTACTGGCGTGAATGTCAAATGGTCTGTCTCAGCGTAGTCAGTAAGATCATTTTTTGGCATGGCTGTGTTAAGGTGCAGAGTCTGCAGAGCATCCAGGTAAAGATGCCCACTCAGAGCCTGGACCCACTCATGTAGAGCTCATGTGAGGGGTCTTTTAGAGCCGAGTTCAGTCTACACAGGGGAAATCTGAAGGATAGTGCCCAGGGAAGCTGGGAAGCTTTGCTGACTACAAAGAAAGGGGAAAAAGGAAAGGACAAAGAGACAGACAGGCAGGAGGACAGGGGAGACAAAACCCAGTAAGGGNTCCCCTTCTTTGGGCCTGAGCAGCAGGGATGGTTTCCGAATAGAGGGCTCAGAAAGGTTGCAGAGGAGGTTGCAGGCAAGTGGTAGGAACATGGACATTGGCCAGGTTGGGAGTAGGAGGACCCTAGAGATATCATGAGCCCCTGGACTGTGTGTGAACAGCCCAGGGAGGAAATGCCTGACAGTGTGGGGCCAAGGAGGCAGATGGAGGAATTCAGGGCCCAGAAAGGTAACACTTCCTCTAGGTCAGAAAAACCTGGAAACCAAAACAGACAGTTGACATGGCTATCTGGTAGGTCAAGATGTCCTCAAAGAAGGCAGCAAGAAATCGGGGAAGGGTGGGTACCAGCCGGTTAGGAAGAAGCAGTTTGGGAACTTCAGAAGTGGCAGTAGTGAGGACTGGATGTTCTGGAGGGCCAGGGAGACCACATGGGGCTTTGGATCACTGGAGGGCTGGACAGCAGATAACCACAGGGCTAAGGCCCTAAGGTCAGGGAGCATCATGGGAATGATGGCAGTACCCACAGTGGGCAGCGCCCTGAGACCAGAGCTGGGGCTCTCCTACAGGGTAGAAAGCTCCTGGGAATCTCTGGGGTTGTAAGGCTGCAAAAGGCCACGTCCTTCAGTGACAACTGGAATTCGTCAGCCCTTTACTGAACTCCCAGCTCCTGGGAATATGGGCGACATTTTGTCCCCCTCCTCCTCCTTTCCTCTCAGGACCTCGCACAAGACCTGATCCCCCAAGGCAGGAAGTAAGGTTTAAGCTCTCAGGCTACCCCCACCTACAGCCCTGTGGTATTTGCCAAACCTTCTATCTGCATACCCTCCCACCATTTTGCTCTTCTTTCAAGACCCAGTCATGGTCTTAACAAGACGGTATCAAGGTCATCTCCTACAGATGTCTTCCCTGACTGTTCTCCAATCCAGGCAAAACATGTCCCCAAGACCTTGTCTTTCCTCACCTCTACCAAGGGACAATGAATTTAAAGGAAGGAAGATTTATTGTGGCTCATGAGTTCAGAGATTTCAGCTGTGGTGTCTGGCTGTTTCTGGGTCTGCAGTGAGGCAGAACAGCATGGCAGACAGGCAAGGCAGAGCCACAGAGCAGATTGACAGAGAACAAGATGCAGCTAAGAACAGGCCCACAGCGCCCTGTAGTCTTCAGCCAGGACTCACCTTCAATTTCTACCACCTCCTAAATGCTATTAAAATTGAAAGACATCTGTAGAGTTGTCTATTCATGAGGTCAGAGCCCTCAGGATCCAATCACTTCCCCAAAGCCCAACCTCAAATCCGTTTCTGAGCCTTTTGGGGACATACCTCATGTCCAAATCATCACATTGATTGACATGCTGTCAAAGTAAGGGACCTGTGTTTTCTGCTGTGCTTGAATTTGATGTGCTTACATGTCTTCCAAGTATTACTCCCTCTGTTTTTACAGGGCAAACTGAGACACAGGCATGACAAACAACTGCCAGAGTCCCAGGGCTCTTTAGTACTATGGCCAAGACTAGTACCTGAGTCCCTTGACTTAGGCTCATTACCTCTANCCAGTTTGTGTGCTGGCTCCTGAGGAATACCCAGGAGACCAGCCTCTTCCTCCTGCCAGGAGTTTCAAATCCCTTAGGATCCTAAGAGAAGAAAATTCATTACTCTTGAGAAACCTGGAATCTTGAACTGGGGGGTGGAAGAATGGTCACTGGAGGGTAGGCAGTGCTAGCAGAGACCTGGAAATCACAGGAGGAAGTTGGAGGTAAGAGCTGTGGTGTGCACCTCTGGACTCTAAGCACCTGAGTGGACAGGTGCTGCCTGGTGGTGAGACAGAGGTGGTATCACTTCCCATGGAGACAGGTTGCAGAGATGAATTCATGAATGAAAGCTGGTGACCAACTTAGCACTTGCTGTCTGCCATGGTCAGCACACTACATTAGCTGTCCACCTAAAAACAGGACCTTGACCCAGTCCACCTGTGGGAGAAAATGACACTGGCCATTTGAGGAAAGCCAGATAAGCAGGGGCCTTTGCACTGAGCCTGGACATCCTGTCTTCTTTCCCAGGAAGTTCTCCCTGGAAGATCTGCTGACTAACATCATGATCTACTGGACAACAGGAACCATTGTCTCCTCCCAGCGCTACTACAAGGAGAACATGGGCCAGGGCTTCATGGTCCATAGGCATGAGGGGTAAGCCTGGCTGAGCAGGGAGAGGGGCCTCTGGGGCTGGGGCTGGGAACCACTCGGCCTTTAATCCAAAGAAGGTGTGATGGCAAAGACAAGAAAGACANCAGATGTTCTCTGGATCCTGGTCTGCTGGGACAGAGGCATTGGGATCTGCAAGGTCTATACGGAGACCCTCAGGTGACATCAAGACTAGCAAAGTGGGCATTTAGAGGCTCACATGACCTGTTACATGGTCCTCCCAGGCAGAGAGGATCCTTAGTGAGTAGAAACAGAGGCTGTAGAGGAATGGCTGACTGATTCCTGAGTCTGTCCTTGTCATTATGGTTCTACATGGCCTCTCTCAGCCCTGAGGCCCTAGTCCTGCTTTAGGGACAGGAGAGCAGGTCCTCAACCTTAATCCACAGCAATTCTTCTTCCCCACAGGATGAAGGTCATTGTGCCCACTGGCTATGCTGCCTTCCCTTCCGAGCTACTGCATGCTCCAGAAAAGTGGGTGAAAGTCAAGTACCCCAAGCTCATCTCCTATTCCTACATGGAACGTGGGGGCCACTTTGCTGCCTTTGAAGAGCCCAAGCTTCTGGCCCAGGACATCCAAAAGTTTGTGTCCCTGGCAGAGAGGCAGTGACACCCTCAGGGATCAACCTAGAGCCTCAGCAGCAGCCCTGGCATCTCCCCAGTCTCCCTTAAGAAAGATGCCCCCCTTTCTAAAGAATGAGCTTAAGGTTTGTGCCCTGCAGGCTCTGGGAGCCTGGGTACACTCCTCCAGCTCTCACCACCCTCATGTTAGGTTACAGACCTTAAAACACAAGGCCACTTTAAGAACCAGGTACCCCCAGGTGCCCCAGCTCTGGAAAGATCTAGCCATGCCTCCTACAGTGGAGGGAGTAGTCTGAGGTGGAGAACTAACAACTGCTTTGTCCTCAGTCTCTCCCTCCACCTTGCAGCTCTGGACAAGCAAACCCCTGCTGCCAAGACCCAAAGCAACTCTGAATTATGATTTTACTCTTACCCAGTGCCTTCTTGCCCCCCTCACTCCTAGCACGTAAGCTAGATCTCTAGGCATGGAACCCTCCCCACTTGCAAAGAACTCCCTTTTGTCCCACATCCTCAGAGGCTCTCTAGCTTGCTCCTTCCCTTTAAGACCCCCTTATAGGTCATAGCATGTCTAATAAAGCTTTTCTGGANCAAAATTTGCCTCAGTACCTGTCTGTGACACCTATGCATCTTTCCTAAAATTTACCTGACATGCTACATACCTGTGTTAAGCAATGTAGCCTTGGTGACAAATGATTTTACTTCTAAGCACAGCTGGACCAAATGGCATCCTCTACTCCAAAGCAACCCACACAGGGCTCTCCTCCCAGAAGTGAGCTCACACTCACTGCCTTTGTGCTTGGTGCCTACTGGGCCCGCTGTATCAGTCCATGTAGTGGGTGACTGTTTGGGCCATGCCCTGAAGCATTGCCTCTAGTGAGGTAGCAAGTAGCTGTTATACCTGCCTATGACCTTGAGGTACATGCCCCTGGGGCATGGCCGCTGAGGGACCTTTAAGACATGGGATGCATGTATATGCTCTCTCTCTTTGCTACCTCCTGGTTTTGGATTGCTGACATCTTGGACTAGGCAGATCAGCGTGGGACATAGCTCAATTTTCCTGAACCCTACNACAAATCTCCTGTGGTTGTGAGTTAACCTCCAAATAAATTCCTTTGCTCATTAAATAGACTCCGTGAATTAATCCCATTATTTGGCTGCCCAATGTGGAGCAAGAGTTTCCACCTAAAACCTGAGAGAACTTAAAAGAAATTCTAAAATTCAGCTAAAATCAGCTTCCTACTTCAGGTCTCATGCAGGACTGCGGTACAGAGACCCGTACACTGGGCATACACTGGCTGTGGTGGGCTTCAGCACCAACATGGCGGACTCCCATGGTCTCTGATGAGCTGGGCTGCAATACAAAGAGGCTTCTCCCAGCCGTTACCTGTGGGCTTGGAAAGCACAGCCACAGACTTAAAAACACAGTCATACTATTTAATACTGCTTCCCAGAACTGGGGAGGTAAGCGCAACTGCGTCACGTTGAAAAGCCAAGTGGGGCGGAGTCAGCAGCGAAGGCTGCCGCTTTTCGTCCTAGCCAGGCAGTTTAACAATTTAATATCTCTCCTGGTCAGAGAAGGATTATAGATATACAAAAGACAGATTCAGATGGAATAAACCTCTAAACGGTTTACAATGTGTGTAAAAATACACATAGGCTTGGGAGAGGAAAAGGAGGATAGATAGTTATATAAAAAAAATAGATAGTTTTTAAAAATAAAGTCTTGGGCTGGAGAGATGGCTCAGAGGTTAAGAGCACTGACTGTTCTTCCAGAGGTCCTGAGTTCAATTCCCAACAACCACATGGTGGCTCACAACCATCTGTAATGAGGTCTGGCGCCCTCTTCTGTATACATAATAAATAAATCTTTAAAAAAAAAATAAAGTCTTTAAAGAGACAGTAAAAGTAATATAAAAAATAAGCCACATAAAGATGGAAATTACACAGAGAGTCTGGATTATATTGTCTTTGGGATTTTTAATTGCAGCAAGATATTTGACTGTAAAGGCTACTAAGTTAAACCAATATGTATATTTTAAAGGTATCTTGACTTCAAAATTTGTGTCTAAGGATATGTTGCTTTGGAAAAGAGGTTCTGCTTTTGTTTCCACAGAAGATNAGAATCTGTGGATTGCTTCCAGGCTAATATGGTTTGATCAACCAAGACCCCCTGAAAGGTCTCTGATGACAGTCATGGCTCAGATGATCCAACATCCAAAATCAGCTTCAAAGCAACTGACTGANATGATCCATCCTCACAGACTACTACAACCAAGATTTAACTACAATTCTTAATTTTCTCAGGATCCCCATAAGATTACCAGCGCCCCCACTCAGCAGGAAGTAGTAGAAGNTACACTCAAATTCCCAAAATGTTGTTTATAAATGTTTATTTTTAGTTAAAGGGGGTTGATTATAAATGAAATCTCTTTCTAAAGAAGAAAAGGGATATTATGGATATGATAGGATGAAAGGGTAGATTGTTGAATCTACTTTTAAAGAGCAACAACTTGTTTAAAATGTTTTACATTGCTATAGATTTTAGTTTATTACAAATTTAAAGTTAATTTTGTTATACTGTATATATATTTCTACTCTTGTCTAAGGTATTATGTTTATGTAGCTCATTTAAAATTGTAATATATAATTAAGAAATACAGATTAATAGTCATCTAGGATAATCAAACTTATAGTCATATTAGTAAAATTTTTTAGGTATATCAAGGTATATTTCAATTAGGTAGGTAATCTTCAAACACTTCAAAGACTTACAGAATATGGCATTTAAAATGTTTTTAAAACNTAGACTTTNTGGACAGTGAGACATGTCTGTTCCTGGCAGGACCAATTTACTTCAAAGAGGAAGATGGGCATCGAAGATACTCCATATGTAGTTTATCTTCTTCTTGGCACAAAATGGCCTGCTGGGCAAAGAATTGCTCTTGCTTGGACTGCTTAANAGTATGTTATATAAACAGTATGTTATATATGCAGGACCCATAGAAAAATGACCAATAAATTTTACCAAAACAAGACAAATGGTCCTTCAGGTTCCTACTTCGCAGAGGAGACTGCCAGATATTCTACAAGACACAGGGAGAAGCAACTAAAAAACTCTAGGCCTATAGGCTGACGATGGATGTTCCGACATTGCAGAGGCAGCCAGCTTTCTGTCATTCTAGATTTTTAGAAGTTGCTTACAATGCACTTCCTGTTTGCTTAGGTAATATTATATCTTTTTGGGGTCTTTGATGTAGGTGAAGACTATATAGTTAAAATTTTCCTTGGTTATGATAAAAGATAAATTAAATATAAAACCTTAGACTCACAAATATAGGATAGATTGAATATTTTCTTTAATTTTTCCAAATAAAAATAGACTAGATATTGTAACTGTAATTCTTGCTTGATAACTGTTCTATTATATGTAATTTTACTAGGTTAAAGTTAAAGCCTTCCTTTTTGATTANATAAAAAAAGGGAAGTGTTGTGGGATGTCTTTCTGTGTGCTGTGAAAATGTGTTGATCTGATTGGTTCATANATAAAGCTGCATTGGCCTATGGTAGAGCAGGATGGAGCCAGGTGGGAAAATTCAAGAGAGATAGTGAGAGGAGAAAGGAGAGTAAGGGGAGANGCCAGCCACCACCCAAGGAGCAGCAAGATGCCAGCAGACTGGTAATGCCACAGCCACATGGCAACTTATAAATTAATAGAAATGGGTTAAGTTATAAGAGCTAGCTAGAAAAATACTTGAGCCATTGGCCATCCAGTTCATAATTAATAGAAGCCTCTGAGTCCCAGGTGAGATCAGAGAAACTTTCCAGCTACAAAGTCCAGCCTGGCAGAGGCAGGGAAGGCAGCTGGAAACAGTCACTGGCCAGGGCCACCCTGAACCAAGCAGCCCCCAGAGTAGTGCTGGCACCATCCAGACACTCACAGAGCTCAAGCCTGTGGAGAAAAGGCAGTGTGGCTGACTGGCTGGCTCAAGTGAAAAAGCCTTGATAGTCAAGGGTCACCAGACCTGTGAAAGAGGGATGGCAGACCTGCCCGGTCCCTNTGGTAAGGGACCCTGTCTGTGGTAAGGAATTGAGGCAAGCCCAAGTGGTTAGCTTCTGATCTATCACAGCTCTGCTTTGGCCCACAACTTCATTCAACCTTGGACTGCTAAGTCCCACTCATCCCCATATGTGTCTTGCCACACCCCTTCTGTTCCATGTGGGCCCCCCTGGCCTCAGCCTGCTCCCTATGGCCCAACTCCTGACCCCACTCTGGAAAAAGAAGGAGCTGCCAAAGACAGAAGAAATGGAGGGGCACCCTCTTCTCTCCATGCCTGCCACTCTGTCCTCCCATAATTCCAGGGTGCCCTTGACGATGCCCCTCCCATCTTGGACAGAGCAGACACATCAGGTAGAAGCTAGATGAAGTCTCCATGGACATGGAAAGCCATACATTCACCTGGAAGAAGCATGAGAGGTGGNATCTTACCACCAGCCCAACAGGNACTTTATTAATGGTTCNCAATGTCCCTGCCTACTGTGNGACGACCCCAATCACAGAATCTTAGGCAACATGATACAAAAACCCGGAGGCACAGCAGGAACAGAAGTGGCTATATAGCCAGCGGGCAGGAGCCTGCTGCCTTGCTACAGTAAGCAAGGACAAGATATTTCCTTGTCCCTATAGCGGTCCACTGATCCCCAAGAAGGGGCTGCAGGCTGGGGAAGGATTNTAGGANACCACATGGGCTCCATCTCAGGTTTGCTGGTCATTGCAGAAGGCTANGTAGTGTCCCAGGGCTTTCCTGGACACATCTCCCCATGAACCCATTGTTTCCAAATCTGATCAGCCTGAGGGCAAATTCCAACACANGATCTTGACTACAAACCACTAGGGACATCATNCCANCTACAGAGCTGTACCCTTGCTGAGTGGATGGGGGAATAAATGTGCACATCCCCATATGACCACACGAGGGAGGGAGCTGCAAGTGCTCCCCACACTAGAACCAGAAAAGCAGCCTACAGCTGGCTCTTAGGGACAGCAGCCCCACCNTATACCTTCAGCCAAGGACCTGAGCCCCCATGACCCACTGGTTCCNTCTTCTCACAAGACAGGAACTTTAGAACAGGAAAGAACTCAAGAGCCTGTGTGGGTTCCAGTCCCTTCTGTCCCTCAGGCCTCCTGAGTGTACAGCGCCTGCCAAACCAGCAGCTTGCTCACTCTCAGGATTCCTGGTAGGCACAGGCCACACTGTTGCTAGGATTCTGAGCCGCAAGCTGCCCAGGAAGAGTCCCACTGATGTTACGGATGGCGCCATAGGTCTGCTGCTGCTGTGGGGACAGCGCTGTCCTCTCTGAGGTCAAACCATTCAGAATCCGAGGCACATAAGGCTGTTGGCAAATTCAAGAGTTAGATCTTGGATGGCGACAGGTCTAAGCTCCCACATCCTGGTCATGCCCTGCGCTACCCCTCTTTCTCTCAACGGGTGGATACTTATCAAAAACTAGCATTCATGTGGAACATCTGGACCCAAAATAAGTCAACTGTGTATTTCTCAGCAGCCAGAGCAAAATGGAAAGCAGTTTACAACTCAGTTCTCATGATCATATGAAGAAACAGAGTGACTTCCTCTAGTTCTCAGAGGAAACACTCCTTCCTGCTACTGTATTCTGAGTGACCGCCTCAGTTTACTTGGGAACCAGGCTGTCTGTAGAGACATGTGTCTTTCAACTATACATCCCCCCAGGCCCAGGCTAGAAATGAGGGGTCTCCAGCTTTCGCCTAGCCTGCTCTCCTTGCTGGCTGGCAGGGCCAAGGGTGTCTCTGCATAATTATGTTCCTGAATACCTACTTATGAGGGGCTTGTCCAAGAATAGATCTTAAGAGGAGTCTTTTACCCCAGGAAGGTAGCTGCTGGAAAGACTAGGACTGAGGAGGCTAGCCAGTGTCCTATCCTCACATCCATTAAGATGGCCAGAAGTTATCACTCCACCCCCTGGGGCCCAAGGGCCACACTCTACCCTGAGGTAGCACCCTGAGGATAGAGGCAGGGAAAACCAGGAAGAAGAAGAGGGCTTTTCCAACCTGGCACCCCCTTCTTAGAACAAGTGCCCTACNATTTGCTGAACTCAAAGGGGCATAAGTTCACTGTCTCCCGTAGATGTCAGAGGACCTCATACAGACATTTGAATAACTTGACAAAGCTGCATCCAATCACAGGACCTCCTGATACAGCCGTACTAAAGGCCCAACTCTCCAGGCAGTGGGACTGAGAGAGGGCAAGCAGGCAGGGCACTGTGGCCCAGAGAAAGATGGGCATCCATTAGGCACAGTAAGCCTCAGTGGCCAAGGCTGCTTCTGATGTGCAGGTGCAGTGTCCTGACTGACTAGGGAATCCTTTCAATTGACATTAATTCAAAACTAGTCTGCCAACTGACCTGGGATTTGTTTTTAGCTAGAACTATTCCAGCACATTCCTATGGCTTCTCTGGATGGGACCTTGCAACCAGAGTGACAAAAGGTAGCTGCCATGGGGAGAGAAACACAGATAGCTTACTGTGAATGATGGGGGCACATAGGCCTCTGCTTCGCTTCCTTTGTCACTTGCTGATTCTTCAGTCTGTGGACAACAGCAGAGACACAATGATGAACAGAACCCATCTCTCTGAACCAAGGTCCCCCAAACAAACAGACTTGTAACCAGCAGAATAATGGAACCAGCTGGCACCAGGCTCCCAGCTCAGCTCAACTGAGGGAGGGGGGACAGGGGCCTGGAATAGGGGAGGGAAGCCACATCACACCCCACTTCCAAAGAAAAGCCTGGTACTGCAGTCACATGGGGATGGAGGAAGAAGAGAGAGCCACTGCTGCCCTCAGAGTCGCCTGAGGCATGGCAGACAGCCGGGTACCTTGTAGTTCCAGGGGCTCAGGTGCTTGAAGCATCCAAAGCAGGTATAGAGCAGGCAGGCCAGGATGGTGAGCAGCACCACCAGGAAGGTGAACAGAGTGGCAGGGGCCGTCAGACCTGGGAACACAGGTGCAGCCTTGAGGCAGGGGACTTCCTATCATGCTTGCTTTGTTGAGGAAAGGGCCAGGCCTGGTGCCCAAACTGTGGGTGACTTCTCCCTAGCCTCTACCACTGCCCCTCACTACAACAGTCAGCTTGGTGTCCTCAGAGCTATGAGCCACAGGGTATAGGACCCATGTGATGGCTAGAATCATCCTTAGTCAGATTTTGGACACTAGGACACCAAGTAAGTGGTCATTTGACAGTGAGGTTGCTGGGATAGCTCCCCCCAGCCTCTGGAGCCTGGAGTTAGACAGGACAAGGGCTCTCTGGGGGGTGACTGCAGAGTTTCATATCCTCTGACTCAGTCCCCCCAGAACTGATACAGGAACTGTCTTCTCTGTGGGGATTTCTGGAGTTCTGTCACACCCGACCTAGCTCAGTAGCCAGGTTGTCAACACCATACCAACCAGCCCTCACCCAGGAGCACCACATTCTGTGAAGGTAGTTAGTGACCCAAATGGCTGGCGTACGTGTGAGAAAACGAGGCCCCTGGCAGAGCAGAATGCCCCTTACCCAGACGAAGGAAGGAGAAAAAGAAAAGCCAGAAGAGGCAGAGAATGGGAGCAGCCAAGGCCTGGTTCACAGCAGCAAAGTGGATCCTCTTCTCCAACTTGGCCGGGAGGTAAGCGAAGTACAGGTTGTGCCGGTCCACCATGTGCTTGAGCAGGATGTAGATGAGGCCTGCAAAAGAGGGGCTGTGAGCTAGAGATCTTGCTGGGCCACCAGCCCAGCACATGGGAGGCAAAGGCAGGTGGATCTCTGTGAGTTTGAGACCAGCCTGGTCTACACAGTGAGTTCCAGGATAGCCAGGGCTACATAGTGAGACCCAGTCTCAAAAAACAAATAATGCATTTTTTAAATCTTATTATCTATTTATGTGACTATGTATGTTTGTATACATGACCAAGGGGGTGAGAGAGGTTAGTTCTCTGAAGCCGGAGTTTTCAGGCAGTTGTGAACTGCCCGATGTGGGTGCCAGGAATCAAACTCAGGTCCTCTGCAAGAACAATATGTGCTCTTAACCACTGAGCCATTTCTCCAGCCCTTAATTAATTAAATAATTAAATTATATTAAAAAGAGCCAGTCATGGCAGCACAAACAGCTACCACCTCAGTGTTTGGGAAGCTGAAGTGGAGGGTCCTGAGTGTGAAGCTGATCTGTGCTATAATGCTATACCATAGCATGACTTTGTCTTTATAAAATATATGAGCTATATAATGATGATGATGATAAAAATAATAATAATAAAAATCATGACTGAGGCAATAGCTCAGTGCTTGAGGTGCCTGCTGCAAGCATGAGGACCTGAGATCAGACCAAGCACCGAAGTAAACACCAGGCATGGTGGACACATCTGTAACCACAGCCCTAGGAGGAGGAAGTGGAGATAGGCAGATCGATCCCTAGAACTAGC
>LZPO01107911.1:547762-560755 GCA_001675575.1 Neotoma lepida
GCTAGCCTTGAACTCAAAGTCCTCCTACCTCAACCTCCCTGGTGCTGAGATTATAGGCACACACTATCATGGCTGGCATTGTTAATTCTTTATCCTGACAATAACCTGGGGATGGGCAGGGNTGCTGTCATTATAATTTNCACTTTATAGNNGAAGATACTGAGGCATAAAACTGTTATATGACTTGCCCAACGGTGGANGATGAGTGACAAGGATAGGGTTATTTCAAGGGAATGACATGGAGTTTGAGTCACATGATAGGCAGACTGAGATGAGAGGAAATGATAGAAAAATCCTGACAGCTGGCCCCAGAGAAGGAAGTCTCAGAGTCACAGAAGGATGNCCTCAGCTGCTCCCCTGTCTCACTTTCCTCTTCATTCTCACCTCCATTTCCAAGGAAACTAGGTAATCCCCCAGAAGGAATTCAAATCTCATTTTGAGGCTGGGGATAGCTCAGTGGTTAAATGCTTGCCTAGCATGTGCAAGGTCCTAGGTTCCATCCCTGGCACCAGCAAAACAAAAACCAAAAACTAATCCCATCCTGGAGCTCATGTCTCCTAATGAGGGTCCCCTGAAATATAAGACTCACACCCTGCATCCGGCCCAAATGAGCCCTCAGTGGTTGACAAACAAGGCTTCCTTCAAAAGGAACTCTGGCTGCCTTCCTTTGCAAGTGATTAACAGGAAAGGGACTCAGGGGATGCTAACATTTGGGGCTTTAGTTAGGCCAAACGGCACAGAGGTGTCACATTGATAGGCCACCAAGCCCGTGGTCCCTTAGTCCCTTGAAAGCTCTTCTGGGCTGGTGTCCCATAAATATGCAAGAGCCCACCACCCTTGCCTCTGGGTGACAGGAAACCCTTGGCTTATCGTAGCAGGGTTGGTGTCAAAGATGTGACACCTGAAGCCCTGCTGTGGTTCAATGAGACCTTCTGTCCCAGAGCCAAAGGACAGGCATCTGCTGCTTCCTGACTTGCAGATGCTNCCAAGGGCTCTCTACTGCCGCCTTGTAGACACCTTAGGTCTGAGGACCTCTGGGGCAAGTGATCAGGGTACCTCCCTCTATCCTTCAGCAANAGAACAACTACGCCATGGAAACATCCATTCCCAGAGAAGATAGGAGAAGGGGGGACCCCTTCTCTGCTGCATTNCTGCTTCCCCAGANGTCCTGTCCGCACTGGGACAGAGCCAAGNTGGGAACTGGGNCCTGTGTAGGGCAGGAACTGCCCAGTCCTTGTTTCATCTCTTTAAGGACCTGGAATCGGGATTTTCAGCTTTCTGAGCCCCTCTCTGCTTCGCAGAGGCTCTTTTTCTCGTTGTGTTTGCTGCATGTGTGTGTTTCCTCACCCCCAGTAAACACCTTTCTTCAACTTAAAAAGAAAAGGACCCTGAATATCTGGGAGCCTCTTTAGGGACTTAGAACTCCTGGGAACTGGCACTGTAAGGTCCTGGGTAGGGTGACCACTAGGAGTATACATAGGTGGTCCACATTGGGAAACTGAGCCCCCTTCCCAATTTAGGGGACCTTTCCTGAAATGGAGGAGCCTGGGGATGTTCAGAACCAGNCTGGCCCAGACAAGGCCATCCTCTTTCCCCGGCTGGTTTGTAGTGCCAGACATCTCAGAGCAGAAACTGACTGTCCAGACCATGCAGACAGTGCAGAGAAACAGGCTCAGAGAGGCCACATCTTCCTAGAGTCACACAGGATTGATACACAGTCAGATGCTCCAACTCAAAGGCCACAGTTCTTCCCACACCTCAAACTACCTCTAGTGCTGGCTTCATTGGCAGAAGCCATCCCTCAGTTGCTGGCCCCTTGGGAACTCAGACAACTCAGAGTCAGGTCCTGATGGGGGCAGGGCAGTGTGAGAAGCAGACAGAAAAAACAGAGGGTCAATCTTCCAGACTCCCCGAGGCTTCCCAAGACACAGGCCAGGGCTCCTGGATGTGGATTCCCAGCAGCCCCTAAGAGTTCTGTTGGGGAAATAGAGTAATTGGGCAATTAGCCAACAGCCCAAAGAAGGATGTGGATTCGGAAACTTTTACAATGGGCAGATTGCTCATGTTGGGGGAGGGTAGANACTTTTGTCATGTAAAGGCCTGCCTCCCCCTCATATTGTGGATCTGAGTGGGACAGAGTGTCTGGGGTGGGGTCAGGTCAGGCCTGAAAAGCAGAAAGCTTGTTAAATAGCACCTCGGGTCCTGGAGAGCAGGGAACACTGCTTTATAAAGCTCTATAAATCAGACCTCTCTCCCAAAGACGTCTAAGGTGGGGACAGTCCAGACTGTTTAAGAACCGCAATTCTTTGGGATGTTGAAGATGTGCCCCTCCTCCCGCAGCCCCACCCTTTGAGCTTCCAAGCGTGTGGATGTTCTGAGTGATGTTGAAGTGCTGTGTAAAAATACAAATTCTTCACAGCTCCACCTGCGAGCCTGTTCCTTAGGACTGAGACACAAGCACCAATTTCTCCCAGCCCAGTTTGCTCCATCCTCTGGGCCCACAGTCCAGGCCGAGCCATCCCGCTCAGTGGGGCATCGTGAAGCCTCCATGCAAGCTACCCTTAGGCTTCAGGGATGGCCCTGTGCCTTCCCTTCCCTCTGATCCAGATGCCATTTCCATAGCCCACGGTTGTGACACCTGTCATTTTCCACCAGGCAGCTGTGTTGCAGGAAGAGTCACCTGAGACTTGTGGGCTCCTGCACCCCAGCCTGGCCCTCTGCGTGGATTTCACCAGAGACGGGGTCCTGGAAAGGTAAAGATTCTTCTGTTGGAGAAATAGGACAGAGGGGACAGGGGTATGTCAAAGCAGGTCAGTGAGGCAAATGTCTAAGTCAGATAAGAGAATTGGTACCATTCGGCTATACATAACCTAGCCCTCCTGGAGGATGATTCCTCAGCTTCCTATCTACCTCCTATGATATGAAGAAGGAAAATGATGGGGGAGGTACCACACACAAAGCAACAACATTAACCTGAGATCTCTTCTAGGCTTTCTCTGAGCCACACCCTGTGAGTCCTGTCTGGAAATGTTAGAGTANAACAGGCAAACAAATGGTTCTTTTACTCTCTTACTGTTCTGAACAGCATCATATTATATGCAAAAAAGTATCATAATATTTAATGGTCCAAAGTTAACGGAGACCTACCTATTGAGCTGGAATTATCTAGGGACTGAGGTACAGCTCAACGGTAGAGTACTTGCCTACATACGCAGAGCTCTGGGTTCAATCCCTAGCACAGAAAGGAAGGAAGGAAGGGATGGAGGAACGGAAGGAGGGAGGGAGGTGGCTCATGACCTCCCATAATTCCAATTCCTGGGAATTCAACAGCCTTTTCTGGCCTTCCTGGGCACCTGCACATGAGTGGTACACACCCACACAGATATACACAACATACACATAAATAAAAATCAAAAAATAAATCAAAAAGTATAATACAAATCACATAGGAAATTTTTTCTGGGCTGTAACTGAGAGGCAGAGAGCTTGCCTAGAGTGCTCAAGGTCCTGGGTTCAGTTACCATACTGCAGACAAAGGGGAAGAACACACAGAATTACCTCCACCTTCCTCTAAAGCTCTGTCACTCACCAATATCCTTGTCCCAAACCCCTCTCTGTATCTCCCCATTACCTATGGAACTTTTCACATGTAAGACTAGGGGTCAGGTTGCTAATTTGGAACCAGCCTTTTCTTCCCTTCATTTTCACATGGTATACAAGAGTCTTTACCATGCCCTGGCCAATCACCACCGCGGCACCTTCCTCTCCCATACAGAAGCCCCTTCTGCTCAGCAGCCCAGCTTCAACCCTGGTAACCAGCCCAAAAGCTGGCATTCTGATTCAGCTCATTTTTTTTTTTCCCTCACCCTGCATACATCCATTTCCCCTCCAACGCAGACAGCCAAGTCCTGGCCAGAGCAGCACTGTTTGGCACGCCCTTCCGTGCAGTCTAACCATGCCAGGCCAGGTGGGTATGTGGCTTTGCTATGTGATAACCAGCGTGCAGCTCTGCTTTCACTTGGCAAGAAATACTGGGCAGATTCCCTTCCCGCCTTGGGGAGCTCTTTCCCCTGCCCTCACATGAGCTCTTGGCCTTTTGTCCTTTCTCTCTCTCTCTCTCTCTCTCTCTCTCTCTCTCTCTTTCTCTCTGTCTGTCTGTCTCTCTTGTTTTGTTTTGTTTTTTTGTTTTGTTTTTTGAGACAGGGTTTGTCTGTGTATCCCTGGCTGTCTTGGAACTTTCTTTGTAAACTAAGCTGACCTCGAACTTAAAAGATCTGCCTGCCTCTGCCTCTGTCTCTCTGCCTCTGCCTCTGCCTCTGCCTCTGCCTCTGCCTCTGTCTCTGCCTTGGCCTCTACCTCTGCTTCTCAAAAGGCATTGCCACCACCAACCAGCAATCTACTTGGTTCTAAATGTTTATCTGTCTGTCTGTCTGTCTGTCTGTCTATCTATCTATCTATCTATCTATCTATCTATCTATCTATCTAGTGAAACAAGGTCTCATTTTATAGCTCTGGCTGGCCTGAAACTCCCTATGTAGACTAGGCTGGCCTTAAACGTACAGAGATCTACCTCCCTCTGCTTCTCAAGGCCTGAGATTAAAGATATGTGCCACCGTGCCCAGCTTGATTCTAAATTTTTAAGTAACTGTCTGTATCTATGGGATAGCATGCAAAGTTTTNATGCATATACACGTCACTGTAATAATAAAGTCTGGTCACCTCAAACATGACCATTGCTTTGCAGTAAGAACATTCAAAATTCTCCTTCTAAAAATAGGCGTGGTGGCTCACACCTGTAATCTCAACACTTGGGAGGCCTGAGACAGGAGGATTGATGTGAGTCTGAGGTTAGTCTGGGCTATGCAGGAAGACCTTGTCTTAGAAAAACAAATCTCTCCTCCAGCTGTTTTGTAATACACACTACTACCTGTTGAACTCAGAGCCTCCCTTCTCTAAGCTGGCATCCACCACTGAGCTCTGCCTCCAGCCCCTACGACAGGCCAACTATAACCACACGTCTATGTAGTAACACCTCAGGACTTAGGCCTTCCATGCTCTGGGACTTCAGATCCCTTAGCTAATCTTGCCCCACCGTCTGCTCCCCTACCTCCCCAGGCTCTGGAAGCCTCTGCTGCCTCCACTTTTAAGAAATAAACGTTTAAGTTTCCACCTAGGAGTCACTCAGTATTTGGAAGTGGAAAGTTCTTGTTTCCCTTTCTGCTCCCCTCCCTTCCTTTTTAAACAGACATGACTGGCCTCTGGCCCCAGCCGCCAATCTTACCCTCCCAGCTGTTGGGACTATAGGTTCTTGCCACTCCAGCCTGCCTAGAGAAGGGAGCTATCTCAGGCTTTTTATGGGTATGGAGTCTATCCATATATAGGACAAAGGCCTCGGGAGAGGTTAGTGGAGGCTGTGGCATTGATGATGGGGCCATTGCCCTATACCCTATAATTCCCTGGGCTGGGGATAACATGGGGAGGGAAGATTTACATTCCTGACAACTAGAGGTGAGGTGCTCTGGGCAAACAGATACATGATAATGAACATGGGGTCTGTTGGAAATCACTAGGCTAAGCCGTCCCTTGGGAACAGATTCCCTCTCCAGAAACGTCAGTTCATTATCAGTAGGTCAGCTGCCGCTCACATGGGAAGGAAACACGGATTTGGAGAAAGCAGCTTACCCCCTTTCCGGGCCCTCATTAGGGAAGGTGACATCCCAGCCACCAAGCACTTTTGCTTCCTCTGAGCTACCCTGCCAGCATTTGGCCTCCTCCTGGAGCATGGAGAGGCCCCGGTGGGAAGCGTTTGGGGACGTGTGACACACAATCAAACAGCGTAGGAAAGCAATTGTCTCCCACTGCACCTCTCCACTCTTCAAAGGCACCTTCTGGTGGCTTACCCCCAAAACCAAAATTAGATTTTTTTAAACAATGGTTTCCCAAAATTCGTTGCTGTGAAAAACCAGCATTGACTTCTTTCCCTCACTCTGCACCCAGTCTTTCTCCTGATTCATTTACTTGTTGATTGATATTGATTGATTCTAGGGCTTGAACCCAGGCCTCTGCACATGCTAAGCAAGGAATCCACCACTGAGCCACTGATTAAATAATACTATTTAAAGACAACCCCAACTCCCTATTCTAGAGCACTCATTCATCTCCCCTGCTCCCTGCAAGTTCTCCCAAGGTAATTCACCACTGCTATCATTTTTGTATTATTCTTCAGACATCTTTTCCATAAATTAACATTTTTTTTCTTTTCAGATTTTTGAAATGGGTAGAACTCACTATGTAACACAGGTTGGCCACAAACTCCCAATAATCTTCTTGCCTAAGCTTTTTGGAATGCTGGTAATCAATTACAAGCATAAATAAGTATATGTATATAACATATATACACATAGAGAGAGAAGAGAGAGTACTCATCTCTTTTTTTCATGTGCCTGACCATAGGCCTTGGCTATGCTGCCACTTCCTTGCTGTCCCACCCCCACCCCCGAGAACCATTGCATTCTTTGGCGGTGAGGGGCAGGTTCTACGTAACCCAGGCTGACCTCAAACTCACGTACCAGGACGTTTGGTTATCACGTTCTTTTTACGGCTGAGTCATGTTCTGAAGCATGGAAACATTCCTCTGATGAACTTGTAGATTTTTTTTCCCATGTTACAAACACCACAAGAAAACTCAGTGTGCCTGTACAAGGGCATTTCTCAAGGACAGATACTGGAAACTGAGGGTGTTCAGATCCGGCTTGGCCGGATTCTTGCAGATTACCCTGGTTAAAGACGCATCTAAATGTTGGTTGAGAGAGTCTTAATTAAGCACCTACATTTAAAAGACGCATCTAAATGTTGGTTGAGAGAGTCTTAATTAAGCACCTACATTTAGGGCCCTCTGGTGTGTGGGTGGAACAGAGAGGAATCAACTAGCCTTGCCTTTGTCTTGCGTTCCTCTGATAATCAGTGAGATTAAACAACTTTCCAATGTTTCTGACACTTAAATCGCCCTCTCCCCCCTCTTTCTTTCTTGACAGGATCTCACTATGTGGCCCAGATTGGCTTTAAACCTGCAATCCTGCACATCACGGTGTCTCAAGCCTTAATCCCAGAATTTAGAAGGTTGAGGTAAGAGGATTCCCCATGGGTTTGAGGACAGCATGGGCTACAGAGTGAGTTTTAGATCAGGCTGGGCTGGACTGCTAATTAAAAAAATAGAACAACCTGCAACCCTCTGCCTCAGTGTGGAGATTACAGATGGGCACCACTCTCAGCTCTGCTTTGCTAGTCCAAGTGTGACATTTAAGAACATTTTCAGCCAGGTGTTGGTGGCACATGCCTTTAATCTCAGCACTCGGGAGGAAGAGGCAGGCAGAACTCTGACTTTAAGGCCAGCCTGGTCTGCAGAGTGAGTTCCAGGACAGCCAGGGCTACATGGAAAAACTCTGTCTCAAAACCAAAAACAAAAACAAAAAACCATTTTCAAAGACTTATTTTCTTAATTATGGGTGTGCTGGTGTGGGTTGGGGGAGGCACGTGCACATGAGTGAGTGAAGGTCAAAAGAGGCTGTCGGATCCTCTGCAGCTGTGGATCTGAACCCAGCTCCTCCAGAGAAGTGTGTGTGTGTGTGTGTGTGTGTGTGTGTGTGTGTGTGTGTGTGTGTGTGTGCGCGCGCGCGTCTAACCACTGAGCCATCACTCTAGCCCCCAAGCATGTCTTTTCCTTGTTGCTCTGCAGCTCTTTATAGACTCTGGACACAGAGCCTTTCCTCGTTATATGCATGGCGACTATATTCCTCCACNTCACGGCTGGAATCTTCTCTTTTTATAATTACTTCTTTCCAGATTTATAGTGCCTTCGTACTTTGTCAAAGTTGAATTTATTGATCCTCTGCTTTTTGCAAATTATTGAAGAATAATTTGTGAGACAGAGTTTCTCTGTGTAGCCCTGGCTGTCCTAGAACTCGCTCTGTAGACCAGGCTGGCCTGGAACTTACAGAGATCTCCCTGCCTCCACCTCCCAAGTGCTTGGATTAAAGGTGTCCACCTGGCCAAAGAACACTTTCTTAACCAGATATGGTGGTGCACATCTAAAACCTTACCCCTCATGAAGGCTGAGACAGGACTACCAGCCTGGGTTGCACAGTGACACTCCATCTCAAAACAAAACAAATACAGCAAAGAATAAGAATACTTTCTTTTTTTAAAAAAAAATGTTTTATTTATTTATTTTATATATATATATTATATATATATATTTTATATATATTATATATATATATTGTCTGCATGTACTTGCATGCACTGCATGTGTGACTAGTCTCTGGGGAGGTTGGAAGAAGGTACCAGGTCTCCTGGAACTGGAATTACGGATGGTTAACTGCTGAGCCATTCCTCCAGCCCCCAAAATGTCTCCTTTATGCCAACATCATAAACCTTCTTATCTGAAATTCAGGGTTTGTTTTTTTTTGTTTCTTGGTTGTTTGGTTTGGTTTTATGGGCTGGTTGGTGGATTTTCTTGAGACTGTCTGACTACATAGTCAATGCAGGCCTAAAACTTGTGAGATAACCCAGGCTGTGCTCAAACTCAAGATCCAAGCCAGGTGTGGTAGTGCAAGCCTATAAACCAAGCACTGGTAGAAGCAGGCACATCAAGAGTTCAAGGTCATCCTGTGTTAGTAAGTTGAGGACCTCCTGGACAGCTGTCCCCGTTTCCACACTAGGCTATCCTCTACTCCGTCCCAGAAGAAGAACCTTGAGATCCTCCTGCCTGAGGCTCCAGAGTGCCAGGGTTACAGGCATGCCTCCCTCTGAGCTTAAGAATGGTTTCTTTTTTCTTTCTTTTAATAACATCCTGTCCTGTCAGAAGTCCCTTCCCTCACCATGACNCATGTTCTCTGTATCTAGAACCGCTGAAAATTCTCCATTTCACCTTCCCTTGATCGTTTCAGTGTCTCGTGTATCCTAGGCTGACAATGGCACTGAGTCCTCTCCCGTTAGTTCTGGCCTGAAGAGTGCCAGGACTGTGTATCACCACGGGCTTGTGTACATCATGCAGGTCCATGCTCAAGGGACAGCTTCTATGCTCCCTAGGCACTGACGGCAGGATGGTATGGTCCCTTCACTCTCCCCCAAGGAAGCCCCCAAGCACACAGAGCTCTGTCCAGGAGCCTATGGACATCTCTGGGGTGTGCAAATTGGCAGTTGGGATGTCTTGGATGTAGACGCCCACACTTTACCAAAGACTATAGAAACTTTCAAAAAGAAAGGAGCCGTTTAGGTGGTAGTTTAGATGCTATCTGGATGCCACAAGGATTTCAATTGGGGAAGTCACTTCTTCCTTAACATACACGCAGCATCCTAAGCCAGTCTCTCTTGGCCTCCTCATTTGAGGACCACACAGTATGGGCCCAAAGCTGATTTCTGTGAGGAGGGACAGTGGCTTTGGGTTAGTTCAGTTGTCCTAGAATGAGGAGCAATCAGCCAGCTGAGCCCTAATCCCCTCAGGCCACCATGGCTTAGTTCATAAGCATCAGTGCAGGGTGCCAAGGTAGACTGTGAGTGTGGTGACCAGAGTCGCAGTTTCCTGAGCAGCTGTGACTACAGGTGCACACCACCCTTTCCAGCTTAAAATTTAGATATAGTGCTCTCCATGGATTTTGTTTGGCATTCATTTTGTTTTTGTTTATATTTTATTTTTTTATTTTTACTTTTTTTTAAGTTTACTCAAGAGGGAGTGGTGGCTATGTGTGAGCCATGGCCCCAATATGGAGGTCAAAGGGCAACTTGTGGAAGTTGGTGCTCTCCTTTCATCGTGTGGGTCCCAGGGATGAAACTAGGGTTGTCAGTCTTGGCAGCAAGCTCCTTTACCCACTGGGCCATCTCACCTGCCCTCATTCTGAATGCTTGTTTGTTTGTTTGTTTGTTTGAAGACAGGGTTTCTCTCTGTTGCCCTGGTTATCCTGGAACTCACTCCACAGACGAGGCTGGCCTTGAACTCAGAGATCTGCCTGCCTCTGCCTCCAGAGTGCTGAGATTAAAGGCACATGCCNCCCACTGCCTGGCTTCATTTTAAATTTTTAATGTTAGTTAAAGTTTTGTCTTGATTACTGAACTTTTTGGTGCCTTTAAATTTTGTATCCAAGGGGAGTACCACATGGACTTCACCCTGGTCCCAGCCCTAAGTGGAGGACCTCCAACTGCAAGAATGCCAGGAAAGAAAGGCCAGGGGGAGAGGAGAGTGCTTCAGAAGGGAGGCCCACTGGATGGAGATGCTGCTGGGATGCTCACTTATTCCCTCCCTCTGTGGTGGCTGAGGACTGGATGGGAGTGGTAAGGCCAAGGAGATGACCCTAGGTGACCTTGCTATGCCAACACTCTTTCCTTCTCATTTGCCCAAGACAGTGGAGNCAGGGGAGAAGAAGCCTCCTGGAGTCCGGCATGAGGATCCCCCAAGCCCCATCAGTCCTCGCAAGCTTCCTTCCTGTCTCTGAGGTTGGAATCTTGTGATGGTGCAAAGCTCCCCTTGAGGATAAGCTTTTCCAGGAAGGAGGAAATAAGTCTGGAACCCCAGCTCGGTCACCTTCCTTAGAATACTCAAAAGCGGATGGGTGAGAGGCCCTAATCCCAGTCCAAGGGCTCCTCCATCGTAGCCTATGTCTGTCTAGGCTTCTTGCCATCACTTTCTGTCCATTCCGACAGCCCACACAACAGAGAACTTTGAGAAGGGAAACTGAGGCCAGAACACACAAACTCACCTTGTCCCAGGTCACTCAGCCTTAACTGGTAGGTCTACCTCACTTGGATTTGAACGCAGACCCCCTGCCATGGGCACCCTCCTGAAGCCTTAATCTCTCTTGGTCAACAATCACAAAATTCCAGCACAAGGGGTTGCTCTGGGCAGCTAGCTGAGCTCACAGTTCATTCAGTCAGTCAACATCTACCCAACAGCTGTGGGTCATCAAGACACCTCGGAGCTGGGGAAACAAAGACTGTGGTTCTGCCCTTGACGGATTTGTGTTTGGTAAACACTATTTGACAACAGAACAGGGTCCATAGATACAGTGCCTGGGCTGGGCCACCTGATGCTAACGTGGATTCANGAGGCTTCTTCTAAGCAGCTGTTTCCTTCCTTTGAGGCTGGAGGCTTCTGTGTTGCCTGGACCACACTCACAGACATAATCCTTTGACCTGGCCTGTCCTCTTGTCTCTTAGCTGGAGGACTTGTGCCACCATCCGGGCTGCAAAGCAAGTATCACCCCGGCCATCCCACAGGACAATAAGTAGCCAGACTGCTGTTAAGCCCCAGTGGATATGACCAAGCTCACAGAGGTATCAATGATTCTGTACTCAGAACACAAAGTGAGACAGGGCCTAAGTCAGTGATGGGCTAGAGGTGCTCGGTGGTTAAGATCACTCACTGCTTTTGCAGAGAGGACCCACATTTGTCCCAGCCCCCAAGAGTGGCAAACATTGGATGTTAACTTTAGTTACAGGGGTTTTGACACCCTCTTCCCGCCTCTGATGGCACTGCACACACCTGGTATAAATTCAGGCAAAACGCTCATACATATAAGTAAATCATAAAAAGGAAAAAAGAAACAATTGAGACCCAGGGCATGGATGCTAGCTTCTTCCCACAACAGAGATCTCCCCATCAGACCTTACTTCTCAGGGTCCCAGTAGTTGTCCACCATAGAGTTCGTGTTGTGGACCAGGCTGGCCTCAAACTCAGAGATTCTCCTGCCTCTGCCTCCTGAGTGCTGGATTAAAGGTACATGCCACCACCACCCAGCTCCACTGTAGAGTCTTCAATCACACTACCCAGCTGGTATCCAGACCACTTCGTGTGTCAGGTGACCATGGGCCACTCGAACTGTCTTCCCTCCACACCTGCAGGAGGGTTAATAATCATCGTCAGTGTTGGTGTCAATCCAACCATATTTATTTGCAGCATGGACATGAACCCAGGGCCTTGTGTCTCACCATGCAGCTCTGGCTAGCCCCTAAATAGTTATGTAGCCCTGGCTGGCTTTGAACTCACAGAGATCTGCCTGCCTGCCTGTACCTCCTGAGTGCTGGGATTAAAGTTGTGCGCTACCACACTAGGCTCTGAACTACAGTTTTGTTATTGTTGTTTAATGTGAATTTGTGTTTTCCCTGCATGTATGTCTGTGTGGGTATGTCAGATCTCCTGGAACTGAGTTGCAGACAGCTTCGAGCTACCCTGTGGGTGCTGGGAACTTGGGTCCTCTGGAAGAGCAACCAGTGCTCTCAACTACTGAGCCATCTCTCCAGCCCCTAAACCAGCTTTTAAGTTTAATTTTCACTTAAAAAAGGATAGCAAGATGGCTCAGTGGGTAAAGGCTCTTGCTGCTAAGTCTGAGTTTGATCTCCGAGACCCACATGTTTTGATGGAAAGAACCGACTTCCCAAACTGTCCTTTGCCTCCCACACTTGGTAAATGGTTCACACACACACACACACACACACGCATGTGCACACACACACACACACACACACACGCATGTGCACACACACACACACACACACACACACTCATACATATGCACACATACACACATTCACAATTTCCTTTTGAGCCTCACAGTGAAGGAGCAGTCGTAAGAGGGTATGCCTCCTGCCAAGGTGCCAAGCTGCCCAGGACAGAGGATTCTACGACTTACATGATGGTGATGTCTCTTGAGGTCCCTACCATACTACGATCTGTGGTGGGGGGAGGAGGAGGGGGGGGGAACATACCTGAGGTTCCCCAGACAGACAACCAGCACTGTGCTGGGAGCTCTGGTGCTGGACATAAAATCAAGACATTTGCACCATGCTTGGGTTTGCTTTTCCAGAACTCTGTAAGAGGCAGGGCCCTCCCACATGAAGGAACTGAGGGTGAGAGGGCAAAGACCTTACAGAGGATCAAAAGCACCTGGCCTGTGGAGCTTGCCATTTGCCTCTCTCTCTCTCTCTTTTTTTTTTTTTTTT
>LZPO01107912.1:10229-21550 GCA_001675575.1 Neotoma lepida
ATCCATATGAAAGGGACCTTCCTAGCCAAGGGCAGCTCCAGGTTACTGCCCACTCTACCAGCCTGACCACTGTTCCCTGCGGCACAGAGCAGCCGTACTTTGCCACACAGGAATCTGTCACAATGTCCAAATAAGTGACATGCTACAGGGAATGATCAACTCACTGGTGTGGAGATGTGGGCCCTTTCCACCTGCTTTCACCTTCTACCCTAAGCTGAAGGATTTGATTTTGTGTAGCTTCGTTATATGTTCACTANGGATACAAGTCTGAGTAACAGGTAATAATAGGGTCTATGAGGATGTCTAAATGGGCAGATAGGCTAGAAAAAGTAGTTCTTATTTCGAGCAGGCAACATGGAAAGCTTTACTGAAGAGAAGCAGAAGTCTTGAGAATATTGGCCGGGTGGTAGAAGCAGGGGGGTAGTGTCCTTTAAGGTGGGAACGAAAATCTATGTAAATGTGGGGTGTCTTGGCATGTTCAAATAAGAGAAATAGGAATGCCCAATTGACTGGAGGATAAGAAGCCAGGTGGAGGATAGGAAGTGTGCCCTCCGGGTGAAGGAGACCATCCAGAGAAGGTAGGAGATGCCTAGCATCATGGGAAGTTCAGAATTCTTTCCCCATACAATGGAAAGCCATNGGAGGGTGTGAAGATGGTATGACCTGATTTCTACNTGTGAAATACTATCTTAATTCNTGTGGGGAAGAGATGGAGTCATGGCAGGGTTGGTGGGCAATTTCTCAAGAGCAGAAATCGGGAGACCAGCAAGGAGATGGTTTAGGGAGAGATGAGGAGGACTTAGAATCATAGCAAAGGAGATAGAAAGACCTAGACTTTTCTACACTGATTTCATTCAAATGGATACCCTTTTTGAATTATATTAATAAAATATCAAGTATCATACTACCAGTGGTATGCATTTGGGCTGGTGACGAAACATCAAAACCATTCTGAAAAGCTCATCTGGAACACTTCATTTAAAAAAAATATTTATATTCTGAGCTGGTTTCAATGTGACTTTCTTAGGATGCTCTCATGACACTCATTGCTGACCTTTGACCCCTCTGTCCTCTTTCCCAGGTCGTCCCATTCCACCTACATCCTCGTCTAGCCTCCTCCCATCTGCTCAACTGCCTAGCTCCCATAATCCTCCACCAGTTAGCTGCCAGATGCCATTGCTAGACAGCAACACCTCCCATCAGATCATGGACACCAACCCTGATGAGGAATTCTCCCCCAATTCTTACCTGCTCAGAGCATGCTCAGGGCCCCAGCAAGCCTCCAGCAGTGGTAAGGAAACTCTGTGATGTCTGAATGTGTGGTGTTTTGTGCTTGACATTCATGAGTCTCCAGCAAAATGACAACTATTGAAACAAAGGCTGGGAGAAAATGGTGTGGGGAGCATCAAGGTGAAATGCATTTGTCATTTTTGTGGCATGGTAGTTCTAAGATCTGTTGAAGGTCACAGCTGTTGGGGAGGTTTTACAGATTGTAACAGGCTCTGGGCCTCCTTCTGTGGGAGGAATTTGCCTGTGGCTACATGTGAGAGCATGCTGGGCTCAAAGGTGAAGTGTGGGGAGACACTNGAATATTGAATTTTGTATTACTATGATTTTGGTCATAGCTAAGTGACCCTGGACACCCTCACATGCCCCATTCATATGCTTCTCAGTTCCCTTGGCTTCTGACTTCCCCTTCCTTGCTTGTTTTATATGGTCTTGTGATTAAAATGTATTCCCTTGACATGAATACTGAGTGTCGTGCGTGCCAAGATTGAAGTGTTTGGGGTACGACCTCACTATGACCCTCTGCTTGTGCCACTTCACTTGAATTTAACGAGCTGATCATGAGGTACTGTGACAAACCCAGCTTCTAAATTCAGAATTCTTGTTTGGGTTTTCATATTCACAGAACAGAGGGAGTGAACACAAGGTTCTGCTCCACTTTTGAGGATTGTGTGTCTCAACTCCCACTCTCTAAGTCTTNGATAGAATTGGCCCAAGCACAACAATAACCAGGCCTTGTTTTGGATTCATCCCTTGGTGGAATGTTCACCTGAGCAAATTAATACAGAAGAGGACACAGTTACCTAAGGATTNGTATCCAGGGCCTGAGGGGAGGCCATGGTACAAATTGGCTACCCCTGACCCAAAGCTTTGGCACTGCCTTCTGAGTTAGCCCCTCATGATGTTCGTTAACACANCTCATCAAAAGCAAGAGAGATTTGCATGTCAAGAATACTCTCCAGAAAGACTGCTTTGGCTCTATCCATGAATATAAGCTACCAATGGTCTCAATCTCTCCAATTATAGAAGACCTCCTAAATATATTAGGATGATTCATTCAGCAAATGGACCGATAGACTGCTACTTGTGATGGCCCATGTCCTTCTTCAAAGCTAGGCCTGATATATTTAGCAAACTCATATTCTTTTTTTTAAAAAAAAAATTATCTAATCAAATCTCTCATCAAATGAGCAATCCATTGTTGATATTATGAAGGCCTTTAATCTACCATAAATCTTTATTAGAACTCATCAGAGCTTCTAGTTTGAGAGAAATGTGATTATGGCACTCTTAAAATGACATTACATCATCGGGGTGATTGGTTTATCATTTGGAGAAGAGACATCAATCATAACTAACATAACCACACAGTAAATGAATTCAACCTTTCTANCGTGGAACAATGACACCGTAATTGCTCAAAATCAGGCTTAAAATGAAATCGGAAAATGCTCTTTCTTCAAATATGATGTTAACTTAATGGAATATATTATGAAAAATCATGTTTGAGGAAATTCTATATAATTAAAAATATGTGGAAATATATTTCCTTTTTTTTCTTTCATCAGAACCTGATTTTAGCTACCACGCTGTTTTTTTTTCTTTTTTCTTTTTTCTTTCATTTTTTTTTTTGCAGCAGAGATTATGTTGCATTTAATTGAACTACCCTTGCTTGTGTTTTGCTACTTTTTATTTCATACTATGTAATCGTGATGAATATTGTATTATGAAGGACAAGAGGCTTTTAAAATGAGGTGCACCTGCTGATAGCTTTTGAAAAACAGACAATTATTAAAGAGTAAGTGAGCTTTTAGAANTGACATCCTTTTATACATGTATGGGTACCCGAGCACAGATGATTTCCATAAGCGAGGTCAGTTCTTATCTCTGGGCCACCCAGAATGTTTTCTTAGTGATAGTGCACAGGGTGATTTCTTTCTTTTGGACACTGTATCAGATTGTAGGTTGTCAATAGATGATTTTTGTTGGCTTTGTATAGAAATCAAGAGCTCATCATTTGGGTGGACGGAGCAGATCTGTGTGTTTAGAGCCAAAATTATTCATTTTTCATCAGTTACACCAATTTTTTTAGCTCACTTAAAAAACTGATAGTGATTTTAGCTTCCACAAGAGGAGAAAATGCCACGGAAATGTGACGGTCCATTTTCATATCAAACAAGAGCCCATGCTCATATGCTTTCTCCAGCAGAGGAGTGAACACCCGATTGAATAGTAGCCTTGTTCCCAACAGGCTCTTATTGGAGGGCACACTAAAGCTAAAGCGAGCAGAGGGTGACTCAGTTTCCTTCACTCCTGCTTGGCTAAAATGAGAGCTTGCCTGTCTGGAGTATGTGTGTGTGCACTTGCATGTGTATATATTTCTGGTGGAATGGATTAGGGGTCCAGGGCAAATTGGGGTTTCTATCAAGATCTGAATGCAGTTGCCATGAATTTAAATTTGACATAAAGGATTGAAAATGGAGTTTGACACCAAAGATGCAGAGTGCAGCGCANAGCTGGAGTGTTTTCAATTGAGTTTGATGAAAGGGGCTGAATTTGTCAGGGGTTGTCACAGCACCGGCACAAGGCCCCTGTGTTTGGGTGTGTTAAGTTTAGCTGGATAATTACACAGAATATTTTTAAGTTGGTCCCTTGGCAATGACAGTGGAATCTTAAGATTGTGTAGCAGTTCAGACTTTGTTGGGTTTTTTCCTCCTTAGTTAAAATGGTTTCAATACATTCAGCCCATCTACAACAGAAAACATTATTTCTTGCCCTCCTCTTAGTATTTCAATGATTTGATGTTGTCAAAGCCTGTCATTAGGAGAGTCACAGCACACATTTCTTGCCCAACATGCCTCTGTTTTGAAGAGACAGACTGGATATAAAATACAGGAACTANAATGTTTTTCCCCAACACCAAAACCTCCTCAAAGCAATGACCCAGTTTCATCTTTATCTATCGACTGTCATTATTTTCTGACTGTAGTGCATTCTTTAGTGCATGGTACTAAACTCTCAGCACCTTTGCAGCCAAGTTGCTCTAACCCTCCATCTATGCCAATCAAGTAGATACACAGGTATAGTTGGAGAGATGTTTCCAGAACCGATATAACCAGCTCCTAAAACATTTGCTGCCCCGTGGCTGAGCTCAGGCTCGGGGCTCACCCTGTCTTTTGATCTTCTGCCAGAGCAGGTTAGTGCCAATGCTATTTCTTATATATACAGTAGTATACTTCAAATCCTACGATATCATTCAGCAGGAAAAACATCTGGATGCCAGCAGCAGCAGAATGGAGGGTCCTACATCTGGAAAAGGGAGGCTCCAGTTAAATCATTATATCAAGTTTACACTTTGTTATCAGCACAGGAATAAAATATATAGGCAGTCACATGCTCATCCAAAAGATCTGGCTTACATCGGTCCCATAGAGAGAGTTGAGTTTTGGTTCTTTATGGAGGCTTGCAACAGTCATCAGCAACATCATGCTGAACATTAGAAATGAAAGAAAGAGGCCCTGACAGGAACCTTCCAGAAAGTCCTCAGCAGCAGAGATAAGCCAACCAAAGATGGAGGGAGGGATCCAAGTTTGCAATGGGACAAATAGGATATGCTCNAGCCCTTTTGTAAAGCAGCAAGAGCTTGGTTCATTCTAAGGGGCAGTAGCCTGTTACAGTCTGAAAGTTTCAGGTTGTATATGGTGATCTACAAATGTACTGCCTGCCTCATCTATGGCTTCTTTATGTAGGTGGGTCGAATACATGTTCATGTCTGTGCATACTATAGAGGGCAGAGGTCAACCTCAGGTGTCATTTCCCAGGTGCTGTCTATGTTATTTTTTCAGACAGGATCTCTCACTGGTCTGGGACTCACTAAATAGGTTAGGCTGCCTACACGGTAGCCCCAGGGATCTACCTGTTTCCACTGCCACAGTGTTGGGATTAAAGGCATGCATATAACTGTAGCTAGCTTTTCACATGTGTTCTGGGCTCAGGTCCCATACTTGCAAAGGATTCTTGAGGGAAAGAATTATGTTTGTTTATATGTATAAATCTGTATTCCTTTATTTAATACAGATAGGAAACAAGACTAAGCTTCCTATCTTGCTTCCTATAGTTGCAAAGCAAGTATTATAAAGACTGAGCTACCTGCCTCCATCAAGCTCTTACCTAGCTATCTTAACGATTGTCTTATTTATCTGACATCAAAAAGAAAAAAGAGTGCTCTTTCTTCTCTCTCTCTCTCTCTCTCTCTCTCTCTCTGAGTGTGTGTATGTGTGTGTGTGCCTGTGTCTGTCTGTCTGCCTCTGTGTGTGTGTGTGTGTGTTTATCTATGCTCTGTCTGTCTCTCTCTCTCTCTTCTCCTATACTTTCTTCTTTCCTGATTTTCTTTCTTTCTTTCTCTTGAACCTCCTTCAAAACAGTTATTTATGAAATCTCTAAAACTATAATTAGACAGCACAAGAATGTACAGGAAAGTCTTGAGGGAAAGAATTATGTTTGTTTATACGTATAAATCTGTATTCCTTTATTTAATACAGATAGGAAACAAGACTAAGCTTCCTGATAGCCAAGGCAAAAAGAGAAACATAGATTCCAAGGTGCATAACAAGCAAGAGAAACAAGCAAAGCAGCTGATTAAGGAAACACTGCANTTCTCACTATGAAGCCAGAGAGAAATTTTCCATAGAGAAGGTCATGTGTACATCACAGATGACTGAATGAGTCTCAGCAGNACCTACAAAACATATTCAATTTCCTCCCCAAACTTGCCNTAACCTCCCTCTAGATAAGCTATACAGCACTTTCAGTTTAAGAGCGATGCTACAGGTGCTCAAAGATAGCACATTCCNATGGCAGAACTTGGCTTGATCCACAACAACCCTTAATTCTTCCCACAGACCTTGTGAACTATAGATCTCACAGGGAACAGACATGCAGTACCATTGCTCATTTGATACTGGTATGGAAATTAGGAGACTTTGCAGTTACACAGTCCAAAACCTTGAAAGGAGATGGCCAGTATACAAATTTGTCTTGATGATGCTATCCATTCTTGACAAGGAAGGCACCCTACCAGGACTATCTCATTCAGGGGAGAGTTGAGGATGTGTGAGAAGGCTGCACACTCATGTAAATTGTTTTTAGTGAATTTTTAGGACTATAGAAATGGTTCAGTGGTTAAGAACACTTGGGCTGCTCCTGCAGAGGACACAGATTCGGTTCCCNACACCCACAAGTTGGCTNACAACCATCTATAACTCCAATTCCAGCAGATCTGATGTCCTCTTCTGACCCCCAGAGGCACCAGGAACTCACATAGAACACNTGTATACATGCAGGCAAAACACCCATACACATACAACAAATCTTTAAAACAACGATGAATGAAATATCTTCTCCTTGTAAATTTAGTTTGGGAAGGGAAAGTCTCATTTAAAGTACTATGAATTTTCTTGCTTTTTGGCCCATGGAAGTTTAATTTCACTTAGGATTTCCAGAGAAGTTTGGAGTAATTATTCTGTACTTTCAGGGTAGCACTCTGCTCAGGCTATCAAGCACTCTGTATTCTTCCCTCCTCCTTCTTTTCCTCCCTCCCCCTTTTCTTCTCTCCCCTCCCTTCCCTCTCTCAAAGTCATTGTATGTGATGATGGGATTGTTTATCCCACCTCTCTGCTTGCCTTCTTTTCTTTCTCTTAGCTTCATTGCATTCTTTAGCTCCTCCACTGGGCCCTGGTAGCAGATTCATAATTGATGATTAATAAACATTTATTGAGAGGATGAATGCCGTTGATAACCATGTTGCTTTGATATATTTACTACTTTTTATTGTATATGGTAGAGAACTTTATGGAAAGAAGACACTATAGGATATGTTTATATTTACTATATTTACTATTTTTTTGCTTTGAAATTTAGAAACAAGTTTTATTTAAGATCTGAAATACAATTCCTAAAATATCAACTTTTCAGAAAACTGTGGCTACACAATAATGCNTTGCNTCTATCATGTTANAACGTGCATTAGACTCAAATACAAAAACCAGGAAACAAACCACCATCCTTCAACAATTTGAGCAAAGATAGAATGAATGCCTAAGGAACAACAAAGATGGATTTGCAGAGGATGGGCTGTTTATGTCAAGCACCATAAAAAAAAAAAGAGCACAAATGCATGGGTTTTCAGGTATATACATTAAGTTGAACCTTTGGCACTAGGAACCAGGGCATCTTATCACGTAGCATTAACACATATTTATTATATTTTATATATTGTATATACATGCATTTACATATACATAAGACATTAAATTTCCCTTTTTTGCTTGTTAAGTGTCTTTAAATCATCTGTAAATGATAAAGTTGTGTTACATTTTTATGCACGTGTACACTAGTAACACAAGAACCCGGGAGCCCTGGGTGAATTACAGGTGAGGAGGGCAGTCTTAGGAGGCTAGCCTTGAATGGGAGGTGCTAGCTTTGGGTTCAACATTCTGTGACTTCTTCAGGTCAAGTATCTCTCACTTTCTCAACATGGCTTTTTCCCACCTGAGCCACTGGGCTCCAGCTCTTCCCCTCACCCATGAGGTACCTGGATCAGTCTTTCTGTTTCTCTCTCTCTCTCTCTCTCTCTCTCTCTCTTTCCTTGTGCTCATACAGCATTTTGCAATGTCTAGATTGCCAGTCCACTGAGAGTGTAGGCTGACTTGAGGATGCTCTGAGCTGGCCACAGGGAACTTTCTTTCTTTCCCCGAATGCAGATCCATACAGGACTTGGCTGTGAGCTCACAACCCTTTCTCCCTCAATGCTAGTTACCGTCTCTTACATGTCTGTCCTCACCCTTACCGTCTCTTACATGTCTGTCCTCTGAGCATGTGAGCACTTTCATCATGAACTTTTACTTAATCCCCACCATATCCGATGTAGCAACCATTATCGTCACAGCCCTTTCACAGCTGAGAACACTGTGGCACAAGGAATCTGGAAAACTTGTCAATGTTGGTCACACCATGGGAAAATAAAAGAGTAGACCTTAAACCTTAATTGCAAGACAACTTCCTAACTACAGAGTCTTTCTCTACCTGCNGCATGGCAGATGTTAACCTCAGAATATGTGCGTGGCATATTGAGATGTATGACAGACAGTGGAAGCTTGCTATCAAAGCCCAGGGGTTACAGTTTTATAAAGCACCAAGTATACATCACAAAAGACCCTCTACTTCTTGGCAACTCACACCACACTCTTCCAGGGAGATTCTCGTTCTGGTTCAGGGGCCCTAAAAGCCTTTATTTCTCATATCAGGCATAGCTTACCACCTTGGGAGCATCTGCATAAGGGGGAAGTCTAAAGTAGAAGTCAGAGAACTCGACTTTGTCTATATTTTTTTAAAAGTTTTTAAAGGTATGTGTTCTACACTGAACTCATCCCATACTCCTCAACCCTCCCTTTCTCTTGCCCTCCATACTCTCCTACTCTGGCCCCTCCCCCATAGCTCCCTCCCTGTTCTCATCCCATCCCCCTTTCCTCACCTCACTCCATCCAATTTTTCCTCTTTGCTCTCTAGACAACCCCACTTTCATTATTTCCATATATGCGTGATTTTTCTAGGACTGTATAACATCTAGAGACCACAAAGGAGGAAAGACAAAGGACACTTGTCTTTCTGAGACTTCACCTAATATGATTGTTTCTGGTTGTATCCACTTATCTGCAAACAGCACAACTTCATTCTTCTTTATGGCTAAATGTATATGTATGTGTACACGTATGTATATATGCATACATACTACATTTTCTATATCTACTTCTCTCTTCTTGAACATCTAGGCTGGTCCATAGTTTAACTGCCATGAATAATACTGCAGGAAGTGNTGATATGCAAATATCTCTGTGACGTGTTAACTTGGGGTCCTTTGAATCAATACTCTAGTGTGGAAAAGCTGGATAATATAGTAGATCTAGTCCAATCTTTTGGAAAAACCTTCAAACTAATTTCCATAGAGGATGGACTACTTCACATTCTCACCAGCAGTGTAGAAAGATTCACTTTTGTCCATGTGCTTGTCAGAATTTGTTGTTTATTTTCTCAATGAGTGACATTCTGACTAGAGTAAAGGGGCCTCTCAATGTAGTTTTGATTTGCAGTTCTTTGATGGCAAGGGAGACTGAACANTTTTTCNTGAGTTTGTTGGGTATTTGTGTTTCATTTTTTTCAAACTCTCTATCTCATTAGTCCTTTTATTGACTGGATCTGTTTAGTTTCTTGTTATTTAGATTTTTGTGTTCTTTGTGTATTATAGATATTAATCCTCTATTAGATGTACAGCTAGCGATGATTTTCAGCCATTCTTAGGCATTTTTTTTTCACTCAGGTAACTTTGACCTTTGCTCCACAAAAGATTTTTAATTTCTGGAAGTCCCATTTGTTAATTGTTGACCCTATTTCCTCGGTGACTAGAGTTTGGTTCAGAAAGAGAACTTGACCTTTCTATAGGCATTATCCCTGACTCACAGCATGTATAAGACTTGTCAAATCTTTTAGTCTTTCTTGGCCTCAGTTTACCTACCTGTCATTGGCTTGAAAGATCTCTAAGCTTCCTTCTTATGTAGCATTCTGTTTGTGACTTTCTTATGCCTACCTACCCCAAGCTTTCTCAGAGCTCAGGACTTTCAAACTCTCTCTGTTTTCTTCCCTCTTCCCTCCCTCATTCCTTCCTTTCCTTCCCTCCCTCCCTCATTCGCTTCCTTTCTTCCCTCTCCCTCCCTTCCCAGCCCTTCAGTCTCCTCCTTCTCCCTCTTCTCCCGCTCTTAGTAGGGTGGGCTTCACCAACACCAAAACTGAGATATACACACTTGTACAGTGCAAATCTTTGCATTTTACCTGTGTAAGTTGAGAAGTATTAAAGTCTTATAACACAGAGCTGATAATGATGGCAATACCCTCAACAAGGGGGGAAAAACATAGTTCTACCAGCGTGAACTTCAGGTTCTAGAGACTCCCACCCCAACTTCCAGAACAAAGTCTCCCATGCCAGGATTTGGCAATGGATATACCCCTCAGGTCCGAAGCACTGCCAACTTGCCCAGCAATGTTGTAGCAATCAGACTTCCTCTTTCTTTCATTTTTCTTCCTTGTAAAATGCGTAGAAACACATGTGCAAGTATAGTTTGTCAGTCCACCAATTTGCAGCCTGGCTAGGGTTGGGACCATGCCTTTGCACCACAGTGCCTGGAAGCACACAATGAAGATGGACAGGTAATTCCTTTGGAGATGCACAGTGGGAAAGTGACAGGCAGCAGAGAACTGCTTCTCCTCGGCAAATAATCTGGATATTGACACAAATCCCAGGGTCGATCGGCACTGTGTATCTTCTGCTTCTCCCTCCCTGTCCCCAGCTTCTGGGTANATAAGAACCGATGTCCCAGCAAAGCAGAGACTGCTAACTGCATGCAGTGTCTTAACANTTTCCTGCCCTAACTCTTTTAAAGAGAACGTCCACTCTTTCCAAATTCCCTTTAACGCTCCACATTCAATTCAAAGTGCAACTTCCTGCATACTGGTTAATAGTCATTTTACAATACAGCTTAGTCTTGTTGAAAATGTCTCCAATTTTCTTAAGTCCTAGCACATGTTTATTTTCCAATGGGAGTTCCACAGTCCCATCTGCCAAACAAGATTGAAGGATGTGTATAACTTTTAAAGTGTGGGCTCTGAACTTCATACTGCTTGAATTCAAACTGTTGTTCAGACACTCTCTGGCACCATAAAATGTGCCAGAACAGTGTATACCTTATTTTCTTTTAATCTGTAAAATGGCATTGTCTACAGCCCCTGAAGCTGGCATGAATCATTAAATGATATCCTTATGCACCTAAATATCTTGAAAAGAGATTTTGAAAAATCAACTGAAGCAGAGATTGGATTTGATATTATCTATTTTTCAAACTGTTTTTAAAGTTCAGTTGGCACGCAATAATTGTCCATAAGTATTGAATACAAAAACATGCCTCATGTATATAATATATACTGTG
>LZPO01107912.1:27272-45482 GCA_001675575.1 Neotoma lepida
TTTCAATCTGTTCCATCTGATTGGACATGGTGTTTTCATCCCGTCTGTGGTAATGGAGCACTCATTCCCATTCCCAAAGTTATTTTCATCTCAATGACCTTTTCCATCTCCCTGGGGTGTCTGTCCATTACCCACACACCTTCCCCTTTACCCTGCCTGCTTAGGATGTCACTTTCCATGTGACTTTTTCTACACTAACCCCCGTCTTTGATCCATTTCAATCGGCGACTTTGTTGCCTACAATAATCACTGAACTTTCCCGGCTTAGATTCCCCATATTTCTCTGTAAGTTCCTCTCATGGTCTTCCTGCACCAGGTCAAGCAATTTACTTTACTTAGATGGAAACCGATAGGATGGGATACCGCCTAGTTAAGATATTAGGATGTCCAGGTTTTTATTTCTTTTCCTGACCTCTGCACCTTCTCATGAGGCCTGAAAACTAGTTAGAATATAAGAGACAAGATCTGTTGTGAAAATAATTCACAGGGAGGGGAAAAAAGACATATTACAGTAGGCAGCTGTGGCCTTTTCTGCCTCTCTTTATTGATCTTAAATTGCTGAAAGGGTTCTGAAGATAAAAAGAATCTGTAAGACAAAGAAAGAAAATCGCCAGGAGAAGAAAGAGCCCTGGAGATGGTGGAAGCTGGGAACTCTGCAGAGCCCTCCGTTCACCCAGAACTCACTGTATCATGAGTCTAACCCTTTCCTTCTTNGACCCTCTGGTTTTTATTTTATAGCATTGGGAGGATGTGGTCCAGATGTTTCAGAAAAATCCCTTCCAACTTTGAAATGTCATGATTCTAAGCAAAGAATGAGGATGAAGTATAAGACAATCTCTTGGCCGCCAGCGGTAGGCTGGGGTGCCAAACTGCCATTTTTCTTTTTCTTTTTCTTTCATTCATTCTTTCTTTCTAAGAAACGAGATCTTGTTGAGTTGCCCAGGATTGTCTCTTAACTCCTGGGCTCCACTGATCCTCTTGCCTCTGCCTTCCAAATGGCTGGAGCTGTAAGCTCACAACACTGTGCTTAGCAGGGATTCACCTTTCTTTAAAAACAGAGAAGCATTTCTCTCCCCAAAATAGGAAACTAAACTCCAGCCCCTTTCTGATTTGGTGATGATGGTGATGGTAAGGATATTAAATAATTATCATTGTCATATATATATGTATGTATGTATGTATATATATATATATATATGTCATATATATAACACTTCCCAGTCAATACACAGGTTGTGTTGAACAAATTGAGCAAATGATCTTGCCAGTATATTTGTTACATTTTCCCTGTTATTATATACAGATAGATAAATACATAAGTATGTACATACATAGGTACATAGATACATAGATGCATACATAGATCCCTAGAGGATACTTACATAGATAGATAGATAGATAGATAGATAGATAGATAGATAGATAGACAGACAGACAGACAGACAGACAGACAGATAGATACATACATACATACATACATACATACATACATACATACAAATAAGTTAGTAACATTAAAAAGGCAAAAGGTTTCATATAAACTTTCCTAATCCTATCTTTTGAAGTATGTATGACCCATCATGGTCATACATAAGAAGTTGCCTGTCTCTGATGGAGAGGATTTTTCCATCTGCCTAATTCACCTAGCAGCTGTAGCCTGTGACTTTGTGATTCCAGTTCCCTAACCTTTGGGCCTGGATGATGATGATGGTTCTGACAATTATCATCACTGATCACAGTCCCCACATTGCTGTACCACTTTCACCTCCAAGGAACACTAGCCTGTGCATTAGTTGCTTCATTTTCATACACTATAGCCATGCAGTAAGAAGTCTGGAGGCCCTATTATCCCCACATAGCAGGTCACTCATCCAAGGGCTGAAAAACTCAGCATCAGGCCCTATTTGGTTGGAGTCTCACATGTTCCATTGTCAAGTAATGTGCCATAGATACTGGCATTTCCTTGATTTCTCTCCCAAGTGCCAATGTTTAATAGGGCTTACCTGTTCACATGCATTAAATCATGACCTATTTACTCATTTCCTGGTTTTGTTGTTGTTTGGTTTGGGTTTGAGCCTCATTGTATAGCCCAGGCTAGCATCCAACTCATGATTCTCTTGTTTCAGCTTACTGAGTGCTAGGATTACAGATGTGAATTGTCACACCCACCTTCTCATTTTGTGTTATATGAAGAAGACTGGTTATTGATTGATTGATACCCACAATTTAAATACTTGATATCTTTACACATACTGTGTTAATATATTTTTTACATCTTGGGCTTATGTTAACCCTAAACACGTTTTCATCTTCATGGCTGGTTTTCTTTGGTTGCCTCTTACCTCTTATATGCTTTNCCAACTGCCTGTCCGTTGTATCTATCCTCTACTATCCATGCTTACTGTATCTTTCAAATGAAACTAAAATTGTCAAAAGTGAAAGGATTTTTATCATTACAGGGCTTTGCTCACCAGACTTACTGACAAGTGCACACAGCTAGCAAGGGGATAGTAACTGGGTCACTACAAGGTTAGGTAAGTTTTAGAGNGCATGGACCATGTGTCCTTTAAAAAAAGCTTGGTTTTCTGCAGAGCTGTGAAGGTNGAGGCTAAGGTGCTTTGAAGTAGAATTGGACTCAAGCCTTTGCTGGTATTGCTATTGTGGACATGGGAGTAGCACAACGTGGAAAATTGTATCACCTCCCGCTCTGAACTTGATACTCAGAAACCATGGACTGGCTACAGACTTTGATCAAATAGCTGTGGTGTGTCTGGTGTGTCATGGTAGTGGGCATTGCCTGGTTTGAAGCTCTGTCATTAAACTTAGCCTCCTTCTGATATTCACTCAGACAACAGTGACTCTGAGATTCTGCTACCCTATCCTGTCCATTCCATCACAAAGGCACAGGATCCACGTGAGATTTGTTTAATCAGAATAACCCAAAGGTTGCTAAAGCTTGACCAGAGTCTAGCCTGCTTTGGAAACAATTCCAACTTTCACAAAGTGAAAATTCCTATGCTGGGTAAATTCTGTCTAGACTTCCCAGGCATTTCATCGTCAGGTGCCACAGAACCTTTGTGTAGAAACTTAGGATAGAAATCCACAAATAAGGGGCTAGGGNGACGGCTCAGCAGTTAAGAGCAGTTACTGCTCTTGCAGAGGACCTGGGTTCAGTTCCCAGCACCCACACAGCAGGCAGCTTACACCCATCCCTAACACTAGTTCCAGGAGAGTCATTGTCCAATTCTTGCCTCTGCGGTCACCAGGCATGAATTCAGTATACATACACACATTCAGGTAAAACATTCATATACACAAAATAAAAATAAATATTTTTAAAGAAGTAAGCCAACAAATACGATACAATTTTATTTTAAAATGACACTGATAGTAAGCGCACTGTAGATTTAATTATAACCTTTCACAGTAGAAAATNGCAGTGGTTCATTAAACATGCACAGGATTCTTAAACCTTGATTATGNGAAAAGTAAATGTGAAAATGTGTGTCTTCGAATGAAGGAAATAAAGAGCATAAGATAAATCCCTCTCTTTATAAATATTGGAGATTCATGCTTGGTTGCATCCAAGCCTGGAGTTGCATGTTTGGACAGTCTGAATGAAACTGTCTTGATCTTCTAGAAAATACTCCCATGTTACAGTACAACCATTTTTTTCTGATAGGCCTCTAGTCAAAGGGCTGTTTTCCCTTTTCAAATGAACAGACAAAAATGAGCAGTCTTGTTTCCAAGATGAACACACAAGCAGAGACAAAAGGAAAAACTTACAGGCTACAGCATGACATCACCATTCTATTGTGCAAATGCTTAGGGATGGGGGTCCGCTTCCAATCCTATTGTTTTAGAAGTCCAGTGTAGCAAAAGAGCTTGAGGATATGGGGCCAGGGTGGGTGGCACATTCAGTAAGATGGTTACAGTAAAGGTATCAGGACCTGAATTTGGACCCCCAAAACCAAGTAAAAAGCCTGCAATGCTGGTAGTGCACATTTGTAATCCCAGCACTTGGGAGACAGAGGCAGGAGGATCCCTAGGACTTGCTAGCCAGCCAGTTTAGCCAAATGGGTGTGCTCCAGGTTCAGTGAGAGAGACTGCATCAAAAANCAAGATGGAAAGTGATTAATGCAGTGATTCTCAACCTTCCTAATGCTGCAACCCTTTATTACAGTTCCTCATGTTGTGGTGACCCCAACTATAAAATTATTTTGTTGCTATTTCATAACTGTAGTTTGCTACTGTTATGAATTGTAATGTAAATATCTGATGTGCAGGATGTGACCCCTGTGAAAGGGTCATTCCACCCCAAAGGAGTCATGACNCATGGGTTGAGAACCACTGAAATATTGAATGCCACCAGCATCAATCTCTGGCCTCCACGTGTGTATGCACTCGCACAAACACACACACACATGCATTTACCCATACACCATACATGCACAGACATGCATGAACATGCATTCTCCCCTCACATAAGCACACACATATGCACATNAAAGAAATACAGCGTCAGCGTGCTTGGGAATAACTCAGGGCTGACACTCATATTTGCCTTCCGCCACTGCTGCGATCGCCAGCTCTTAAGAGCTGCCGAGTCTATGCCATATTCTCTCCTCCATTTGGACTATTGTTACCCTGGGCAAGTTGTTTAATTAACTTCTCTGTGTTTTAGTTTCACCATTTATAACACAGGGATAATTATACTTCAAGATAATGTGTGGGAAAAAAATGCCTCTCCATTGCACAGTGAGAGGCAGACAGCAAGTTATCATTATTGCTTATTAATAGTAATGACGCCCTACACGGACACAGGAATCAGCACTTCTGCCCATAGAACTCAGAACCTTCATTCAAATTCCCTCATTAATCCTGACAGTAACTCTGAGGCTCCACTGGAGACTACACAGTTACAGATTTAGCTCTGGGCTGGGTTTCTTCTCTTCTGGTCTCCTCTGTCTTCAGCAGCAGCTGCTGGTACACGTGGGGTTATGTTACTCAGAACTCCCACATATATAATAAACATAAGGGGACTTCTGGGTGGGATGGTGGCAACTTGGCAGCCACTCAAAATAAGAAGTTGGCAAAACATAGGAACCATTTGTCTACTCTGTGTTCAGGGCATGTGCGTNTATTTTCATTGCTCCGCTCCTTCTGATATTGTCCACACCAATTGCAGGTTGGATGATAGACGTGAAATACTCAACTTCAAAGCCGCCAAACTCACACTTTANCTTTCTACGAGGTAGTAGGAAATTCCACTCATAAACAGCTAGTCCCACGGATCAAGACCCCTGCTGTGTCCAATTAGACTTTAAAAGGGAGCAGCCTCTTTAACATTGTGCGTTTCTGGGGGCTATTTATCTTTCCTTTTGGCTTATCACCACTCTCAAATTACCTCAGCATATGCTTCGTTGCCAGTATTTTTCAACTCATTTGCCACGGGAAACATTTTTTTAGGTTTTGTTTTGTTTTGTTTTGTAAGATGCATTTCAAGATAGTGTTGGGGGAAGGGGTGTTGGTTCACAAAATAAAGTAGGCAATAATCTCCTGAGCTTTTAAAAGTGTAGTAGAATGGTCATTCGAATATGGGAAGAAGCATAAGCAAGAATCAGGAACTGAGGCCAGGTGCCAGCTTTGAATTTTATTAACCTAGTTCATGTGAATATACAACTCAGAATCCAGACAGGTTGCTGTTGGAGGTGGTAAAGCCATGTACTTATAATAGAGTAGTGTGGTGTTTTGGAACAACTAAAGGCTGAGCCTCCACTGTCTTAGAGTTTCTATTGCTGTGAAAAGATACCATGATGATGGCAACTCTTACAAAGGAAAATATTTCATTGGGGCTGGTTTACAGTTCAGAGGTTTAGTGCATTATCATCATNGTGGGAAGCATGGCAGCGTGCAGGTAGACATGGTGCTGGAGAAGGAGCTGAGAGTTCTACATCTGGATCCCCAGGCAGCAGGAANGATCTTTGAGCCACTAGGCCTGGTTTGAGCTTCTGAAACCACAAAGACTCAAAGTGACACACCTCCTCCAACAAACCCACAACTACTCCAACAAGGCCACACCTCCTAATAGTGACACTCCCTATGGCCAAGCATTCAAACACATGAGTCTATGGGGTCCATTCCTATTCAAACCACCACACCCACTGTGCATACTGACTTCCTGAGCATCTTGATGGAGTAGTTTGACATATCAGCATAATGTGGTGTATTGCCACTGACTTAGTTAGGGTTTCTGTTACTGTGAAGAGACACCATGACCACAGCAACTCTTTTCCTCCATTTCTTTAAGGGAATTTTTCATTTCCCCTTTAAGGGCCCTTATCATCTTCATAAAGTTATTTTTAAAGTCATTTTCTTCTGGATCATCTGCATTGGGGTGTTCGGGTCTTGCTGTTGTAGGATCACTAAGTTCTGGTGGTGCCATATTGCTCTTTAAGTTGTTGAATGTTGTTCTTATACTGCTGTCTACTCATTTCTTCCTTCAATCTCTACAGGTAGAGCTCTGGGTCAATCTTCTTCCAAACAGTGCAGGTGGGGCCTATGGCTCCAGTGGTCACTAGTGTCTCATCTCTGGGGATGGTTGTCAAGGGGCAGGGGTAGGGGAGGAGGCTGCTGCCTGGTCTCTGGGTCTGTAATGGCTGTGGGGAGAGGCACATTCTGGGGCCTACGGGCTAGAGAACTGGGCAGTCCAGTCGGGAAATCAGGGCCTTACCTCCACAACAACTCATATAAAGGAAAAACATTTAATTGGGGTGGTTTACATTTTCAGAGGTTTAGTCAATTATCATCATAGTGTGACATGGTGGCATGCAGGTAGACATGATGCTGGAGAGTTCTATATCTGGACTAGAAGGCAGCAGGAAGTAGTCTGAGATACTCNGTGATATNTTGAGCATATATGAGACCTCAAAGCCCACCTCCACAGTGACACACTTCCTCCAACAAGACCACACCTACTACAACAAGGCCACACCTCCAAAGAGTGCCGCTCCCTATAGGGGTCATTTTCTTTTAAACCACCATAGCCACAAAGCCCCCTGGCACTGTCATGCCTTACTAGGTAGAAAATGCCATGAGAACAAGAAGTGTTATTTATTTTTGTGTTTTGTTTTGTTTTGACCTACAAAAACATTGTGCCTAGCTCATCAAAACTCAAAGGTGACTCTCAGATAGGTAGGTGATAAACAAACAACTTGGTTTTGGAGGTCTATGGGAGTTATATGCACCACCTGTTAAGATTCAAAATCTAGGACAAGATTCCCCTACCTCAGTACCAAGCCAAACCAGGACATTTGCTGCATTTAGAGTGGTTAGTGTGATAGGCTAGGACCACAGGTAGCAATCTTGACTTAGGTTTTGTTCATTCTCCTATTCCAACCCTATAGCCTTGCTAGGCTTCCTCATTTGTCATAAGCACTGAGCCCTTTCCATGTCATGCCTCTACTTCCTGTTCCACCTGCCCAGCCTTTCCCCATCTCTCTCACGGCAGACCTAGGCATTCACTCAACTGAATATCATGTCTGTGGACAGCTCTCCTACCTAAACCTGCTTCCTTGACTATTTCCAGCATCCCCAGCACTCAATGTGGGCCTAGCACTGAGTACATAATTAATAAATACCTGCTTGGGGATTGACAAATCATTATCTGTTTCCCAAATAGTCAATATGTTGACTTGAGGTTATTTTCCCAAAACATTAGTTAAAAAATGAAATGGTCTAAGGCTCGAAACTAATGCGAAATTTCCTTTTTTTCTTTTCTTAGATTACCAGAATTACCCTTGAAATGAGGGAGGGAAGGAGCAGAGGGAGAATGGAGGAACAAAGAGGGAAAGATTGGTAGAGAGGGAAGGAGGGAAGGAGAGAAAAAAGAAACTTTGCAAAAAAAAAATTGAATTAAACAAAATTGCATTGGGGTAGGGTTGCTAGCATTTCTCAGAGCCTTTAATTTAGTTATGGGAAATAAGACTCTATAAGAACTGATTCCTTGCTTCTCAAAAGTATTTGACCCCTGAGGAAACATGATCCTTCCTCCTTCCTCCCCCTTCTCTTTGACATCTTTCCCCTTCTTTTTGTCCCCTTTCCTCTTCCTCCTCCTCCTCCTCTTCCTCTTCCTCCTCCTCCTTCACCTCCACTTTTTTCTCTACCTCCTCCTCTCTCCTTTCTCCTCCCTCTGAACATTTTTGGAGCTAATCTTAAATGGCGTACATTTGGGGGAACAGTAAATTAGGACCCACCATCTGCTGAACGGGCATTGTACCGTAGGCACACTAGTCATTTGAAGTTTGTCATTTGCTCCGCTCCCTCTGCCTTTTATTAATGAAGGAAATGATCCTCACAGAGTTTAGCTAAGTTAACCAAATCCACACACGNAGCAAATCAAGCATAGCAGCTAGGACGTGAGCCATCACTGCTGGATTCCCTTGGCCTGGGTCTTCTCACTGCCGTGTGCTTCTTGCCCAAATATTGCTTCTAATTACTTCAAACAGAGGTTCTCCCTAGCAAGCACCTACAGAGCCTGTAGAATACAGATTTCTGAACCCTGCACTGCATTTTATTTTATTCAACAGTCTAAGTTCGCATCCAAAATTTTGNGTTTCTAAAATGTTCCCCAGTGGTATCTGCTCCTGCTGGTCTCGGACCCATAGTTTGAGAACCAGTGGTCTAAAGCTCAACTNTTACTGTTCAACGTTTGATGCAAATAATGCTATTAGAGGCTTCAGAAGCTGGTGTCTCAGGGAGTAGTTCTGACTGCCTTCAATGATAGTAATAATTCATTCCTAGTACTTAAATGTTGGTGGAACAGCTACTGTTGCAGATGTTATATAATATGCACTGGTATTATGTAATAGATGGTGAATTAAAAATGATGAAACCAGGCACTTGGCCTTAGAGAAACTCTAGTCAAGTTGGTGGCAGCATGAGTGGGAAAGGCCTTAAGAACAACAGACACAAGCAGGCTCCTGCAGTGTAGGAAGTTGTGTGTCCTGACAGATGCAGACATAGCATGACACCAGGGTGTCNTCCATACCCGAACCAGCACTGGGTTTATACAAAGCCTTCCTGTACTATGAAACCTGACTGGTATCCTTGGTCATGGCCAACTATCAGCTGAGGTGGAAGAGATTTCAGGTAATGCCAGCAGCAAGTAAAAAGATGTAGAGAAAAGAAAGAGCTAGAGTCTGGGGGTGGGGAAGTTTGAAACACCGAAGGAAAGGCTGTGGAGCAATGTGTCCATGTTGAGGTTATATGATGTTGTTCTGAAGTAGTCTGGTCCCCCAAGACTCATGTATTGGAGGCTTAGTTTTGGTGTGGTAGTGTTGAGATGGTAGACCTTTAAGGGTAGGGGGCTAATGGGAGTTCTTAGGTCACTAGCATCATATGTTGGAAGCAATTAATGTAGTTCTTTTGCTGATGTTGTTAGGAATTTTTGTTTATTTGTTGTTTTCATCTTAGGTATGTGTGTACATGTGNATGCATGTGTTCATATGTCTATATGTGTGTATGGAGATCTGAGGTTGATATCAAAANTCTTCCCTTATTCATTGATGTAGGATCTCTCACTTGAACTCAGAGCTCAACCATCTGGCTAGTCTAGCTACCCAGCTTGCTTCACAGATCCCCTGTCTCTATTTCGGAGTGCTAGAACAGCAGGAGAGCCACCACATCCACTTAGCATTTATGTGGATCTGGGGATCTGCACTCAGTTCCTCATGTTTGTGCAGCAAGCACGTCAACCACTGAGCTATGGCTCTAGCCCAGTTACTGTAGTTCTTCTAGGACCCTTGTCATGCCCTGGCTACCTATTTTGTCGTGTGATCTCTTCCACTCACGTACACACTGACTATTGTGATGCCATGAGGCCCTCATCACAGCCAAGCTGATACCTCTACTAGTCTCTTCATTATCCAGAANTGGGTGCTANATAAAAATCCCCCCTTTTTGCAAAGTTATCTAGCCTTTGGTGTTTGTTATAGTAATGGGAAAGAGACTGAGGGATATGTGTGGGTATCTAGAGGTAATAGACATTGTCTGCCCATCATGGATTATGTGGAAGTCAGAAAATTTGCTAAAATGGTCATAAATGAACCATGGCACTCTTGATCAACAGGTGATAGTTTTAGTCAGTTCACTTTCATTCTATAAATTGATGGAAGAAATAAAAAGATAAGCAAACTCTGAATCTATCCCCTAGAAAAAGACAGAAAGCATTCACAATAGAAATATCCTCATTAAGAAGTGTGGGCAGGGCCTGGAAAGATGGTTCAGCCACTAAGAGTGGGGATCAGAATTCAGATCCTAGTACCTATGTCAAGGAGCTTACAACCACCTGTAACTCCAGCTGCAGGTGATCCAATACCCTCCTCTGACTTCTGTGGGCTCCTGCACTCANGTGAACATATCCCCCTACAGGGGCATATGTATACATAATTGAAAAAAATTATTTTTTTACCAAAATCTTTTTATAAAAGTGCAGGGACTAAAATGAAAAGCCAAAACAAAACAAGAAGAGGTTCCTCTCTAGGAGAATCACGGATACCCTGTTTATGATAAATCTGTTAACCCAGCCGAGGCGGGAGGTGGGACAGGTGTGTGTTATCCTCTGGCTACCTTCACCAACAGCACTATAAAGGATGCTCTTCCTCACCTCACCTAGAAGNCAGAAGTGGGAACTCTAGAGGCTCTTACCCAGGACAGTCCTCGAGAATCATNTCAACATTTTCCTCCTTGCTAAATGTCCAGAAAATAGCCAGTGTGTGCGTCTCCCTGGCCTGATTAAAGGGTGGCTGTACCGGACTCTAAATAATTACTGCATGAATCTTTATAACCACCCAAAATGAGCTTAACTCAGTTGGTCTACGGTGGCAGAAAAACATCTAATGTTAGACTCATCATGCTTCAAAGAATGGGAGGCAGAGGCCTGCTGCTCTCTTCCCTGGCTCTCTGATTAATCCACACTTTTAGAATATGAGTNAGGACTGACTGATGAGCTAGTTTAGTTTAGCTTTGTAAGATTTTTCCCCCAATTTAGCAAGCAATGAGGATCCATCCTGTTTCCAGTCCTTCACTCGGTTCTTAGGTCTCATTTGTGCCATTAGCTGAGCTGATACAGCTCTTGGTACTTTTTTCTCCTGCTCAGAATTCAGGCACTTGTCCTGCTCCTGTAATTATAAAGTGCTCAGAGTCAAGACAGCCCTGGTAAACTTTGCTTTTCGGCACAAAAACAATATTAGCTAAAGGGCTGGTTGTAATACAGATGCTTAGAAAAGTAGGGNAAAAATCAAGTCTTAAAAAGATTTACAAANCCAATTCCACATTATATTCATCATCTTCCTTTCTTGCTATAATCCCTGAAGAATTCAGNTAGGAATGCTATTTACAATGATTCCTATCAGGAGATGTTGAATACAGATTTATCTGCCTGCCAGGTCACAATTACCTGTAAAACCTAAATGGAATGAAAGAGAAGAAACCACATCCTTCCCAGTAATTCGGNAGTCCAGTAATAGTTTTGATGGCACCTATATTCTTTGCTGCATTTGTGAGAGCTGCCTCATGTTAGTCTTAGCATCCTTGTTGTAAAATCAAGACATACAGATATATAGACATAGACACACAGACTCATAGATAGCACAGGGAACTGATGGATAGATAGATGATAGATTGATTGATAGATAGATGATGATGATGATGATGATAGATAGATAGATAGATAGATAGATAGATAGATAGATAGATAGATAGACAGACAGATAGATAGATAGATAGATATAATAGATGGATGATAGAGAGATGATAGACAAACAGAGATAGACAGATAGGCAGACAAATACATTATGAGCCNGCAGAGAAGCCAGTATAGAGAATTCAATTAGAAGTCTGGGAAATTCCTCAGAATGTGAGTCAGACCACACATCTCTTTCTCACTATCTTTTGCATCTCCTGGCACTTGGCTCCACCNCTAACTGTTAGATGTGGAGCTGGTACACTAAGTCCAGCCCTTTCCCAGTGAGCAAAGTCACTGGAGGGATCAGCTCTTGGGCAAAAGATGTGACTTACTCCCAGCCCCTGTTAATCTGCCTCTTTTCTCCAAAGGCCTTTTGTCAGAGCATTGCCTGGGGTAGTTTAGTTGACCCAGATGTGATGAAGAATCTCCACAGTCACCTTTACATGCTTCTATTTTTAAAGAGGATAACTCAATACCTAGTGTTGTAGTTCTCAGTTTGGTTGACAAAGACCAGCAACAGCTGCAGCTTCCGAGACCCAGTTTGAAAATGCAGATTCTCATTGTCTTCCTGTCTCCTCTTTCCTCAGAAGTATGCAATCAGAAATGTTAAAAAATGGGGCCTGGCATATTGCTTAACGAGCTCTCTGGTGACACTCACCATATACTAAAATGTCAGGACCATTGACCTAGTAGCTCGGACATGTTTAGTTACTCCTTTGAGCTCTAGTTAGCAGCCTAGGATGCACACAGAACTCCCTCCAGGAGTGTGAAACAATGCCTGGGCGCTAACCTAGAGGTTCTGATGTGAGAGAGAGCTAGTGACCACCGTGGGCCAGGGGGTTTCAAAGCTCCCCAAATACTCTCTGAGGAGCACAATGTGGAAGAGTTCATGTGGAAGCAGATACATGGCAAACTGGGAAGAATGAGATTAGAGGTCNGCAGAGTCTGACAGGAGTCTGATGATGATTGCAAGACCCAAAGTAAGGAGGATGTGACCTGGCAGCAAGTCGTTGGGGCAGTGGACACTTGAGGCTTTGGTGGGAAGGATGATGTAAAACCTGGACAGAGGAGAAGTGAAGAGGAAAAATGAGAAGGAAGAATCAAGACAACGCTGAAGTTTCGAGTGTGGCTAGGAAATTGGTGCAACCCTTCTCACAGCAAGCAAGACACATAGGTGTGTGAGACCAAAGGACCTCTTACCTGGAAGGAAGGAACCAAATTTGCCTCTTCGAGCTATGGGTATGTTATATGGGGGTGCCTAGCAGGCAGCTGGAAACTGAATCTGGACTTCAAGATGAAGAGATGGGAGAGAAGAGGAGAGAGGGAGAGAAGAGGATAGATGATAAAAGGAAAAAGGATGACAGCGGAATGCTGAGGATTCTGGGAAACTGGGGGAGAATGCACATTTAAAATCTGGAGAAAGTGTGCCTTGGCTGAGAGAATAGAAGTCTGAGGACAGAGCCTTCAGTAAGGTCAACTGTTCTGAAAAGACGAAAATACAAATAGAAGTAAAAGAAAGTCAAGGGAACAAGGCTTAGGAAAATCACACTCAGGTGGCATCCTCAAAGCTGAGGGAAGACGCGTTCAAGAGTGCTGNAGGACCCTGGGCTGCCAACAGTCTCAGGTTGTGAGAAGGCAGGGAGGGTTAGGAAGTGGAGAAGTGAATACAGTTTGTGAGTCATCATGATAAGAGAAGTAATCATCACCCATGTTCTCATGTATGCCAGGCTCTTGGCCAAAAGGTTTACATGAGCTCATCATCAACCCTTGAAATGCCAGGTAAACCCATTTTGCAGAACATGAAACTGAGACATAGGTATGTTAAGTATCTTCCATAAGGTTACATGGCGAGGCTCTTCGTGTATCCAGCCACTGTAGCTCCTCAGAGACCACTCTCTCTCTCTCTCTGGAAACCAAGATGAGCCAGTAAGAGTTGGGATTTACGCTCTGCCTGGGAACACCAGGAAGAACTGTAAGTCTGCAGCCTGGTGAATGAGGACATCTTGGAGGTGGTTCTCCCCAGAGTTCTGGTCCACAGCAAGCAGATTCCTTTTGTCAAGAGAATACTGTTGGCCAGATGAGCAGGTGCCTAATAGGGATAGAGAGGAAATACTACACTCATCCTGACAAAAAGTTGACATTTGAACAAAGAGAATTAAATAAGAGTGTGCTAAATTAATTTGAAAGGTCGTGTTTTGAGCCACTTCACGCAAAGACATTCTCAGTTAAAGCGTTTCTCCTCCCCTTGGCTCACCTCCCAGAGGAGCTTGATGAGCATANGGGCATGAAGCTTATTCTCGTGATACTAGAGAAAGTTCTTGCAGCACCTGAGATGCGCGCACCTCATGCCGTTCTTCACAGGGGTTTTCCACGCTGCCCAAACCCACTAAGCAGTAAAGCAACAAGGAGTGAAGGGCATCTCAGAGGGAGACAGCGGCTTCACCGGGGTGCATTGTAAAGCCCCACAGGCTAGATCTTGAGCTGCAGGCCTGCTCTGGGGCTTCCCTGGCTATGTTTAAAAGTATCTGAACACTTTGCATCCATGACGCTTGGGGAGGGGAAGGAATTAACATCTGTGTGTCATGAAGGTGCGAACACTGACTAGCGGCACTAAGAGGTTCAATGATGTTCCCAGCAGGCAAGAGAACATTTTTTTTCCCTAACCTTGGCATGAAATTTTCTGTATTTATATTTGTTTTCAGATTTGGGCTGCTCTGATGATCCAAAGTAAAATTTGGGAATTGGGGTAATGATTTATGAGCGCAGGATTTTCAAACATCGTTTCCCNTGTTTGGAAAAGAAATTTGGCTGTGAGAAAAAGCATCGCAAGCGAGCCTGTGNAGAAAAGGCCAGCTCAGATTAGTTTCTGAAGTAGGAAGATTGGAGGATTGGCCCTGTTTTTCAAACTGTTAATTTTCCTGTTAATCACAGGGTTGGTTAATAACTACCTGGTTATGGCTGTGGCAGGGGAAGACTGTCTAAAATAGGTCAAGCCTGAAGTGAGGCCCACGTGTTCTGTCTTGACAGAGGCTCAAGAACTGGGACCAGGGGATGGGAGGGGAAGGTGAGATGGGATTGATGGCGTGACCAGCCTTGCCAGGGAGGGAAGGACAGTGGTGACAGCCCAGGGGACTCCTCTGATGGAGATTGGCAGTTCAGGAAATACTCTCANGAGCCCTGCAGTGGAGGCAGGAGAGTAAAAACCATCAGAGTGCTCTGAAATGTGAATGCTTTTTAACCCTTTCGTTCCCCTTTCTCATTAAGGACCTGAGTAGTATGTTCTACATACTACTAACATGAGAGAACAAATTGAATGTACAGACAAGATTTAGGAACACAGTAAAAACTACCCCAGATTGAACACCCAATGATTATTACTGCTCATTTTTGGATACCAGCACCAGGCCTCACTTTGCAAACACTAAAGAGAGAAATCAGTGTGAGCAGAAATTTTAGCGTGATTGTCCACAACTGGTTATTTCTAACACCTAGAATTAGTCCCAGCACATAGTAGACACTCAATAAATATTTGTTAATATAAGGATGGAAAAAATTTTTATTATTCATCATATGCAATGATGTAATATATTCTATATCATTATATATAATTACATTTTTTACGATTTTCAACTGCCAAGATGGCTATCCTTTTATAAGGCAATATACAGCACCAAAGGCCAGTACATAATGATACCATGGGCAAAAGTCTGGGCTCTGACCTGGGCCTGGTGACATAGGCATGGACTCCCAACTGCTTTTGTAGCTGAAGCAGAAGGATCAAAAGTTGAAGCCTGGCTGGAGATACAGAGCAAGGTCAAGACCAGCCTGAGCAGTTAGTAAGGACTTGTCTTGATGTAAAGAGAGCTGGGTGTAGGGGCCTTAGTCACAGTGTTTGCCTAGCAAGCGTGATGTCCTGGGTACCACAAAACAAGAGGAGGAAGAAGAGGTGGAGGAGGACAAGGAAGATGAGAAGGAGGAGAAGGGGTTTGGGCTCAGGAATAAGACTGCTTGAATTGGAATTCAGACTCCAACCTTGCTAAGAGTGTGATTTCAGATAGCTGCTTAATCCCTCTAAACTTCTGTTTTGTTTTTGTGGTTTTTTGTTTGTTTTTTAATCAAACAAGAGGGAGCAATAAATAGAGCCCATCTCATGACATTCTTTGGAGAGGAAATGTGCTTCATAGTATACCTGATAGGCACAGAATCACTTGGCGAGTGGCAGGATTTGCAATATTATTGCATGTTGTTAAGTATTATTTTCTTTCACCAAATCAATGCTATCCCCTCATGAGATATATCAAATGTAATCAGTCACTTCTTATGGTCAGACACCCTTGCCTTTTCAGGTTTTGTTGTTGTTGTTGTTGTTATAACTTAATGATATACAATAGTCAAGAAATGAAACCAGCCTAGATGTCCATTGACAGAGAAATGGATAAATAAAGTGGGGTACATATACACAATGGAATTTTATGTAGCTGTAAATAAAAATAAAAAGATGACATTCACAGGAAAATTGATGTGACTGGAAATCGTGTTAAGTGAAATAAGCCAGACTCAGAAAGATACACAGTACCTGTATTCTTTNAGATTCAGAGCCTAAAGTTAAAAGTGTGTGTATAACACACACACACACACACACACACACANACACACACACACACACACACACACATTTGTAGGACATAACACTAGAAAGAGACCTACAAAAATATACACACATAGCTGAGTAGTGGAGCACTTGTCTGGCAGGTGTGTGAGGCCCTAGGGATGAATCACTGAAAGGTCTTCTTATGCAGAAATTTCTTTGCATAGCTACAGTTATTTCCTCCTAAGGAAATTTGTAGAAGTAAGTAATTCATCTTTTATTTAACTTGAGATCTATTATATGTTGTCATTGGAAGGTGGCAGCGGCATAGCAAGCACCCACAGGATAGGGGCTGGCTGTTTGCTTTCCCTCAGGAACAGGGATTTTCATTCTCCCTTACAGTTTCTCACAGGTCTGTTTGAAGCCTCTCCTTCTGTTTCTTCAGGCTGCCCTGAGTCAGGCCAAGGANAAATGATCCCAACAAGCAGCCTATTTTTAGGAGCATGTTCTGGGTCTCTGGGTACATGGCAGGTCTTCACCTCTCCCAAGAAACCGGGTTGAGTGGCAAAAAATGCACCAGACTATTGCCTTCCATAAATCTAAATAGTCAGAGCCAAGTGTAGAGAGCATGATAAAATACCAAGAAGGGTCTAGAAGCTGTCTTCTCCTGGTGTGGGTTTGGTTTGNATCCTGAAGGTTCCCTGGAGGAGAGAGCTGTGTTGCAGACCCAGTTCAGCAGGCCGCAGTGTCATTCTAATTAGTTGGCCCTTCCATCAGGAGATATAGCTTCCAGGCCAGTTGGTCCCAGCTTTCGCCTCTGTGACACAGATAATATAACCTACTTCCTGGGGCTGCCTGGCTTAAGAGGCTTAATCCCTCCTATGACGTTACCTCCTCCAGAGGAAAACTGATAAGATGGTTGTCAAACTCCCCAGAAAAATAGAATGAGTCGTATAAATAAAGCGTGATGACAGCCAACGCATCGCGAATGAGACCCAATGTCACTTAAGTGTTTTAGAGTTCTCTGTGTCTTGGGAAGGGGACCTGCTTTCGTACTGCAGAGCCCCGACTCTGCTGAGAAGTGATCGTGTGTGGCAGTTAGCTTTTGTATTCACCGCTCCGTAGGAGAGGAGTGGGGCACTTAGGTTGGCTGTATTTGTTCTGAACCGGAAAACAAATCTGGCATTTTTTACATATTATTCTGTACTCCTGGGAGAAATAGCTTTGGCAGCCTAAGGGAAATGCAGTTCAAACGATAGCAGCCTCCGCAATGTTTTCTTGCACTTTAAGTAAATCTGCCATGAATATACACACTTGTGATAATAACATTAATTGGCTTGATTGAATCATTCCACAACATATACCTAGCATCAGTTTGTGACTCATAACTACAAACAATTCATGACTGCATGTAACTTGTCAACATTCAAAAAAAATTTAAAAGCACTCCAAAACTGTATGTTTAAAACAAAGATGTTTTGATATGAAAAGGGGGTTTGATGAATCATGTTTTGAATCTGGCTAACATATCCACTTAACTCCCATTGCCTACCACTCCAAACCAGAACTTCCTTCCTCCCTCTAGACCTAACAATACCCAGGAAAGATGTGGTCTTTGGTACCCTTTCTATTCTAAAGTGAATTGAAACTGTGAGATCAATGAACGCATGATGGTNTGCNGTGTGGTTGCTATGANAGAAATCTACCACGTGATGAGATACAAGGTACCATGGAATAGCACGAGGACATGAATTCAGAACAGAAAGAAAGGCGTTAGAGGAAGTAGTGTTGTAGCTAAGCTCCGAGAACTAAACTTTTGGTCATTGTGTAACAAGGTGTAGGTAGCTGGGTAGGGGTGGGTAAAAGTGGGTAGGGG
>LZPO01107912.1:104511-117620 GCA_001675575.1 Neotoma lepida
GAGAAGAGGATGGGAATGGAGGTGGAATGAAATTTTGGAAGAACATGAAGATAGGTTGGGATGAGTATAGGAATGGGAATGGAGATGAGAATTGATAAAACAAGGATGGAGATGAAGATGTGGATGTAGATAAGATAGGGGATGGGGATAAAAATGGTTCTCTTCCCAAACCTCTCACTATTTCCTGCATTATGGTGGACTTAGGTTCCTATTTGTCTCACAGATTGTTTTTTATCTCTACTTCCTCTGCAAAAGAAAGGTCGGGAATTTAAAGCAAAAAAATGAAAGCATGGTCACAACAAATTTTCAGTTACTTTATTACAAAATGTAGATATTCTTTTAGTAAAAAAAATATTCAATTATTGGAAAGATAGGAAGTGCATAGAAGTAATCTCCGCTTCTCAATTTCTATTTCCAAGAAAATACCACTTGAAGGCTTATTACTTCAAGCTTCCAAAGATGTTTATGAATGTCTAAGCATATATTTTAATAGAAATGGAACCATATACATTCCACTTAGTAAGTTTCATTTTAACTTAATGAGATATTGTGGAAATCTTTTCAGGTAATTTCATGTAGACCTACTTCATCCCCTTTTTTAAGGTCTCTGTAATGTCCCATAATTCCATAATTTATTTAACCAATGTCTTCTTGATGGACACTTAGATTGCTTTCAGATTTGTGCTATTACAAACATAACTGCAATGAAGAGTCGTGTGTACGTACCTTTCTTTGCATACTTATATGATTATGTTCAAAAGTTAAATTCCAGGAACTGAAATTGCTAGATCAAACGGTATGTATAATACGCATTTTGAAGTTCGGTAGACTGTGCCAAATTGTGCCCATCTCAATTCAGATGTTATGATCTCTCTCTAATGACCTACTTCTCTGATGGGCTGAAAATAAGAATCCCCAAATTTATGGAGTTAAGGTATAGGGAGGAGAGAGGGTTTTTCTTTGTTTTTCTGAAGGAATATACCTCCCTTCTCTATGTTTTTGTTTTGAGTTTTTAGTGGGGCAAATTGAACCCAGGGCCTCCTACTTGCTAGGCAAGCTCTCTCTCTCACTCCCAGCCCATGACACCCCTCCTTACTTTCCATGCAAAGCACTTGAAGAGGCATCATTGAGGCAAAGTCTGACTTGGGGTCTTCCCTTAATGCTAAGCCCTTTACCAGCAGCTGTGCCGCAGCGTGGCCCATGTGGATCCACGCGTACCTCTGCTGCCCTCCTATTTTCTCACTTACAATTTGACAGTGTTTTAAATTTGCCCTCTCTCCTCATCTGCCGTGCCCTTATCTACCTNAGGGAGCTACTATAAGAATATCTAAGAGAGCTGACTTAGTCAAGTTTCGGCAACTCTGAGGGAAATTCCTGGTACAGCAGTGTGACTGTTGAAGCCATTACAGGTGAGCATGTGATCAAGGGCTTGACAATCCAGTAAAAAAGATGGCCTCTTATGTGGGATAGGAATGTGTGGGCTCAGTCTATAAGATGCCTGGGGCCAAACTTATATAGTTATTTTGTCTGAAACTCTGATTTTATGCTAAGTACGTTTTTTTTTTTTAATTCCTTACCTATCATTGGTAATCTCATTATCAGAGATGTATGTGAGACTTTGGCTTAATTCGGCCAACATTTTGGAGGTCCTGTGAGTGACCAGGTATATTAAAGTACACTGGGAGTCAGATGAAAAGCACGTGCCTTCTCTCACTGTGAAATATAGCTAGTGGGGAAAGGCAAGAAAAAAGATTGTTCGTATTGAAATGGATGTCACTTCAAAAGGCTCTGTGGGATCGTGGGTAGTGAAGGCACACACAGGTGGCTACTCAGGAAAGCACGGCTGGAGAGAACAGTGTTTGGTTTTCACTTTGGAGAATGCAAGTCTCCCCACCTAAAAGGCATCTCAGGCCAGAAAACACGGCGTTTGGATAGTATGGAGCAAGTCTTAGGAGACCATGCTCCAGAGACTTCAGGGCCACATCTAAGGCCCAGACACACTCTGTAGGGCAAGGAGACTGGTGTGTGGCAGTCAGATGCACTGGGAGGAGAAAGTTCGCTTGACACCTAGCAAGGAAGGAAGTAGTAGAAATACTGCAACTAACCAGGAATCCTGTATTTGACAANGGCAGATAGGAGGAAGGAAAAATGAAGAACATAGCAAGGACAAGTGAAAAGAAAGCGATGTTTGAAGCAGACAGTGCGTGGGATTCCTGAGTAGTTATCTCCATAACAGCAATGGCTAACAATTATTTTGAGGGCCTAGTCAATGTCAAGCATATGCTAAGCCCCATTTAATCCCCTCAATGTCTCTGAATATTTGCATTGGAGCAAACTAAGACATAACAATATCAAAGGCTGCATAGGTTATAGGCAGGCTCTGAACACCTTATATTACCAAGAGTTACTCATGAGCCACTGCCCTACTCAGCCTCCCCAAGTCAACAGGTGCTGTCCAAGCCTGCTGCAGACCTGAACTTGCTCCCCTCTCCCAGTTCTTCACCTTGTTGCCATAAAATGCAGACATTGTAGACATCGCTTTTCACATAGCCTCATCACCCTCTTGTCTAGAAAAACCTAAGAGATAGAAAGAATCCCAGTTCAAGTGCAGATCTTTGCGGTGTGAGGAGAGACAGCTTCCCCCNCCACCAGACTTGCCTTTAAGTTTTACTTAATTCTGCCACTTGCAAAGAAAATGCCTGCAGGCAGGCACCTGCCTCTTAGTCTAACATCCCCCCCTTCCTGTCAGGTGGCTTTCAATTCACCAGGCCTCAGCATGTCCACCCGCATCTTCGTCAAGATTTCCAAGATGGCACTGACAAGTTTCCAGGTACTTGAGGCAAACATGCATGACAATTTTCCTTGACACTTGAATTTTTAAGAAGCCTCGCCCTGGAGTCTAGGAAACCTAGCACTAAAGAAGCCAGTTATCTTTCAAAGAAGCCATATTTCCACAGCATCTTCCTTGATACTTGTCTCTCGTGGCAGGGATGCTGCGGGATCCACCTGAAAGTGTATTAAGCACCGTGGCCATATTTACATGTTGATGCTAAGTGATGGTTGCCTTATTTAATGGCACTTTTTTTTCCCTTGACAACTGAAATGTATGGATCTGTTCGGTGCATTGTCAGTGAGTATGTGGCTGGCCTACAAACACACTTAAATGGCACACTTCTACACAGCACTAATTTCTGAGTGTCTAACAGATATATGTAGGCAGGCAGATGTGTCACAGGGGTTGCTGTAAAACTTAATTAATATCCCTGAAGAGCTCTTGTATCATTTCATGAAGAGTGCTACTTAAGAAGAAAATATTATACCTATGGATGCTGCACATATAACAAAATGTGGGTAAATATGCTGATGGGTTTTCTTATATTTTCTTCTGCCTCGAAGGATCTGATGTAAATTCTAATGGAAAAATAAATTGTATTAAAGAAAACCATTTTTATGTTAGAGTTTAAAAAATAAAAAGTAACATTGCCCTAACTGGATTGCTGGAACACTGTACGCTTAGGCATGGAGAAGCAAATGAGTAGCAACTTTTGCTTTTCCTTTCCTTTTCTTTCACTTCTGCCAGACCCCTATCTAGGATTCATTTAATGCCTTAAAAATTGCTGATAGTTGAGGGGACTGGTAAAATAGTCCAATCCAAAAAGACTTGCCCCACAAGCACGAGGACCTGGGCTTGATCCCCAGCATCCCCTGTAAAAAGCTGTAGTGTCATGCACTTACCGCCCCAATGCTAGGGAGTCAGAAAGAGGTGGATCTCTGGGGCTCACTGGCCAGCCATCCTAGCCTAATCCAGGAGCTACAGGTCTCAGTGAGAGACACTATCTCATAAAAACAAGATGGATGACTCCTGAGGATCAACACCTGAAGTTGACCTCTGGACTTCACGTGCATGTGCACACATGTGTACATGTGTNTGAGCACACATGTGTGAGTACACACATACACACACATACACATACACACATTGTTGTCAANGGTACTAGTCCATTTGTAATGCTGTGACAGAATAGTTGAAATTTGCTAACTTATAATGAATGGAAATGTATTGGCTTATGGTTCTGGAGGCTGGGAATTCAAGAATGAAGGGGCCAGCATTGGGCAAGGAGTTCATTGCTACATGATTCCATGCCTGTAGTACAAAGAGAAGGGGGAGAGAGAGAGAGAGAGAGAGAGAGAGAGAGAGAGAGAGAGAGGTGCAGCTCAGGACTCACTGGCTTTGAACAATCCACTGCCAAGATAAGAAACAAGTCTTGCAATGATTTGTCCATGGAATTGGAGTCCTCACAGCCCACTCATCTCTTAAGGGACTCCCTTTAATACTGTCATAGTGCCAATAAGTTCAGTATCAGTTGGAAGAGGAGCAAACATTCAAACCATGGCAGCAGCTAAACAATAATTCAGATAAATCAATTTCGTTTCTTTTTTTTTTCAGCCCTGAGGGAATCTTAAAAAATACTCAGCCTATTGTGTTTAACTGTTATAGCTAAATATTCTTTCCTCTTTTCTTCTCTCCTCCCNTCATTATTTCTTCTCTTCCCTTCCTTTCTCCCTCCTACCCTTCTTCTATCCCCCCAGCAAACAGGTCTTGAGTATCTACAAAAAAAATCTAGAAAATGATCATTCTTGAATGTTATGATTTGTTGGGGGTGACGGCCTTGTTTGTTTTACTGCTGTCAATTTGTTTTTCCATTTCTTCCTGATTCCAGTATANGTTATAGGAAGCAGGAAAGTCCATTATAGTTTTAATTCTCAAATAAAGAATAGCATATAGTAAGTTTTAAATTGAAAAAAAAAAGGTACATGGTCAAGCCAGGCATGGTGGCACACTTCTTAAACCCCAGCACTCAGTAGGCAGAGGAAGTTCTAGGCTAGTGAGGGCTAAACAGTGAGACTGTGGATCATGGAAAAAAAAATACTCAAGTGGTCAGATAATCAGAGTAATAATTATTACAGAGTACTGGGAAACTTTGATTACTTAAATAGTAAAAACTTGTGAAGAGTTATAGTACTTTCCTAAATTCTGTACAGACCCATGCAGGCCCTGTGCAAGCTGCCTCAGTCTCTGTGAGTTCATGTGAGCTTTACTCAGGCTGATTTAGTCGGCCTTGTTTCCTTGCTTCCTCTGGCTCTTACACTTTCTCCATCTCCTTTTCTACAGTGTTCCCTGAGCNCAGAAGGGAGGGATTTGATGGTGACATCCCTTTTAGGAGTTAGTGTTTTAAGATCTCTCACTCTCTGCATATTGTCTGACTGTGGGTTATAAATATGTCCAGGCTTTTGCAAGAAGGAACTAGGGGGAAAAAAAGTCTACTTCCAATCATGTTCAGACTAGTAAAATCTGAGGTATCTACACAATGTGTAACTTGTAGGTTACAACACAATATACCAGTGCATCTGAGCAATTAAAGACGGCAGATAGGTCCAGGTGTACACTGTGTTAGCATCTGGAAGACTGTCAACATGATCTCCTTCAGCATCATAGTGAATGAAGCTCTTCTTCCTTAACCAAATCCTTTAAGTACCAAAGAAAAGGAAATATAAAGAAAGGTGTGAGGAGCTGGGGCAGGGGGAGGGGGGGGATTCCTTTGTTATAGAGGGGAGGAAAACAAGAGAAACTNAAAGGAGCCTCTCTGCGGCATAGGGGGACTTTCCAAAGTTGAAAGCCACTCTGATTCTATCCTTTTGAAAGTGATTTAGATGAGAAAATGCACCGTGAGATCTTCGTGTTCACAGAGATACCAAACCTGTGAAGATAAACTGCTCTACAGGTGGGCAGGGACGCAACAGATAAGGAGCAAATACATTACCCGAAATTCTTACAGACTCCTGGCAAGATTATCTGGGAGTTCCCAGTTACAAACGAGAAGCTGGACCAGAGATTAGGATACAGGGATGTGTGAAAATGTACAGTCATTGCATCCCTGTGNAACAAAGGCAGAGCAGAGCTGTAAAATNCACACCGTCACTAAGTGGAATCTTAGAAATTAATTTTTAGAAGTGCATTATCCCACTATTTTCCAACCCATTGGGTGTCCACAATAGAAATGGTCAGCACACTCACGCCTGGTGTGCCTCGGCAATGACACGGAAGTTGAAAGTAACAGTTTCAAAAAGAAAAGAAAAAGAAAAACAATAAATGAGGAGGCTGGAGTGGTAGTTGTCAACAAAGTGCTTGCTTTGCAAGCNAGAGGACCTGAGTTCGATCCCCAGGACCATGTAAACAGAACAACAAACAAAACAGCAGCAATAACAAAAACCAGGTTTGATGGCATAGTACTTATAACCTCAACAAGTTCCAGTCCTGTGAGGGACCCTACTTCTGCCCCTGCAATTAGCAATTCCCAAGGAGGGTGAGACTCATTCACCATAGCATCAAATGACAGTGTGTGACCGTGTGCTTGTGCTCAGTGATTATCACTTGACTTGGCCTTAATATCAGATATTATATTTGTTATGGAAAAGGGCACAATGTGGGGCATGAAGGAACCAACTCTGGGCTCAGAGTTTAGATCCATGTTCTTTTTCAGCCCTTCCTATGGCTCTGGAATTCCATTTTATTCTTACTTTTCAGAAGCCTCTGAAGCTAGGGAGATGAGCTAGCTGTCTTTCCCAATGTCATGCCACACCCGGTGGAGCTTGGAGTCCAGCTGTGCCTGGCTCTAAAACAACTCTGCCATAATTTGTGTTTTCCTTCTCCAGACATTCTTGAGTACCAACTATGAATTTTAAGAGATATTGGAAAGCAAAAGAGAGAGAGAGAGAGTGGCCTTGATAACTTGACTGAAGCAATGAGGTAAATTTGTAAGGCAGGCATAATAACCGGAAGCAGAATATGACAAAAGGGTTCAGCCCAGGCATCTGACCGTATGCAGTGGTGATGGGAGAGGCCAACCTGCTCGGCAATTGTATTTGAAGGGTTATGTTCTCCCNTCCCCCTCCCTGGCGACTGGAGAGCACTCACGTAAGTCTGTCTGAAATGGCTGGCTCTGGATGCCCACTGTTTGGTGAATTCAAGGTCAAGTTTGAAGTCAAAGTCACAAGTCTTTGTTTTGTCACCTAATGTGTGTTTATTTCTGCGAGTGTGTGTATGTGTGTGTGTGTGTGTGTGTGTGTACACGTGTGTGTTTCAGGACCCCCACCAATTAAGTTGGGGAACAAAAGGTCGCCAAATTATTTCACAACACCAGAGCTGGGAAAAAGCCTGAAAGACTCAGAAGTGGTTTTGCTCACAAAACCCGTTTTCTCTAGTGACCTCGAGAGACCGTACCTGTCACACTGGATAGCAGATCATTCCATGAGGGAGGAAAAAAGTTTTACAATGAAAAAAAATGCTACATTACATCACAGTGTGACACAATTTAAATATCAAGAGTCGGGGCTTCTATTTAGAAAACGGAAGGCAATAAATTGAGCTGCTAATTATTCCAGCTGTGAGTATTTTTGGTGCAGCTGCAAATTTTGGAGATAGCAAAATAGAGGGTTTTCCCTTTGTTCATGAAACAAGTGAATACAGTGGCACCCTGTGTAAGCTGAAAGGTCCAGAGATGGGAGACCTTGGAAACCTATTTATCATTGAGTCAGCATCTAATCTGAGGAACTTTAACTGGAAACGGACTTTCAATTACACTAATTAGATTATTGGTTTCTTGTTGGTTTTTGTTTTTGTTTTTGTTTTTTCTTAAGTCAAGAACCATCCATTTAAATTATTTCCAAATTTTCACTTTAAAAGTCATAGTTTACTTTTTAACCTAAATATAAATTCTCAAATGGAAAAGACAAGCACTTTAGCCATCTTCCCAAATTGCTTTGCTTCCTCAGAAAATTATTTGGAGGGGCAGACAACACATTGTAGTAACAAGAATTCATCCTTTTGATAAATAATTTAAATGATTCCGGGTCACAAATATATGACAAAGAACACAGAGCACATAGTCCCTGTCCTCAGAACACTTAGTAGCCTCATGCCATGCGTTGGCCATTCACAGATGACAGGCAGTCACNCAGCTAAGCATGCTGTGTGAATAAACTCTCCCAACATTTAAGCTCTCCTATCAAGTTCACGAAGTAAATAATGTCATGGTCAAGCTTCCAGGGAGATTAACTAACTCACCCAAAGTCATGTGGTGATGCACATGGTGCCTGACTTCAAACCCTGCCTGTCTGCAAGACCAGCAAGATGACAACTGCCTCCTTGGTATAATCCTATTGCTTTCTGAAATAACACAGTCAGTAGGATTAATAAAGAATATTTATATGTACAAAGAAGGCTGACCAAATATTTACCAGCCTGTCACTCATGAGTTCACAACTTCGCTTTCTACTTTTATATAGAAACTTGANTTCTTGATCNTNTGTNTGTTTCATGAGAGTGCCTAAAAGGTCACCTGATGTTGCTGGCTGGCTGGCAGCTGTGCACAACAGCATCCCACAGCATCTTTTTCAGCATCCCTGTCTTTTCCTATCTCAATCTGCATATTCTCTTTTTCTCTTCTCTTGTTCGTCACACCTCATGTCTCTTGCCTGTCTCTCTCAGGAACCTAGACATCAAATTTCTCCCGGACCACCACCATCNCTCCCCTGTTGGAGACCATAATAATGGTGCCAGGAAGGATCGTGGTTATTTAACCTCTCTCCAGCTAAATGTTTTATTATAACTCCTGAAAACCTAATTACAGTAACTTTACATGCTACAGTACACTTTATGGCCTGTCTCTTTATTAAACTCACTCCTTTAAAGACAATAAACCCAATGCTTCAAAGGCCATGGCAGGCCAGATGAGACTGAGGAAACCTTGTGTCCCATTGCACACCTGACCTCCCTCACTGAGCCCCACACCCCTATTCCTGCTGGTTTTCTGCCTTTCTCCTTTTGCTGGCTTTTTGTCAAATTTCAGGCACCTCCTGGACATTATCAAAAATATCTCAGGGATTAATGGGCTGTGTATCAATATTTTCATCCACTGCTCTGAATATCTAGGATTTATTTACCCCTTGGGGAGGGGGTGTCAATTTTCTCAAGAGAACGACAATTGACACCTGTCCTGTCTGACAAACAGAACTGCTTNGGGGCATGTGGCACAACATGGAGACCCTTCATGACCTTCGCCATGGTTCTAGAAGAATGGTTACTGCAGCCGCTCCGTGTGCAATGGAGAATAGCACATCCTTGATGATCATCATAAGTTGTCATGCTGCAGTGTGATGCGGTAGCCAGAGACAGAGTGAGAGAGGAAGGGAGAGAAGCAGGGAGAGGAAGAAAGCCTGACCTTTGGAGTTGCTGCCGCAGNATTATTTGTGTAGTACATCTCAGTTTTGAGGCGCTGCTGGGATTTCCCCTTGGGAATAAAGCTAAATCAACAGGAAATCAGGAACCCACCTCTAAGGACCCCACTGCTCTGTTGCCTGCTGGAAAATGGTACTTGGTGTTAAAGGATTTTATGTATTTATTTGTTTCTTGCTTCGGTCGAGTTTGAGGTTAATGACAAAGTTTACTTGTGATTGATCAGAAGGGGAGAAAAAAGACTGTAAAGAAATCCCTTGTTGGAGCCTCAAATCATCAGCCTCTAGTTCTGGAAGCTTCCAGATTAGTCAAGCACTCTGTGCATCAGAGAAGTGAAAGAAAAGAAAATCACAGCTTTCTAAACTGGCGGACTCTTCTTGCATGGATGTTACGTCTAGGTTTTTTTCATTTCTTAGACTTCTTTTTGAAATCTCTCATGGCTGTTTAATCAGAAAAAAAAAATGTGTGCACCCTTAATTTCCTAAGCCAATTTGAAGCAGAAGCCTGTTCTTCTCAGATTCTTCCTCAAATCCATGTCTTTGCTGTCATGTAAAGTGCACGAGAGGATGGTTATTAGGTCCGCTTTCTCCGGTTTTATTAAACGGTTTTGTTTTCACTTGAGGAAAAGTGATGACATTTACCCAAAAGACAGACAGTTTAAAGTGAAGCAATGATAACTGTACTCTTAGGAAATCACTGAGACCTGGGATCCAGAGCTGAGCACACAGACTGAGGGGCAGTTCCCTCCTGGCCTTCCTGATCCATCCCGAGCCCCCCACCTATGTCCTGCAGGCTGAGTGCTCGAATCCAAGCCCCGGTCCCCACATTGCTAGGGAGGGAAAGAAGCATGCAGACTCCACTTTGATTCTTTTGTAAAACATCAAAGAGTGGTTTTCCGCCGTGCCTTGAAGTGTTAGCAAACTCCAAGGACAGCACTTTGGGGGCCCCTCATGTGCCTTGCCTTTCCAAGGCACAAGTGGCCAATTCTGAGAGCAATTGAGTTGTGCTTGAAAAATGTCAAGTGCATTTGGAAACTACACATTTTTGCTGACGCCTGGAGTCCTGAGCGGAGCTATTTCCATGACCAACCGCTGGGAAGAAGTTCAGCTGGGGCATCAGAAATGATTCCCCGCCACACACTGTGCAGGCCCCTGAGGGGGAAAAGCTGTCTTAATAGCGGGGTCAGGGAGAAATCAGGAGTTTCTAAGTCTTCCTAGGCCTCCCCACAGCCACGTGACCACACCATTACCTCGTGGCTCTTGTTTCTTTTTATTGTATTTTACTCAATTTTATTTTGTTTTCACTAATCAAAGTTCTTATATTTTCAACTAAAAAACAAACAAACAAACAAAAACATTCAGAAAAGTTTGGGATGAACAGCCAATGAAATGATGCCTAACTGTCATGGGGTCAAGTGTGTCTTACCTGTCAATAGAGGGAAAGACACCAATCTTCATACTGAATCATTTAGAAGTTGCAGCTTTTACCCAAAAGGCATCTGCCATCAAAACCCACACTTTCAACAATAGACCTATTCTGTGTCAGTTGAACATATTTGGAAGCTGTCAACAAGATTAGAATGTTTTAATCTTTAATGTGTTTTAAGATCACCCAAGTCATAGGCAATGCCTTCCTCCAGCCAGGGGNAGCCCAGGAATTTGTGCATTCTTAATAGAGCACCAAGTGACNCCAACTCGGGTATCTGTAGAAGGGAATCTGAAGAGCGTCTCTTTCCTAATGCCTTACCTTTTCTTTTATTAATTGTCTTAGGTTAACATACAAAGAAACGGATCTCTTCATGAAGACCATTTCCTTACCAGTTTATCCTCTACAGATTTGTATCACAAGAGTATGGACATATTTTAAGAGAAACAGGAGTCTACATATCTTTGATATTTTTATTTGGTCATTTTTGAACACCAGAAACTGAAAAGGGGTGAGAATTACATGGGTTCCGTTTAGCCATAACCATCACAGACAGCACAGTGCCATTGAGGAGCCCAGAAAGCATAGACTGCAGGATTGATTCGGTCCCCAAAGTCTGTGGCTCCTGTTTGTGGTGAGGCATTGGGTCTTGTATGCAGAAATGCACATGCTCACCTATTGCACATAGGCAAACACGTAAGTCTCTTCTAAAGTCAGTCATCAAGATTGCAGAAGGAGCCTTAATTTTAAAATATAGAATGTTCACAATACTGTGCTTGTAGCATCTGTAATGTTGACCTTGGGAAATATTGTATGTCATTCATTGAACACAAATGAGTGACCACTGTGGCACAGGCTGTATTCTAGATGATGTCATAGAATTAAATAAATCTGATAAATACCTCTCATTATTTTACACTTCGTAGCAATTTGATTCTGATGATGAACACAGACAATAACTAATGCACATGTGTATACAAGTATGTGCATATAACAAAGAAAACAAGGGNATTCATCATGGTGAGAGAGTTGTAGAGAATGAAGGAGGCTTGGGGAAGATCGCTGAGAAAATGATACTAAAGCGGAAAGTGGAACAATGTGAAGCGAGAACTATACCCATATTTCCAAGCAGCAGGGATACACAGTGCAAAAGCCCTGAGGCAGAAGCTGAAGTATGNTAAAGAACAGTTTAGGGACAATATGACAGACTGAGAGGAGAGGAGTGCTGCAGGATTCGGTTGGAGAGGTGCCACTGTCAGGCCACACAGGGTGTTCTAGACCTTGGAAAGACCTGATGTCATTCTAAGTAGTATTGGAAGGCTTTATTTANGGGTTGCAGGAAGAAGGACAGGAGGCTATCTGGAAGGACTGTGTTGTCAAAGGGGATTTTATAAAGAAATATTAGAAGTTCATAAAGAAATCTCTGTGAGGCGTGATAGTCATATCCTTATACTTTTTCTTTAAAATAAGTATATTCAAAATAGCATTTTGAATCCAACTTAAACTTCTCAACCTTCACCTTATTATTCTCACACAGTTAAGACAGTCCCATTTTTGATTTATGCATTCTGTTCATGAATATGACTGATGTCTAGGCACTAGTGTTTAGAGTCTGAAGGTACTGAGAGTAGTGTCTGCCAGCGTTGAGTGCACAGGGGGGTCACATGCTGGTTGNAGGAAGACTTGTTAAAAATAATAGGTGTTAGACACCACCCCCAAATGTATGATGAGACTCATGGATGCACTGAATGATTGAGTGTTTGAATTGGTTTCCTAGATAGGTGGTTGGAAGGTGAGGAGGGGTTATGATAAGGTAGGCTGGGTGGGAGAGACCACGGGGAACCAATTCAAAGAGGGTTACAGCCTGGGAAGATGGCTCAGTGGGTAAGAGCACTTGCTGTGCAAGCCTGGGGACCTGAGTTCAGATCCCCAGCATCCACATAAAAAGTCCAGTGTGACCACATTTGTACCTGTAACCCCAGGACTGTAGAGTGAAGTGGTGGAAAGATCACTGGGGCTTGGTGGCCATCAGCAAAGCTCCATGTTCAGTGAGAGAATGTCTTAAGGGAGTAAGACATAGGAGTGATAGAATAGAATACCCAACATCCTCTTCTCTTCGGACCTCCCTTCTTTACGCGTGCGCGCGCGCGCGCACACACACACACACACACACACACACACACACACACACACACAAAATGATGCTTTTCATCCCATCTCCAAAGGTCGAGCCACATGAACAGGGCTGGAGAAATAACTCAATGACTGCTCTTCCAGAGGACTGAGGTTTGATTCTCACCACCCATACGTCAGCTCATAGCCATCTGTTACTTCAGTTCTAGGGGATCTGATGCCCTCTCTGGCCTCTGAAGACACCAGGCATACAAGT
>LZPO01107912.1:119090-133785 GCA_001675575.1 Neotoma lepida
CTCTCTCTCTCTCTCTCTCTCTCTCTCTCTCTCTCTCTCTCTCTCTCTCTGTGTGTGTGTGTGTGTCTGTGTGTGTGTCTGTGTCTGTGTCTCTCTGTATATAATGTTTTAAAAGAGCTAATGTGTGTGTGTTTGTGTGTGTATATAATGTTCTAAAAAGAGCTACTGGCAAGAAATATGAAGCTTTATTTATAGAATTAAATGTGCATGCTTTATTGAGATAATTGAATATATTTATAGCACAAATAAGATCTAAATATCAATTGTTTGCTTTAATGTTAGTTATATTACTTGTTTTGCTAATCAGACACATTTCTGACATGATTCTCAGTCATACCAGACTCACTTGATGTATATAAAGGATCCAAATACTTTAAATATTTTTCTGTATGTAGCCAAGATATAAATATTGATAATAACAGTGATCTTGCCTTTAGATATCTCTGGAAAAGCCTGGCAGTCCTCAGGAGGAAGGGCAGTGTGGTATAGTAGGTCTAGCTAGAACTCTGGGCAAATAATTGAGAGAGACAAACTGTAGCTTGAGCACTGTCTTATTGCTATTACTGTACTAAAACACCATGACCAAGGCAACTTATAAAAGAAAACATTTAACTGGGTTTATGGTTCCTGAGAGTTGAGTTCATCATGTTAAAGCAGTATGGCAGCAAGCCACAGACATGTTGGCTGGAATAGCTGAGAGCTTATATCTTAATCAGCATGCAGGAGGCAGAGAGAGAGAGAACACTAAGAAACCTCAAAGCCCCTGTGACACACCTTCTCCAACAAGGCCACACCTCCTAGTCTTTCCCAAACAGTTCCACCAACTGAGGACCAAGTCTTCAAACATATGAATCCATGGGGGCCATTCTCATTCAAACCACCACAAGTCCTGGGTCCTATTCCTACTCTCTAACTCCTGTCACTTAGGAGGCAGAGTCAGGTGGATCTCTGTGAGTTCAAGGCTATCCTGGTCTATGTAGTGAGTTCCANGACAGTCAGGGCTACACAGAGAAACCCTGTATCAAAAAATAAAAATGCATCTACTGAAAGTGTGAGGAAAAAGAAAATGCTTGTCTTGACATTTTTGCATCTTAGAATTGCAGCAAATACAACTACAAAGTAATGGGAGGACTCCAGTCACTCACTCACGTGTGCATGCATGCATTGATTTGCTAACGTCTCCCTTGGATGTTGGGATCTTAAATGGGGACTAGAAACATGAGGATGACTAGGTCCAAAGTGAGATACAGCCCCTTCCCTGAGCAGCTAAANTCTAGAATCTGATTAGCCATCCATACCTTTCATTTCCTGGACATGTCCTTGTTTTAAATAAAGTGTAGCCCAGTCACACTTCAAATCTTATCCTTGGCATACATATGAAAGAAAATAATTTATTGTCAGAGAATTGATGCTTTGTGAAGTATCTTTGGAATGACCATCCTCTGAGAAGTCACATGTTTTTTCACACTTCATGTTCTATTATAGAGCTATCACGTTATAGGTCTGGGTACCAAGGACACCATGTTCAATTGATGGGCAAAGATGTTTTTTAAAAGTAACCATGATCACAAGACCTAAAGATGTAGTCTGAGCAGAGAAAGTGGCTCATGGTTACTGCTGGTGGAAGGGGAGATGAAAACGGATGAGAACTGAGGGAAAAGAGGCAGTTTGGGAAAATATTTAGCAGCAGAGATTCTTTTAACAAAAGACGGAACTCTGGGTTTAAATCCCTAGCCAGTTACCTGACTTCTCCCAACCCGATNTCTCAGATCTAAATTAGGGATATTATAACATTTAGTTTGTAAATGGTGGTGACAACACACTGCAAATGTCTTTCAATTGCACATATCTAATATGTGACAATACTCAGCATCAGCGTCATTGTCATCATTTCTGAGTGAGCGACACTAATTCACTTTTCAAATTTGCTTTGAACACTTTGCCAGATTCTTCTATACGCATCTATATGCATCTGTGAAGGTATAAAATTAGGCAAGCTTGTGGAACTGAGGTGCATCACCTGCCAAATAATCTCTGCACACACACACACACATGCACACACACACACACACACACACACACACACACACACGCAAGGTAAGGTGAGTTAACTAACATTTTACTAGAGCTGTAAGAAGTAAAAAGAATGACAGCTAAGCCTTCGCTAGCCAACCGTGGTCAGGTTGACTCTTTCACTCTTCCTTGCAGGCACTTCCTCTTCAAGACATCCTCCGGAAGCACACCTCTGTTCAGCAGCTCTTCTCCAGGATACCCTTTGACCTCAGGAACCGTTTACACACCACCACCCCGCCTGCTGCCNCGGAATACATTCTCCAGGAAGGCCTTCAAGCTGAAGAAGCCCTCCAAATACTGCAGTTGGAAATGCGCTGCCCTGTCCGCCATCGCCGCGGCCCTTCTCTTGGCCATTTTGCTGGCATATTTTATAGGTAAGTCAAAGCAAACTTGGTCACCATCCTGGCGGTGAGAAGGTGGGGGATGAGGCCATGGACTTGTGAATTTAGAAGCCTTCTGCTGTCTGTACAATTTGCCTGTTGGCTCTTGAAAAACATAATCATGAGTGATGGATAGGAGTGATTTTTCCCTCCTGGAATCCATTCCAGTCATGACTCTAGCTGACATTTATCAGAGGTGAAGTTAAGCATTCTGGCTGTGTCTTCTCTTGGAGAGGAGCTGAAAATTATCTTTCCTGCAAATCCACCCTTCACTTCCATAGTAATCACCTAAATTTCTCCATCACTGGATTTGAACGCAAACCAGNNCTCTGATATTTATGCAGCATTGGTTCTCTTCAGCTAGAGACTCGAGAGAAGGATAGGTATCATTTTGCACAAAACAACTTGACTGGGGAGAAAGCCAAACTAGCTCACTGATTTTCAGAGCTGTGGAACTAAAATGAGATTCAGNGGCCAGAGTCTACAACNTGGTCTCCATCTAGACTCAGATCACTCGCACACCGTTGACCTTGTCCAGCTTCCTCTCTTCCCCTCTGCTCAGTCTCAGTTCTCATCCCATTGTGTGGCATTGAGNTTGAATAGGGTTCACATCNGTGGCAGCTGTGCCCCTGCAACTTAGGGTGTGAGCGATGGTAGCAAGCAGGCAAAGATGTTAGGGTACCCTCTTTCTTGCGCCATGGGTGTTCATTTGCATCTATGAGGTACCACCATGGAACTATGAAAAACAGCAGATGCTGGGAGCTCAGAGGCANGGTGCCACATGCATATGAGCATCCTGGGCTGGACACAAAGCCTGTTCACAGTTCCTGGCCCTGACAAAGAGTCCCATTGCTCCTGCTCTGTCAGCTAAGCTTGCCAGTGGCAGATCTCCTGGCCCAGGCAGAGGCCATGGTGATGTTTGTTAAAGTTTATTTGAAATATTTGATGGTTCTGGCTTGCTTTTAGGGCAACTATGACAGATCTCCCTGGGTTGGCTGTGCCATGTTGCAAAGCAAACCTATAAAACACCAGCTAAAAGAGGCTGACTCCAAAACAGTTCCAAACATGCAGGCAAAAGCTCCTCCCATTTAGGGAGAAAGACAAGACAGCACTGATGTTGATGAAGCTGGCCTTCCTTCTGCCAGCATCAGCCCTCCTTTCTCACTCAGTGGTAGGGATCCTATAGTTTCTTAATCCCATCCCTCTGGTATGGTGTCTGCCTGAGAGGAAACAAGCCCAGTACTTCCCAGGGCATTTGACTTAAACTTACCTGATGGNACAGAAGTATAATGGTATGCCTCTAGAAATTTGGGGCCCTGCCCAAGGCAGACTAATATAAGCCCCCCAAAAAAAATCAATACACACTTTTCATTGTCTTCTACAGTATAATTATGCTTGTCTTAATATAGAAAAATAAACATTTATATATTCCATATCAGCTGCATTTATCAGTAATGTCTTCAAAAAAACGAGAATGCTAACACTCCAGGTAAAGGAAAGGGGCTATATTTGTCTGGGGTTTTACAAACAGTTTTTCACTCTAACCCTCAGTTCTCAGTGGTGCCTGAGGTCTGACACTCAACATCCCTAATTTCCAGTCACGTCTGCTCCTTACCTCTTGATGGAGGAGGATACAGCAGTGGATTGACTTGAACCACCACCCACCCACCCCCATCACCTAACTGGGATCGTAGTGTGATTAAAGGGAATTTTGTGTGAGTCCCCAGGTAGCTGTTTCAGGGGCTTGGTGGAGGCAAATTGAACGTGCCTTTAGGGTCTTTGCATGATTTGGCTTTATGTCAGAAACTTCAAGAAGGATCCATGTGCTCACTTCTCAGGCTTAATGTTCTGCGGGGCCAGTGGGCACCATGGGGAGCCCAGATATAGAAATTGAGGCACTGCCTGCCTCTGCCAATGGCGTCCCCAGTGTGTCTCCTCCTCCCCTTGCATGGGAGAGATAGATGGCTAGCGCCTGATTTATTGAGCTTGATAGTTAAAATATAATAGCTTTCTGTAAGGGTGATCATATAAATGGGCAACTGGGTAGTGAGAGTTTAATGTTTTAATCGGGCGCGTAACTTGTAAATGATGGATTAGGAAACATATTTATCTCAGTCTGGAGGCTACTGGAAGCTGGTCCTGAGCATCTTACTATGGTTTATTGGTTTATAATCCATCATTTCCTGTTTTGTATGCTTTAGGTAAGATTATGCTTTGACCCTGGAGTATTGAAAAATAGTTTATGACTCAAAATGAGTGAAGTAACAGGCCAGTTTGCCCAGCAGTGATGGCAGTAAAGGTGAAGTTACAAGGCATTCTCAGCCCCTCCTCAGAGATGACCAGAGACCTGGAGACTCGGTGAGGGGTCAGGACCCTAAGTGCTGACATTGGCCTCAGCAATCTATTTCTCTGTGGAGAACCATTTGCCTTCTGAGCCTTGGCTTCCTAAGTACANTGTGAGGGCATGATAGTTATTTACGTACAGACTCTCTGAAGTACAGTGAGGATTAATTAATGTGTATAAATCACTTTGAAGATGAAAAGCAGTATATTATTAATTACAAAGCTGCAGGGGCATAAACACTGCATTACAAACACAGAGGAGAGTGGTGTGGGGCACAGGCATTGATTGCACCAACCTAAAACAAGCCACTGGGGAAGGGCAGAAGTGAAACATGAAATCCCAGTTCTCTCTGTTAAAGAGACTGGCACATTCAAGACCTCAGTCCATTCTGGTTCACACGCAACTCCCTATTCCACGAGAACATGACAGGTCCTGAAATTGAAGCATCAGCCCCAGGACATTTATGGGCAGGCAGTGGGTTCAGGCCTGCCAGGCACTGTGACAAATAGGTCAAATTATCTTTCTTGCATGTTCAAACCCGTGGAGAGAAGGCTTTCCAGAAGTGAGCAATTTGGAATAGCTTCNCCCCATGACAAGTTCTTCCATACATCCAGGCGTGTGGGTAGATGTTAAAGCAGAATGCCAGTCCTTGTGCAAATTGGAAGACATGGGCCTTCACTAACTCAGCAAAGATTCCCCTAGTTCCTGCTCATGCAACTGGGGTGAGAGAACTTTCACGAAATGTTCTTCCATCTAGTTCTCCCTGTGCCAAATTCCTCCAGTGTAAAAACACCCTGGAAGAAATTACTCTGAAAAGCAGCGTGNATCATCATGAGACCACTTCATATGTCACTCAGCCCCTGGCCCGAACAGCTCCAGTCGAGGAGAACTTGGCTGGGAAAGGCAAGGGAGCTGCTTTCTTGGGTGATGACTTTCTTCCCTGGGTANCTCAAGTGCTTTCACTGCCTATGACGTNAGAAGTTCCTCTATATTCTTAAGTTTCCAACTTATATAGTCAGTATAGACGTTCCTGGATGCTTAATATAAATGTACTGTGTTTTCATCTTCCTAGTCTATGCAACACAACAGGAAGTGGTTAGAACCTCTGCCTCAAGCTAGAAGCATTCCTGTTAAAAAAAGAACTTTTATATAAATATTATATAAAATTATATAATTATTCCATTGAAGTCACATGCCCAGTCACCAATATACTCTAGAATAGAAGAGAAATTGGCATATTGAAATCATTTGATTAGCACTGATCTGAGTCTAGTTGTGTCTAGCTAATTGGAGCCATGGTGGGGCCTTCTAACCTTCTCAACTATGATCCTTGNTCTTCTGAAGTGCAGCCTGTCTTTCGCCCAACTCCTCAAGACTGCACTAAGCCAGCTTCTTAAATAGTAAATGAAATGCAGTCATTGCTCTGATGGCATCGACCCCTCTTGCCTAATTNTGTCCATATTCACCAGGACTAGTGGCTGGCTTTTGTCCTGGAGTCATCACAATGGGCAGAAACTGTAACACCACCCCCCCTCCAGCCTTCTTCCCTATTGTCCTGGCTTTTGTTATGGAGGTCAGCAAGTCTTTCCCATAAAGAAACAGACGGTGAATATTTGGGGTTCTGCAGGATTTAGCCATTGTGGCTCAGTCATTGGGGAGTATGGCCACAAACTGCACTGAGCTTTCCATGGGTCACAAAATACCATTCCTTGGATTTTTATTTATTATTGAAAACAACTCCTTAAGTCATACGCCAGATACAAGCAAGTAGTAAACTAAATTTGACCTAAAGGCCATAGTTTGTCGGCCCATTCTACTCATTTCCTAGTGATACCTTTTCAGGGTGAAACTCAATCGCTTTCTGGCTGGTTAAAGTCCAGCCATNTATCTACCATAAATGGGGCAGGTGGCTGCTATGTTCTAACACAGATATCCTAATTCATAATGAATTATATATAATTCATTATNTATTATATACATACTATATATAATATATATTATCCATATATCTGTATTCCTGGCCCCAGACAAAACGTAAGGAAAGCAAGCAACATTTTTAAAACCTTCTACAGAAGGTTGCATCCTAAAATAGGACCTTCTAACGAGACTTTTGAAANAGTACTTCAGCCCACAGGCGGAGCAGAACCCTGGGGAAGAACTATCTCCCATTTTGCCCCATCATCCCTTGCGCTCCACCTTTGGTTATCCCCAACTCCTCTGCAAATTCATTGACTGTTTTAAAACATTATTCAATACCCAATGCCTTCTTCATTGAGGTTTTCCAACAGGCTTATAACAGCGTCGGGCCATCGAATGAAATCACTGCCCCTTTTGACTCACGTTAACATTGGACTAGATCTCACTTCCTTAAACTGCATAGAAGTTTTGACAAGGCTCCCCCACATCAAGGGGNGAAAGTGCTTCTGACATGTGACTCTGCTGCTAAATCCATATGTTCCTAGAAATTCTGAAGTAAGAGTCAACACAATGGTTCCTCATGACACAACTCAGTCTGTCATCCTTGAGTTGCAAAGCATGCATAAGCCTTCTTAGGCTTCCATCAGTTAATTGCTCCACATGGCCAGGAAAGGAAGTCAGTAGAGGAAAGATAGGAGCATTTATGTCATCCTAGACTAGTCTTTAGCTTTTCAGATCGCTGCCAAAATTATATATATATATATATGAATGATATTAAAAAGTCACCTTGTCTTGTTCACTGCTGTAATTCCTGCTAAATATGAAATACTATGTTTTAAGCTCCTCAGCACTCTGCCTTCTGCCACTCTGACTTTGATCTGTGAAGAACGCGGGCCATCAACATGTCAGGATGTTAAAAGTGTGGTAATTTGGGGTGCTTTCAGTTTCTTTTGAAAACAATGAGAGATTATTTTCTATGGAAACTAAAAGCCTACCGTGTGTTTAAAGTTGCTACACTTGAAAATTGATGTGTTGAGACTCATACTGATGTATCCTGCTTTCTCAGCTGCTATGTTGTGTATTCTCATCCAGAAGAGTAGAGCAGGTTTGGGAAAAAACATAAAGAAAATGACAGCAAATGACGAGAACCCAGCGCCCACCTGGCGTCCTCTGTGAGGATGCGGTTTAGGAGAGTCGCTGGTCCTCTCGTTCAGACCCATTGCTCTCGGGCTATCAAGAGAGATGGTAAGCCTCACCTGCATGACTTCCAAGTCATGAGCTTGCCTCCTCTTATCCAAATGGCAGAATGCCAAGTATTAAATCTGAGCAGTCCAGCAAATAGCATTTCTATCTAACTCCCTGTCCCCAGATGGTCCAAAAGAAAAAGGAGCTGCCCACAAATAACTCAGGGGACCCAGTTAGACATTATCTGTTCCGACTGTATAGCAGAGGGTTCATCTAATAGATATGCTAATGTGCTCTTAACCGGATAATAAAGTCCTGTCAGAGCTTACACACCAGCGAGGCTTTGGCAGTGGGATTGTCATTTCATAGTTGTAGTCCTGATTTCAGAGGGCCTGTCAATTTACAGAAAGAAAATTAAGTCATTCATTAGCTAGGCCTCTATCACCCGCAGCCACATGTAACATTTGGACCTCATGTTTGACACTGGACATAAATGAAAAGGGAGTGGCTTCTTTAAGGACACCGGCATGCAATTTGGAGGGCCTGAGCTGAGACACNTCTGGATGGCCAGTAGATATGACAGNCTACCTTGCTTTCCTCCCAAGATCCCTGTCCGAACTGCAGGCAGTGGCCAACACCAGTCCTTCCTCCTCATGAAATAGCTAAGAATGAGAGCAAGAGAACCACTCCAGGTTTGACTTTAAATAGCATGCTCAAACAAAACCAGAGAGGAGGGCCCAGCATCATGGCACATGCCTTTATCCCAGCACTCCAGAGGCAGAGGCAGGCGGATCTCTGTGAGTTCAAGGCCAGCCTGGGCTACAGAGTGAGTCCCAGGACAGTCAAGGCTGTTACACAGAGAAACCTGTCTCAAAAGAAAATAAAAAATAAAAAAAATAAACCAGGAAGAAGCAGATGCAACTGAAAGTCTGTACTGCAAGGGTTGTAGGGGAACAATACTGGCATCACCTGCTGGGTCAGGATTTTGTCTCCACAAGGATATGTTGAGTGGCTGATTATGGTTTATCATCCCTCCTATCATCCCTGAGTTTGTCCTTCACTTTGTCTCTGCGGCAATTATCACTCCACCAGCCATCAAATCTACAAATCACAAAAGAATTTTTTCCCCATGACTCTGGAGATCAAGCACATGGTAGGCAAGCACTCTATCCTGGGCTTTTAGAGTAGTAGCCAGGCCCACAGACTCTTTGCATTCCACGGGCATCTTTTGAACTCCTTGCTTCCTAAGTCTTAAATTTGTTCATTCCCCCAGTCATGGGGCACAGTTCTTAACACATCATCCATAGGTGCTGTTTTCTTCTTCATTTTGTCTGTACCATCACTGAAGAAGTTCTTGTCTTATGATGATTATCAGCCAGCAGAGGATGTAACAGAAGATACAAATCTGGACTTGTGCATCCGAGAGGCCAGGTTTGGAATGTGTGTCCTTACACTCTATACAGCCATGAGACTGTAACTATGTACTTACTGTTTAGTATCATTGTCTCTTAGTTTCCCCTCAAACAAAACAGAGGTCTTTTCTATTTATGAAGATGCTTCAAGCCAAGATGGGGAGATGTGTGAGCAGTTAAGAGCTAGTACTCCTTTTGCATAGGACGCAAGTTTGGTTCCCATCTCCCATGTCAGGGAGGGACTCACCTGTAATTCCAGATCCAGAGGATCTGACACTGTCTTCTGAACTTTCCAGGCGGCTCTACAAGCACACACACATACACACACACACACACACACACACACACACACACACACACACTAATTCTTTAAGAGATGCCTCAAGTATTAATTGAAGTCATTAGCACATACAGAATCACTCTAGCATCCTAGTACACACGGTCAGTTGTGTGCCAATATAATATGCCTCCCTAAGGAGAAAGGGTATCCATTAACTGACTCAGTTTCTTCACATTTATCATCTTTACTTTGCATGTCTGACAAGACAGAAACACAGACCACCTGGTAACAACCATGCAAATGGACAGGTCACAATGACTTGTAAGATAACATCAGCCAGAAGATTCAGTCTGATTTCTGACACTCAAAAAAAAAAATGAAAAAAAGATCTAAAGCTTAGAATAATTGCCATGTGAGGTCCTGGCAGACACTAGGAGCTCAGCTATGCCATTATTGTGACTACTGTATTAGTTCTTGTGCTGTAGGCCAAGTCTAGTAAGAATAAACTAGGGTTGGGAGCCATTATATCCCATAATTGTGACTAGCACTGCCTCTCATGTACAAGGCAATCAAATACTTGTTGAATTAATGAGTTCTCCTTAGGATTAGATCTGAGTTGGATCATTCATGAGAACTCCTTTCCAAGTATCCCAAATCCCCATTCCCTGGTTTCGCTTGTCCTATCATGTGAAAGGTTTCTGCTTCCTGATGTTGGAATTGCCATTCCCACAGTCCCGATTGCATTTAGCATTTAGGCAACTAAATGTCGGGGAGGCTGGGTAAAACTGTACTTTGAAGCCCTCACGCAGGGGTCTGTGCTCCCCTAGAAGGGAAGCACTGCCTCCATGAAGCTAGGAAGTGATTGTGTCTGGCAGACGGCCACCATTTGGCATTCACATTACAAAAGCATAGCAGAATTCAGCAGGAGTTCAAGGTGAAGAAGCAAATAATGGCATAAATCTGAAAGTCTGTTTGCTGTTGCTCTGTAAATGAGCATGCACTAAGAAATGAAAGCAGCCACGGTGAGGCACCAGATAGAGAAAAGAACTATCATATGGTGAGCTGGGTCTGTGCACACAAGCCATATACAATCTTTTGGGCGTGGAAATGACCTGCTCAGCTATGTCGTCTCCCTCATATGACAGAGATCTGACCCAAAGCAAATTCCCAAAACGTAAGTATTTCTCTTAAGGTCACCTTAACATCAGACTTCTCGTGTCTGCCAGGGAAAATTCTATTACCTAAATTCATATTTTGATTGAGATGAACAAATATAAAGAAATTGTGCCCGAGTCCTCTTATCAAACAAATCATTTCTTAGATTGATATCTCATAGTAAGAGCCTCCATATTAGGAACAAACAGCCCATCAACTATATTAATACATTTAATACTACCATAAAAAGAGGAGAGTGCATTACATGGGCTGCTAATTTCATTTTTTTATATCATCAACTTTTTGGCCTCAAGTAAATATCAAAATGTATCAGAAAATCTGACAACATGGTTACATATTGGCATTAAAAAATTGGTATGGGGGACAGGAAAAAAATATTATTCTCCCCTCTTGTAACCAGAGAGAAATGTATAAGAAATGGAATGTGCAGCATATTTCAAAAGATTTTTACTGCTCAAAAACGAAGGTATGGGTAAGAAGGGAGGGGCGTGATTTCCCCCGTCTTCGGGTATCTTTCATCATGGTTTTCTTCCCAGCTGTTATGGAAGGCCCTTCCCTTGGGCTGGGTTTTCAGTCAAGTTAGGTCATTTGTGGGAAGATTTGTGCAAACACGTTTGCCTCTCCCCTGGGGTCTGGGATCTTTAGAAAAGAAGGACATATTACCTTACTTTTGCCTGCACAGCCATGATGCAATTCTCTCCCTTTGCTGACTTATATTACACCATGAGCGCTTTAGAGTCACCTTAATGAAGTTTAGATTAGACTGGCTTCTGCTCCCTGGAGAGAGGGAACTGGCAGCATGTCCAATGCACTCTGTTCTGCAGGCCACAATAAATACGATGACATCCTTCCAGGAAGTTTGAGGTGCCTTGGAATTAGATACATTTTTTTTTTTCGCAAACTGGTTTTAAGGCTACTTTATGTCCTAAATTTTTATCACCACAGACTTCTAGGGCATTAGCTAAATTTAGAGTATGTGTATTTAAATTTTCTTTTAGTAACAAGACTTATAGACTTCTTGAATCTTGAGAGAATTGTGGGGTTACTCTCTTTCCAACAGGGAGGAAATCTTGTAATGTTGTATGCTAATTTTATGTATTACTAATTTATGTTAATTAATTTAAAATTTATTAAGTGTATATCCATAGACTTATGTATATGAGTATGAAATTTTATTTTGCCAAGTGATTGGCCGGTTACATGGTATTCTAGGATCTGTTGATCAATCCCAGAATCAAGCACATTTTTACTTGACTTTTTTCCCCCTACACCTAGAGTCTAATAAGCAACCCCATAAAAGCATCCAGTTAATAGGAAGGTTCAAAAGGCCTGGGGTAAGTTATGTTTTGCATAAGTGACTGGAAGTCTGATGTTAATCAGGCACCTAACAGTGATAAAAGGCATGCGTTTCCTATTTCTCAGGACCATCAGGGGACAGAAGTTATGCTAAAAAGCTTTTTATTAACTTATTGGTATGAGTCAACGGTCCATCGTCATCCTTTTTCTTTCCCTGAAATGTGGAATGGCCCAATCATTGTACAGAGAGAAAGTGAGAACATTTGCATCTGTTCTCATCTTGTCTGTTATCAAACGGAGACATTGTCACCTCCCTCCCAATTTTAAAGCTTTAAAGCTTCTGGACAAACAAACAAATCTGGCCTCTGGTTAGCTTACACNTTTTGGGAAAACTGAAGTGAAAAGTTAAGAGCCAAAAAAGAAATTCCTATCTAAGAGGAACTTAAGAACTTAAGAACCAAAGGAAAAAAAAAATGCATCGACTCTGAATAGAGTTAATTGGAAGCATTAAGTCACAATGCAGACTATGAAATTCTATATCAAGGAGGATAAAATATGGAGAAAGNAGAAGAATATAGGGAGACTGGCCCCNAGCATAACAAATTACATATAATATTCCATACAATGCCTTGAAGCAATCATCCAACCAACGTACTGAGAGAAAGCAATTGTTGAGAATGAGGTGGTGTTCTACCCCCTCATCTGACACCATTAAGCTTTGGNTTCCCTCATGAACTACTAAAATAAACAATAGTGGACAGCTCAACATTTATCCAAATAAGCCAGAAAGCTACCGTGATAAAGGAAATTGAGTTTATAGACACAGCAGGCTCTTGCCTAATAGATGAGAGTAATGTGTCTAATGCTGAGCATCAATCTATATTTCAAATGTATTATGAAGGGGACCTCTAAAAAATAACTCATCCTGCAAAATCGTTTTGCACGGAGGGTGGTTTATCTTCGGTTGTGTCTAATTGATATCTATGTAATTCAGTTATAGCCCTTGCTACTAAGAATGATTGTGGAGAAAGAAAGAATGATTGTGGTTGTTGCTCCCCAGGGGAACAGCGAAAGTTGGGGTTTCCAAATCATGTTCACCTTCAAATCTGTTGTCTTAGAGTGACTCTTGAAGCCAGAGAGTAAATGTGTTTACTTTGTAATCAGGTGAAGGTATTCTCAAGTGTCTTCAAACCTATTCAAACTCAACATGAGCAGTGAGAAAACCGTTTTAGACCAGATCCTTTCTTTGNCTAACTTTGCNTATCTTCATGGCATTAAATGAATGTCCNCTAGACTTATTTCAGGTTACCCTACAATATAACCTCTCAACACAATATANTGGATGTAGGAACTGCCATCGNTTACCAAGTCTTTCAATCTTAACTGAACCACACTGACAGCACCTCACTCCTTGGTCACGACACAGCAAGAGGTTGGGGACAGCAACAGAAAAAGGAAGGGAGATTATCGTCCCTATCTGACCCAGTCACACAGGNTCACACCAACATAGATTTCCCACCACTCCTCTGGCAAACCCTGCCCTCAATGTTCTTGTCAGAATCATAGTTTAATTCATATGNGTTTAGAAAATATTTTAGCGGACACATAAGAGTTGTACAAGTTTAAGGGACACAGTGATAATTCAACGTCTACAGTAAGAAATTATCAAGTCATCATAGTTAGCATTTCCATCCTTAAACATTTATCATTCCTTTAGCATGAGGGCATGCTAGGGGCCCTCAAACACCTCTTTTCTAGTTCTTTATAAAGTGTACTATAAATTATTATAAATTACAGTCGTCACCTCACTATGCTATGAAACACTGCAACTTCATCTCCAAACTGTTTTGGTTCCCATTANCTACGTCTCTCTCCTCCCCTCTCTCCCCTCNACCTGCGCACATTTTAGGAACCCCTTGGCTGGTGAATTTGGTGTGGCTTTGGAATTGCAGCTCCCCAGACTGCTTGCACGGGTTTCCTAGGATGTTTGTTTGCATTTGAACAGATAGAGACGGTACTGTCTCTTCTACCCCCCACTCCTGTCCCCAACATCGCACCATTAACTATCCTCATAGAGCAGAGTCCACATTTATCCTTTCTGTCAAGATTAATTTTTAAAAGTAATATAGGTAATAAGAAATGACAATGCAGTTAATTTTATTTTAGGCTTTTTAAAATTGTACTGGTCTGTGGAGCTGTGGCTTTTCCTCATCCTCCAGCTCCCACCTCCACATTCCTTTCCCCCCCCCCAGTTCTTTATTCCTAAAGTCACTGGGGTAAGGGTACCGCCTAGGGCCTCATGGTCCTGACCCTGTCTTGGAAGAAATGTCTTCATTTCCTTTTGTGAGGATGTGACTGCTGATTGCATGGTGTTTTATTCTTCTCTTCAAAACTGACAGGAATTAAGCATCTTGGAAAGGTCAGCTGACCACGCAGAGATGATAGCTGGATTGTAATGAAATACTGATGGCTTGTTTTAATGTCAGAGGAAATGGGAGAGGGGGACCAGAGGAAGAGCTGAGATTAGATTTACCTTGAAGGAAGAAAAATTGTCTGTTGTGTTTTTGTGACTATGGGATTTATTTAAAAAGCCGTGTGTGCTGGACCAAGGGAGAACTCTGTCACAGCATGA